>CM035808.1:38010365-38119452 GCA_020466095.1 Chlorops oryzae
AGGGAGAGTACACTGTCTATCCTAAGCACAGACGTTTTCGGGGATAAAAACGATTCTCAATCAATTTTCTTAGCTTCTATTATTACAAGATCCGCTCAACGAAAATTTACCCTGCTTTAAAACAATTATTTAAAAAATTACAAAAAATTTAATTCAAGCAAAAATAAATCTAGCGCTATCTTGTTCAAGCTCAAACGTTTTTTGAAAGAAAAAAAACTTTCTGTACATTTTGTTGGGTATTTCAATACATACATACATACATACATAGTTACATACAAATCATTTCAAAAGCATTATCTTTTTATATAAGTTGGCTGTACACGTTTGCGACATCCATTATATGCATATAAATTTTATGTATTTTGTATATGTTCGAGAACGCATCTTGCTTAAATCCACATTAAAATCTTTATGAAGCTCTTGCCAATACCCCCCGTACCCCCCAATATACCGACGAAGCTTTGTGTACTAGCTAGTGATCCCTTGTCTCTCTCTCGCGCACATTAAATTAGAATGTACGAAAAACATCAGCGAAAACTGGGCTATTGCTAGCTCGCTTCAACCAAAAGCGCTAAACGCACGCATACACGCCTTCACAAAAATCCGATACAGATACATATACAGTTAGTTGCATACAAATACAAATGCACACACATATATTAACATAAATATGTATGTACATAAAATGATATCTTCGGATTTCGCTTCTGCTTCTATATAAACTCATAGATATAAATTCATCGCATATTTAGTATGTATCTGAATGCGAACAGCTGCTATGCGGTTGTTTTGGCACTTGCAATGCCTTTGCTGTTGTTGGTTTTGTTGTGGTTATTGTTGTTGCTGTTACTGTTCCTTGTTATATCTCGCTTTGGTTTTTGTTGTTTCTGTTGGGATGTTGTTGTTGTTTCTACATACCTATTCCCCGGTCATATACTCATCTTATATTCTAACCTCTTTCTGCTGTACATGATTCAAGTCTTATTCTCTTAACTAAATGTTTTTATTTTATCTATTGAGTAAATAGTTTTGCCATTTGTATATACATATTTATATTTATTTTGCAAACCAATTTTTCTCTTTTTGTTTTGTTGCTTATCTTGTGAAAAATATCTTGCATTTACTATAGCAGCTCAACGGCAACAGCCAGCCCAGCTGCTGTGAACTGGAATTTAAACGTGCGAATGCACAAATGAGTCGTGAGCCAGAGAGAGAGAGAGAGAGGAGAGAGGAGAGAGAGAGAGAGCGACCAATACAGATCGCTGCATGTCAAAAACTCAGTTTATATACATATCCATATACATATGTAGCTACTCCTATGTGCATACATATATGTATGAAATATATTTCAGCGAGTATCTGTGTGAGCACTTTGCTATATTATGTGCAAGGCCTGCCCCGCTTACTGTGCCTTGTGTGACCCAAGAGTTCTTTTTTCTGTTTTTTTTTTTCATACATACATACATACAATAACTCTACGAATGACTGAAGGGTGTTTCGAGATGATGATTTTATTGCGCTTTAAAATCTTTTGTCAATTTTTGATTGTTTCAGGCTTCACTAAAGGAATATAGTTGTGGAACATAAAATGAAATCTCTTTTGAGGAAGAAAAAAACCGTTCAAATTGAGTGCGCCGTAATTTCACCTTCCAAATGAACATAAAAAATTTCTTTAAAGTCCAAAAATTTTAAAAATTATTAAATAAATAGAGCAGAATCCCGATTATCCCGAATCAAATAAAACCAAAAGTGTTCCGTATACTTAATCGAAATCCTGGATAATCGTTGTCGAAGTTAAAACAATTAGGATTGTAGAAATTGCGCCATTTAAGCGTTACCTATGGTATCGAAAAATGTTTGAGCCACTTTTTTATTTAACCCTTTCAATACTAACGGGGCTCAAGTGTGTTCTTATGCGTATATAAGTACGTATATACGAGTATAAATTCCTGGGTATCTTCATCTCAAAGCCTTTCATTTAATTAATGAAAAATTAAAAATGAAAAATAATAAATTATTTATATGAAGAAACGCGCCTTAAAAAAAACGCCTCGTGTATAATAGCTCTAAGTTATAACGCTTCCAGCTGAGCACACTTGTTTTTGTTTAAAAGCGAGTGCTTCAACAAAAAAGTAGAAATAATTTGAGTTTTTATAACGTTGTGCACTTCAAATCGTATGATTCACCTTGAGTGGACCGTCGCAATTTTTCGTTCTTAATATAAATTTAGCATGTTTATGGATATAAATAGACTTTGGAACAGTATTAACTAGTTCTATGAGCTTTATTATATATTTTGGTGAAGTTTAAATAGCATTTGGGCATGTCGTCGAGTAGCGCACCAGTATGAACGGCATTTTTACATGCAAACAATGTGACTCGGATAATGATACTGACTCCGAAGCTCAGCTCAAAAACTTTTGTAGTTATGTGGCTGTTTTGAACTTTCGAACGTTTTTTTTTTTTTGAAATTTTCCTCGGATGGTCCACTGAAGGTTGCATTTTTTTTCTCCAAATATTCTACCCTATTTTTAAAATCAAATATTTATTTTATAAGCAACATTTTGAAGATCTGCTACCATGGAAAGTTGCCTAGGCATATCAACTAACGAATAGTATATAAAAACCACGGTTGACCTTCTTGACCAAATTTTTATTTAAACTTTTGCTAAGGAGGACCACAATAGGTGATAATATCTATCCTTTTCTAAATCCAAGTCTACTGGGCAATATTCGAGCCATAACCAACCAAACAAGAGTTAATAGTGGGACTCATGCAGCTTCGCAAATTTTGGGAAATGAGAAATTTGTCACAAAACTGTAAAAATTTATATGAAAATTTACGATGGGAAAAGTTGCGAAGGCATTTGCGAAGCTGCATGAGTACCACTAATATTTTTCAAAAACTAAACCGGGTACGAAAGTGTTAAAGTTATAGGTCGATTTGATTTGTGATTGATTCGGTAATGGTAAAAGGAAATTCGGCTATCATAGCATATTCGGATAATAAAATATTCGGATAATAGATAATCGAGATTCTACAAAACTTACAATGTAAATAACTTAATTAACGATTCTATTTCGAAGATCCTAACGAGGTATTCAGAAGCACAAACATTTTGAGAAGCTTCACCAAAAAAATAATATAAGTATATGCAATTTTCAATCTCCATCGAAATTCTGCGATTTTTTGGGTATGGCCAGTTTTTTCAATAGAATTTTAATTAACTAGAGAGACAGCTATTTTTCCTGTGCATGAGAGGAGTTTCCTTTTCGCCATTGCATTTATCCGCGCATAGCTGTGTATCTGCAAACAGTATATATGTACTTAAAATTAGTATGTATATAAAGCACCAGCGAAAAGTGTACACGCAACACTCAAACAAGGTCAGAAGGCGACTAGTTTTTTTTGCAGGAGGGTATCGAAGTAAAAATAAGAAGCGGAGCAGCGGAAGATGACAAAAAAAGCCACAAGAATATTTTTACATACATAAATAATTCTCAGTCGGTGGGAAATATTTAAGGTTATTAGTTTATTTATCGAAAAATATTTTATTTACTCATTTACATTTACTCTCTTTATGTCTCTCTCTCTCTCCCTCCCTCTATCTCTATCTCTCTCTCTCTCTCTCTGCTCTCTCTCTCTCTATTTCTATCTCTCTCTCTCTGATTGTTTTTAAATTTCTTTTTTTTGTTCACAAAATATTCACCAAAAAAGAACCGAAAAGAAACCAAAATGCGGCCAACATGTAGACACTCTGGTTACCTTACACTCAGCGAAAAATGTTAATGAACTGGTTGGAAAAAAAAGAAATAAGTATAATTTGATCTTTAATTTATCATATCTATAGATAATTATTAATAATTATTTTGCTTTGAGTGTTCGAACTATAACATCGGAAAAAGAATTAAGGCGCAACTATAACTAGGTTAAAGAAAAACCTGCGTACATCTGGAAAAACATACATACATATGTATATGTATTCATACGGAAAGCAAATTTAGTATGTATCTATAAAGATGAATATAAATATTTATGTGAGGTCGCGTACATATATATGTACATATGTAGCTCGTGTATCCATTGAAGTCCGAGCTACTGACTGATGTAAATATGTATGTACCTATGTATGTATATTCGAATCGGTAGGGGTATCTGAGCGAAGGAAGAAAAGCAAAAATATGAATACGTATGTATGAGTATGTTTAAATATTCGGAGTGCACGCTCGTATGTATACATACAATATACACAAACATGGCTTTGTAAATTGACTTAGTCGAAAGTATATGTTTTTATAGGTACATTAACTCCCCAAAATCACATACAGTACACATGGAGCATGGCTGTGTAGGAATTATTTACAAACGTTGGAGCGTTTGAACGCGTATTTATGGTTTTTGATTTATTTAACTTAACGTTTTATTTTGATGGCATTATTTTAAGCACAAACAAGTAAGAAAGCTAAAGTCGGTCGACTATTAGTAATACCCAGCGTCCCGACATTATTGGCGCACTATGTTTTGCTTCTCTATTTGTGGGCGTGGCAGTGGAAGGGCCACATAAATTATTTCCCTACACCTTTCATTCGCCTTGATGAACCCATGTTGCGAATTTGAAGCTTCTACGCCTTTTACTTCGGAAGTTACGAAAATTCTCCATTTGTGGGCGTGGCAGTGGGCGGGCTACATAAATTTTTGTTCTTAAACCTTTTATTCGCCTTGGTCAACCTATGTTGCGATTTTGAAGCTTCTACGCCTTTTACCTCGGAAGTTACGAAAAATCTTCATTTGTGGGCGTGGCAGTGGGCGGGATACATAAATTTTTGTTCCTAAACAAAATTGGGCGAAAATTGTATTAAAAGCAAAAAATAAAAATCTTCCCTTTGACGAGGTCCTTAATAACCTCGATCGACTCGATTTATTTCAAATTTATCCATAGGACATACAATTTATAATTTATTAAACATTTTTATACCTGACGCACTCTGTGTCGAGAGAATATTGCGTTTGTGTGGTTGTGTGTAAGACCCAGACCCAGTCGAGATAGACCATACAATATATATGTATATAGAAATGATCAGCGTCACCAGGAGATTCGATTTAGACATGTCCGTCCGTCTGTCTGACTGTATACAGTTTTCTTATCGAAGGAGTTGAGTTATCTTGACGAAATTTGGCATGCGTGCTCACGGGGACATAAGTCTAAAGTCGAAGTTTTTCAAGATATTTTGATATAATTTGATATTTGAACATGCTTTATGGCAAGTAATATTATTTCCAAAAATTGGAAAATTGGGCGTGGCACCGAAAACTGTCTCCTACACCCGAAATTCAAATGGTACTTGAACGAAATTTGGCACTTTGCTTCCTTAGTAGCTATAAAAATCCTCCCAAAAAATTTTCTTGATCGGTCCATTATTAAGGGTGCCTCCAGTACTAAGGTCTGTCACAAAAAAGAGCACTACAAAAGCTTACATTGAAATGTAAAATATTTGCTTTACTAACATTTAATGATATTTTAATCGTATATAAGAATATGTTTCTTGCAGATCTGCATCATGGCCATATAAAGGGTTAAAATTTCGGTTTCATTTCCCTAAAAAATTAAGGTTTTTCAAATTTTGCCGATCAAAATTAGTGTGCCAGTACCGAGGCCCACTGCCACAACTAGGAATTAAATATGTATGTATATGTGTACAGAAAAAAATCATAGCTTAAGAATCCATGAACCTATTTGATATTTGGTACACGGATGGACATCTTGAAGGGGCACATCTCCGCAAAAATGGGCCAGGGCCTGCAGTAACCATTACAGAACCACAAAGACGCAACAAATGTATATAAGTATACAAGAGTTTGATCGGGCTATAGGGAAAAAATTGAAGATCTTGTGAACAATAGTAAAGGCAATCGAACTTTAAATATTGTCTTCAACTGACCTGTATTTTACGATGGGTCCAGCGACTCCTAGTAATTGATACTTAGCATACCCAATAGGCAGATACGCAGTTCGTGATAGCCAACTCAGGAATTTTTGATATTCTACTTATTTTACCTTCAAATAATTTTGTAGACTGTAGACAGGGCTATATTCCCTGAATATGTATAAAGCCAATTTTTCCATAATTTTGGATTTTGAAATCTTCTAAAAACAAAAACTTTGTCCCCTTAAATTACCCTAAGGACCTTTCTCCCCTACGTTGCCGGTAAAGACCAGAAATTCCCTTTTTTTTTAGGGGGGCGATTTTCCTAAATTAAGAGCAACGAACTCTTGCAAAGATCTGAGGCTTTAAAATTTCTCATTAAAGTAGCCTACGATTTTACTGATCGAATTTCTTATAGAATGTTTCTATTTGTTCTTCGTACATTGTGATTCGTATTTTGTCCTCTTTTTTTGTATTCAAAATTGAAAATGCAGCTATGGATTCCGTTGGTACGTACAATATCATAGAAACGGATGACAGTAGTGACTCCATAAGCTCCTACGAATTTGTGGTGACAATACCAAGGGGATCTGGAGACGCTTCGGAAGCTCTTTCAGTGACAACTCATAGGCTTGGTAGGCGGAGAATAATTCCTAGCCCGTTCATTGACGAAGAATCGGAAAGCTCGCTTTCCAGTGATTCAACCGAATCCCTGAAAGCAAGACGTTCATCGGTTGTTATGGAGATGGGTTTAATAGCTGAAGATATTGTAGCCATTACCAATATGGCAGCAGAATACGTTGAGGGCCTCAAAGATGGAAAATCAAGTTAGGCCTTGTATTCAATGCGTACATTTTTTGTAGCCCTCAAAACATTTTGGTTCATATACTCTTTTTTTTTTTTAATAAATTGATTACAAGTGTTACAATTAATAAAAATAATCTTATTTTCCTTCGAAATTTTGGACGATTCGTCAATTTTAATGTATCTACACATCGAAATGACATGGTTTTTCTTAAATCACAACCCCGCAATTATTTTTTCGTCTGGGGCACACAAAACGAATGTCACGCGTCCATCTCTATAGACTAGAGAAGATAAAGAATGCAGGTGCACGAAAACACTCAATGGTTTTAGGCAATATCAATAAATCCTTATCCTCGAATATCTCGCTTTGTGGGAAAAGTCACTCATTAATTAATTAAATAATGCATTAAAACTTCCATTACACCAAGCACCATTATCCAAAGAAAAAGTTCGAGTTATAGAGACTTTGAGTTAGGGAAACGAAATTGTATATAAAATATTCGCTATTGCCACCCGATTCAGTTCGAGTTTTAGAAGAAGTTCGAGTTATGGAATTGGATTGACTGCAAATAAAATATATAAGAAATTAATAAATAAATAAACTAAATAGAAAAGAATAATTAAGAAAAATTATACAAAATAACAAATAAAAATAAATATGTAAAAAAATAAATAAAAAATTAAAAGCAATTATAATAATTAATTAAACTAAAACTAATTAAAGTAAACAAAAAATAATGATTAATAAAATAAGTTACAAAAAAAAAAAAATAAATCAGAGATCCTAAATAACTATTAAATTTTTTTTAGAATCGAAAAAATTGCCTTTAAAACGACGAAAATTTTTTACGTTACTGGATAATACTTATGATTGGGATTTTTTTGTTTTTCGTTGCTCAAAACGTTTATTTTTGGATAGATATTTTTTAAGTTGCCTTACAACAATTACGAATGAGAAAAAAATTTTTCCGTTAAAAAATATTTATCGAACGAAATAATTTTATTATGAGCAATGGAAAAAAATTTTTTTCTTCAATAACTGTTATAGAAGAATGAAATACATTTTCATTGTTTGAAACTGTTATCTTAAAATGATTTTTTTTTAATGCAAACTTTAATAGTTATAGTCCAATTTTTTTCCTAATTTCTTATAACTGTTATGTCTCTGAAATAAATACAAATACACAAATAAAAAGGTTAATTAAACCTTTCTTTAATTGAGGCTTAAATTCCGTTTTTTGTGTCATTTCAAATTTGAGTTATTGGAGAAAACATTTGAGGAAAAGAACTAGCATGTGTACCTACTTTAAAAAATAAATTAAGTTTTTTAAGGGCCAATATTACCAAGCATATTTAAAAATTTTTTTAAATACAAATCCGCTTTTGGTTTTTACCATTACAATGTTTCAAAAAATTTTAAAATATTTTAAATCACCTCGGCACTGCGTTTAAATATGATATCAAATTTGAGTTCGGTTTTCAAGAACCAGCTGTTTGGAAAAACTCAAAGAAATAATTTTCAAAAAAAATGCTGTTGTGGAAATAGAACAATACGATAGACAGGACCATATAGTACTATATGGTCCTGTCCCCTATATTACTATATGGACAGGACTAAAAGCTTTCGAGTCACAGGGCAGCAATTTGGAGTACAAAAAAATCGTTAGAATGGCTCTTTATAAAATCCGTTTTTAAAAATAACGATCTAATCAGCTGTCAAATGTACTCACAGCCCTGAAAGTAGACGGTGCTGCCGTAAATTTCGATGCTTAAATAATTGCGATATTGAAATATACATATAAATTTCATTATATAAAAAAAATTTAAATTTTAATTTAAAAAAATTTTTAAATATTGGTAATATTGGCCCTAAGAATAATAAAAAAATGTTTTTAAAATTATTTTTGCAGTCTTCGAAGGATATTGGATGTTTGTTTGGGAAATGCTTTTTTTTTTTGAGTTGTGCAGGTCTTTGGTATACAGTGAACTATGGATAAATGCAGCACGAATAAATGGAAAGAACCCATGAGTCGAAAGTGCTTTGAAGCATTTTTTATGCGGTCTAATGAAAACATGGACAGATTAATGCAAAAAAACTAATAAGTTCACAAGAAATGGAGAAAGAAAGTGTTGCATTTATCCGTAATCTACTGTAGTGTGCAAAATAACAATAAGCAGCGACGCCACGTTCTTCTTAGTTTCCAAAATCGAATGATAGACTGTACCTTGTCATGCGTTGATTATTTTTGAGACGTTGCTGCTTAAATATTTCGGAAGAGGAATTTTTACCCAGGTACGCGTTCTGCATATTTGCTCAGAACTACTGCTGAAAATGCGAGAGCTGGTATTGCTTACCACTTGGGTAGGTACTCTACCCAGCAGCCTATTCATTCAGACACATGAAACAGGTCATTCGCAACGGTGAAAGCTCCGTTAAGCTAATTTCAAGCTTTGAGTAAATTGAGTGAATATCTTCCAAGGAGATATATACACACATTGTATGTAGGCGAACATTTACCCCTGCGACCACGATTCTACTAATATTTGGTCACGGCATGCCGTCCCGACTGCGTCAAAATCCGCTTTCCGCGTGGCCTTAGCGTGGCTCATTTCGTGTTGGGCTGTTGTTGTATCTTCGAATTCATTTTGTTGTTTCTTTTTTTTCGTCTTTGCCGTTTCGACGGTGCTTCGCACAGTGTGCCGAGTGCGGCCAAAAATAGTAAAAATAAAAGTGCAGATTTTGAATAATTTTTTTTTATGGCTTCTTAGAGAATACATTGAATTAGAAATTCCCAAATTTTCTTGCCGATATCTTTAGTTTTGCGATCACAACACGCCTTTGAAGTTGTCTTATGCAAAATGTGAACTTATGTTGTTTTGCACAATTATTGCATATGCGCGGGTTCAAATCGAATAAAGAGTAAGTATACAACTATAAATACCCAAGTATCATATATCAAATTGAAGTGTAGCTTATTTACAATCATAAAAAAGTATTCGTGTATATAAATTATTATTATATACAAAATATTATTACTGTTAAAAAAATATGTGAAATACTGAAAAATTGAACATTTCACAGAATTTCAAAATTGAAAAAAAAAATTATGCGAAATATGACCTCTCTAATTTTTTTATATGTTATTAAGTAATAGGCGCTTATCATAAAAAAAAGTTAAAATTTAACAAATTTGTTGCGATTTCGGATTTATGTTCCATGTTATGGAGCACTAAAATTAGGTTATAAAATTATTAATTGCACATACAAACAAATACCAGGAAATTTTGCAAATAAGTTTATACAAAATATATATTGTATGAAAGAAAAAACCCTAAAATGTAATAATTTATATTGTTTTTGTTAATGTTTCTATTGAACAATGTAAAAATTTGCATGTGAAATAGGTAAAAATATTAGGAAAAATGCAAAAACTATGCAAATTTCAAAAGATTTTTAAAAAATTTAAAAAAAAATGACCTCCTCAAATTTTTGATATTTTATTGCCTATGATATCTTCTAAAAATAAAAAAAAAATTATATTAAAATTCGTTGCGATTTCGGAGTTATACAAGTTTTCGTAAAGGTCCCAAAATACAGGCGGAAATGCACTAATTACCAACAATTGAACACAGTTCGAAAGCGTATATTCAAACAAAACGGCTAAAATGTTGAAGTTTAACTTATTTAACATTATTAGTTATAATTTAAGGTGGTTGTCAACACTAAATATAATTAAGTATTTAGCAATATATAAACTATAGCAGAATATGGTATAAAAACAAAACGCAAAAAGAGTAAAATTTGTAGTCTATTCAGATCTGAGTTGGGCTTGATTGTGCATAAAGTCAGAACAGGATATGGAACCTCAAATGACGGAAATACAGCAAGAAAATTTTTCAATAACGCTGAAATTTCTTCCAAAATTACAGATATTGATATTAATTTAATAAAAAATTTCGCTTCAATTTTAAAAGTGCTGTCATGTGGTGCAGCTATAAATATTGAAACATTTAGTATTTTGCTAAACAATACATATAGTTTGTATATCACACTGTATGACTGGTACTATATGCCAGTTACAGTGCATAAAGTTCTGTGTCATGGCATTGACATTATAAAACATTTTCCCCTCCCAATCGGTATGCTGTCGGAAGATGCACTAGAGGCTCGGCATAAGGAATTCAGATATGCTAGATTGCAAAAAGCCCGTAAATGTTCCAGAGAGGCAGCTAACAGAGACGTTTTAAAAAATTTACTGTTGTCTTCGGAGCCACTTATTTCAAAATATAGAAAATTGAAGCAAAAAGGAAAGATCTCCAATGAAGAAATTAAAGCATATATTTTGGTAGAACAAAAAGATGAAACGGATTCGGATTCTTCTTTAGAAATAGATTTGGAAGACTTTTTATCGGAAGATTCTAACTGCAGCTCTTCAGATGATTAAATCTTAGAATAAATTTAAATAAAAATGTATATGTATACATAGCTGCACTTAAAAAAGCATAAGTAAAAATTTAATATCTCTTAAAAAAAAAACCAATAGAATAAACTCAACTTAATTACCTTTCAAATAATACTTTGTTCTTTAATTTAGATGATATATGCATTATAACTACAAGTTTTATATGGCTTAATAAGCTATATATCTTTTTACTACACCTTATATGAACGTTAAAAACGCAAAGAAATTTAATTGTGAGTTATTCCTTTGAAATTTATCAAATAAAAAAGCTCTACAATTCAAGAATAACGTAAGCGTCAGTATCAAATATATGGGATTTATACATTGAAATTCACTGTTTTTTCCACCTCGCTTTTTTTTCTTTGGCAAGGCTGGGCTGGTCTTTTTAAATTTTTCTATTGAAAACATGTTTGAATTTTACAATTAAATTGAAATTCATCAATTTTTATAAAAATTTTATACGATTTGCAGGGGGTTCATTACCCCTGTATCTCCCAACTTTGAGTAGGCGTAGCACAAAAAGTGGGCGTGGCAGCCAACCCAAGTTAAATTTTTCCAATTTTAGAGCATGAATTTAAGCTCTGCTTCAAATTTCAAGTCTGTAGGACTAAAATTGCGGAATTTGGGTCCCCCCTTTACATGGGGGGTGGGGGTTGGGGTGGTCGGATTTTTACAATTTTTTCAAAATTTCTTAATTTTATAAAAATAAACCTCCATGCCAAATTTCATTGCTCTACGACAACTCCTTCTATTTTTGGCCAAGCAATGTATGGAGTCGGCACACTGTGCTTCGTAGCTATTAAATTCCAATCTTTTGTGTACAGTTGCCAGCGTCGCTGGCAGTCTCGTGGTCAGGCCCCGCTTCAGTCAGCAATTTATTTTGCTCGTCGGTTGCTGCCACGCGGGATTATACTTGTTTGCCTGACTGCCTGCCTGCCCGCCTGCCTGACTGCATGTGGCAGCTACACATTATTTTACTTTTGTTTTTGTTTGTTCGGTTTCATTACGTATGCTGTTTTCAATGATAAGTCGAACGGAGAGAGGAAAATAGAGCGAAAAACCGCGAATTTGTTATTTCTTTGAGGGGTATACCAACCGTAATTAAATGTGCGTATGTATTCTATGCGTTCACTCGCAAAAGCGTACATGTATATGCATGTGAGTATGTACATACCTAA
Source organism: Chlorops oryzae (assembly GCA_020466095.1). Classification (NCBI taxonomy): domain Eukaryota; kingdom Metazoa; phylum Arthropoda; class Insecta; order Diptera; family Chloropidae; genus Chlorops; species Chlorops oryzae. The sequence continues at coordinate 38,022,739 of CM035808.1, forward strand.
AAAATTTTAATAGAAAAAATGTACATTCATTAAAACTACAACACGAGGAAACAGCAAACGGACTAATGCGAATGAAAAAAAAAATTAAGCCAAAATTTCGTTAATTGAATGAACCTTTGCTAATCTCTTTTATTAGAATACTCTCTGCAGTAATGAGCCGGTCAATTTCCTAAGAAGTACTAGACTTTGACCGGTTATATTATGGCAGTTCGCTCCATCGAATGCGGGTAGTCGGCGGTCGGTAATAAAAGGGGTGGCTTAAGAGTAGTCTGTAAATAACACTTTTATCAGTTTAGAATATATACATATAACAAATTGGTATTTTTATTTTCCTTATTTGACTATCCTTAAACCAGACAAAGTTACGACAGTTGACCCAAAAAACAAAAACTTACTCACGGTCAGCCGTTTTGCGGACTATTCCCTCTCTAATGATAGGCCCATGATAAAAAAAGAAGGTCAGTTGAATACATTAGAAGTAGAATTATGAGGAGACTAGTACTGGTAACATGAAGAACTGACCAAAGGCTACACTTGGGACAGTCCCTATTACTGCAGGGTTCTTTGCTTAGGTAACTCTTGGAACAACTAAAAACAATTAGGGGATTATAGTCACGCGAATCTGGCAATACAATAGCCGACCAGATATACAGTTAGCTATATAATTTTCAATCGGAGGCTTAAACAGAAGCTCAAATTCAAAAAAATCTCAAAAGGACCCTTATACTGGAGATACTCTTAAAAATGGTTCGATCTGGTCCATTCTCCACCATTCTTGTTCTTACTCATGTGCAAAGCAACCAAAAAATTCAAAACAATGCGCATATAATATGCGCGAGAATCGTATAAAAATGCCCCAAAAAATGCACTCAATTTTTTTGTTGTTTATATTCGAAATCTTCATTATTTCGATTGGAGTATATAACAAGATGTTGCGTAAGGTTTTACAATATAAACTAACCAACTACCCGTAATAAAAAGTTTTTAACGCACTCTTTTTATTTTGGCATTTTGTTTCGTTCCAGCTTTTACTAAGAAATAACGTTTCTTTTGTATGATCAGTGCTACCACAAAACATTTTTTCTACAACCAAACCCCAAAAAGAAAAACTACAAAAAAAAAACAAACAAATTTATTGTAGTCTTTTTGATGAACACTTTATTAATACTTGTGAGCTCCTCAATAATGTTTACTTGATTAAAAATATTTATAAGTACATAGTATATAAAAATCACAATGTCTTGTTGCATAATATGAACGGCGACTTTGCAACTCCCTAGTAGTCAGAGGATCCACCACAACACTAGCGATTTCACTAGTCACTGGGTGTCGGGGATCGGTCTCTTTCCTATCCAAGACGCTGGCGAATTTAACATTACGATCTCAATGCCGGGGACAGGTCGTCCTTTTATGCGCCACCTTTAACCAGTCATTTCGCTAGCGAAAAGGGGCAGGAAAATGGCCTAGCACCAGCGACTGAGAAAAAAAAAAATTTCATTTTTTGTTTTGACTTTTTCTAAATTTATTTATATTATTAATTATTATATTTTTTTGTTTATCTATTTTTTAATTTAAATCTTTTTTATCTTACTTCTCTTAAAATTTTCTCGCCTCCACCGAGCCTCGAACCGCTGACCACCAGATCGCTGGGCGAAGGCCTTAACCATTACGCTAAACGAACGAATTTAATTTATTGGTCAAAATGCTCACTTGAGTTTAGCGTTGCTCAGATTTTGGGAAACGTATTTAACGAATTTTTTCACTCCAAAAATTGTTTACTTGAAAATGAACCATTAAAAAAAATTAATAATAAAACCTTAAAAATTTAGGAGAAAATGTTTGTCTTCCAAAATAACTGAACTAGGTAGGTAGGTTGAAGTGGCTGCCACTTAGGCCGTTAATCGGCCCATTGTGATACCATGGAAGTTTTCTTGTGTTTTTGTGAGTGGATATATGTCTTATTATGTAGTGTGCCCCTAACATGCGATTTTTTGAAAAACCAGTGCTAGGCTTGGAACATTACACTCCGTTTCGCCTGTGCCGGGAATCGAACCTCGGACCCTGGGATCAAGAGCATAGCACGCATCCCCTACGCTATCCCAGAGCCACAACTGAACTATGAACAAAAAAAAACTCTAATTTATAAAAAAAAGTAAAAAATTTAGGAAAAATTCTCGCCGCCCGCAGGGATTGAATCCCGAACCTCCCGGATATCGAGTCACAGCTTGAACCACTGCGCTATCGAACGCTTGACGGGCAAATGATCAGAATGCGACGTAAAAGCAGACAACAGCAAAAACAATCATACGCAGCGAATAGGGAAATGTGAGCTGACCCTGTAGGAAGTTGAACTAGTGCAGAAGTATTCTTCGACTACTTCCCAAATCAACAGTACTACTCGCTCGTAATTTCCCCGCCAATGCATTCAACTGTAAACTTTTACTCTGAGGTGCCATTCGAAAATCGACAGTCGCGTTTGAACTAGTGCAGAAGTAGAGGCAACAGGGCCAATTCAGTAAATTTGCTATACTACGTTAATAGATGGGGGACCGGCCCGCGCTGTCGTAGCTCACAGCGTAGCGCGTGCACCCCGCGATCCGAAGGACCCAGGTTCAAATCCCGGGCCAAGCGAACGCCGATTTTTATACCCAGCGTAAGCGGGGTATATTAGTTTTGTGCGAATCTTGTAACAGGGAGAACTAAGCTCCGGAGATATAGACATATATATATAGAAATGATCAGGATCAAAAACTGAATCGATTTAGACATGTCCGTCTGTCCGTCCGTCCGTCTGTCCGTCTGTCCGTCCGTCCGTCTGTCCGTCCGTCCATGGTCGGATCTCCTCCGAAACGGCTGGACCAATCAAGTCAAAATTTGGCACACAGGTATATCAGGATCCGAGTATGATCCTAAGTAAAAATGGGAGACATCAGCCCACTGCCACGCCCACAAATGAATATAATGTGTTTTCAGTAAAATGCTTGTAACTTGCGAACCACTCAACACATTCCATTGATATTTGGTGTACTGGTAAACTAAGAAAAGGGACATATCCTAGACAAAAAATAGACGCCGCCCTCCGTGATCCACGCCCACAAATAAGGGCTTATCGTAACTTGTGAAGTAAAAGGCGTAGAAGCTTCAAATTCGCAACATAGGTTGACCAAGACGAATGAAAGGTGTAGGAAAAAATTTTTTGAGGCCCGCCCACTGCCACGCCCACAAATGGAGATTTTTCGTAACTTCCGAAGTAAAAAGCGTAGAAGCTTCAAATTCGCAACATAGGTTGACCAAGGCGAATGAAAGGTGTAGGAAAAAATTTTATGTGGCTCGCCCATGCCACGCCCACAAATGAAGATTTTTCGTAACTTCCGAGGTAAAAGGCGTAGAAGCTTCAATATCGCAACATAGGTTGACAAAGGCAAATGAAATTTGTAGGAACAAAAATTTATGTATCCCGCCCACTTCCACGCCCACAAATGGAGAATGTTCGTAACTTCCAAAGTAAAAGGCATAGAAGCTTCAAATTCGCAACATAGGTCCACCAAGGCGAATGAAAGGTGTAGGGAAATAATTTATGTGACCCTCCCACTGCCACGCCGATAAATAGAGAAGCAAAACATAGTGCGCTCATAACGTCGGGACGCTGGATATTTCAAAGTCGGGCTTGACCGACTTTAGCTTTCTTACTTGTTATACCTTTTCCGAAGGAAAGGGTATTTTAAGTTTGGCTCGGAGTATGTAACATACCAAAGGAGTCGCGATAGATATAGACATATATATATATTCTTGATCAGGGTGACAAGAGGAGTCGATCTAGCCATGTCTGTATGTCTGTCTGTCTGTCTGTCTGTCTGTCGGTCACACTTTAGTTTTTCGTAATTTACTCCTAAGCCATGAAAGATATCATATTGAAATTCGGCATGGACATGAACCAGGTAAATGTCCGAAAAACTGCATAAAAATTGTTTTCGTAGTCCCTCCTTGGGTCGTGGGAAGTGGTTCAGAAGTTTCAAAAATCACGATTTTTAAGGTTTTTCCTGGATAACTTTTTTACTATACATCCCAGCTTATTGAAATTTGGTGTGTGTATAGCTACCATGTCGACTTAAGCTTTCGCTGAAAAAAAATTGCGACATCGCTATAACTATGGTCATCATCCTACATATAAGAAAAAAACACTCTTTCTCTTATTCTCATATCTGTATACAAAAATGATTTTGTTTTGCTTCTTCCGATTGTGTATTTTGTCGCCAAATAAAGTCGTCACTTAAGGTTAAAATTTGACCATGACCACCATTCGCAAAATTCGCAAAAATTTGATTTTCACTATTTTGAATTGAGTATTTCGCAGCTAAACAAAATGTCCTCTAAGGGTTAAAAATTTATCAAGACCACCATTCGCGAAATTCGCAAAAAATTGATTTTCACTATTTTGAATTGAGTATTTCGCTGCTAGACAAAATGTCCTCTAACGGTTAAAATTTGATCAAGACCACCATTCGCGAAATTCGCAAAAAATTGATTTTCACTATTTTGAATTGAGTATTTCGCAGCTTAACAAAATGTCCTCTAACGGTTAAAATTTGATCAAGACCACCATTCGCGAAATTCGCAAAAATTTGATTTTCACTATTTTGAATTGAGTACTTCGCAGCTAAACAAAATGTCCTCTAAGGGTTAAAAATTTATCATGACCACCATTCGCGAAATTCGCAAAAATTTGATTTACACTATTTTGAATTGAGTATTTCGCAGCTAGACATATTGTCCTCTAACGGTTAAAATTTGACCATGACCACCATTCGCGAAATTTTTTTGCTTAATAATAATCTCGAGTTTTATAAGCTAAATCGAAGAACAGATAAGTTATAAATAGATATCCAAGCTAGAACAACGAAAACGGCAGGAATTTTCGTTAAGGTAATGTTTTAACATATTTTAGGCTGAGGAAAAGGTATGTGTGCAATCGGCTTTGCCGATGTAAACTTCTTTACTTGTTTTTTTTTTAATTATTAGTAAAAATTGGAATCCTAAGAGGAATAAAAGCAAATATATAAAAAAAAGAAAGGTTTCAAATTGGCAGAAAATGTTGAGCGAATTTGTGCGCAAAGTTGTGAGACAGCATTGATGATGACGTGTTTTTCAATCCAATTATTTGAGTTTTTCGAAACATGTCATTCTTCTAAATTTTTTCGCCGGCGACCTGCGCCTCGAACTCGAGCCCTTCATATTGCCAAGCGAATACGCTTTCACTACGCCACGGACCTATCTGACTCACGCACAGCAAATATATTAGATTAATGTGTGGGCAAAATTGAACTGTTGTGAATATGCCACTAGTTAGGTACTACTGTCCGTGTCTCTACTCGCGTACTAGTTCTTTTTTCTATACTCGAGAACTACTCGCTAGGGCACAATTGACCCCATTCTTCCTACAGGGTATGTACTATACTTTAAAGTATAACAGAGTTAAATTTTTTTCAATATATATATGAAATTTATGTAGGCCATAGCTAACTTTTGTTGAAAAATGCACGAAAATGCGTGAAACCCCTAAAAGTGCTTTAAATCGCCAAAAATGAAATTTGCATATGCAGTATGCATTTGCATATTTTTGGTTGCTCTGCTCATGTGACATGAGTCATGTCCTCACCAACTCGCACACCAAATTTCGTCAACATAGGTTAAGTCCTTCATTAAGAAAACTGTATACGGACGGACGGACGGACGGACGGACGGACGGACGGACATGGCTAAATTGAATCTCCTGGTGACGCTGACGCATTTCAGTACCTATACATTTTCTATCTCGACTGGGTCCGAGTGTTACACACAACCGCACAAACGCAATATACCCTCGATACATAGGTTGTCGGGTTTAAAATACAGTAGAGCACGGATAAATGCAACACATTTTTTGCTCCAGTTTTTGTGCACTTGTGGATTCTTTGCATCCGTGCATATTTTCATGAGAACCCATAAAAAAGACTTCAAAGCACCTCGCACTTATGAGGTTTTTGCATTTATTCGTGTTGCATTTATCCGTAGCTCACTGTATATAGAACGGAAGGGCCACACTTTCTCTTGAAGTACATACGTAATTGAAGGTAAGCATAACCTATTAAACTCGAAGAGTAAAAACTGAATTTCTTTAATTTTTAGTTGCTCCTGGAATGGCGCGCCCACGGACCAGAAGGTTGATAGGGTATTGGACCAGATTGGCAGTACGTGTATTGTATTTTATAGATTCATAAAGTAGTGATGTTATTTATGTGGTTCTTTAAACATTCGCGAATGCGAATGCAAATGCGAATATCTGTCGCCGATATTCGCGAATGCGAATGTTCAGTTTTAAATTAAGCGCCACTTATCTATGCTTTCGTATTGACAGCTGGCATGCCGTGTAAGCCCCACACATATTTCGATAGAGTGTTGGCCTATGATCCAAAAAAAAAAGTTATTTAATTTATCTGTTTTCGCAACATCACTAGCATAAAGGTTGACCATATCTCACACCCTCTTCTTAGGTGACATAACTAAAAAATCTCTACTTGCACGAAAAATTCTACTCCGTTTTTGTTATTATAAAAAGCCGCAAAACTCCGTCAATGCCTTTCTTCTTACTTCGATTGGCACTGCGACGCATTTTGTTTTTTGCGTTTTCTGAAAAATCAGAAATTTTGAGTTGTGTCTCCTTACAATATGGTGTGTGATATGTCCTAAATATGTATATCTTTAAACATGGTACAGCGGGGATTAGAGGTCGTGTCAGGTCTTTGGGACGCCTGCTTCTGTGAGTCTCGTAGGCGCTGTAGTTAATAATGCGCCTCGGATCTTGACCAAGCGTATCGATTAGAGTTGCAACGGATATCCGGCCACTATCCGGCCTTCAAATTAGTATAGATATCTCACATTAAGCATTTGCTATATGGAACATTCTTTTACAAATCGAACGGATTTGGACCACAAAAAATGTCCACTTTTGAATTTTAATGGCTTATGTCATTCTGTTATAAGTATGTTAAATTCATTATCTCTGGTTCTACTAGTTATATCGTTACAATTTTTTTTTATTTAAAAGGTAATAATATCAGCATTTGTTTACGTGAATTTTGTATCTTCAACTTGAGCTACTTTTAAAATTTAATAACAATTTAATTTTTTAAATAATATTATTATCGTATATCGTATTTGTTATGTTTTTAGCTATGAAAGCCTTTTTTCAGAAAGTTGAAGTCGTTACTAGCATATATAACTATATATGTCACTCAGGAGCCGTTTCCATTTTGGCTCTTTTCAACACGGTCTTGGGTACCCACTGTTGCGTGCTGGGGATGGACGTCTAAGAGAATACCACTAATATGTTAAGAACGCCATTGAATTCAGTTGCAATTATTCTTTATTGAAGTCATTTTTCTTCTTATATATAGCAATCGTATTCTGGCTTACTTAACTGCCCTAATCCCTAGCTACACTGAGATCCACACTTTGTCGTCCTGGCTCGTAAGTAGGTGCGCCAAAGTTGAGATCTCATTAGACTTTCGATTCCAAACTGCAAGTCCTCTTCCATTGATAGAAGCTTCGCTTAAATAGATCAATATTGCTGATCTAGCAATATTGGATATTGATTGATTTTATCAGTGTGACTTCGAACTTCCCCTGCCGGTGTGCCTACGTTGAACTTGTTGTTGTTGCACCTGGCTCTTGTTGTTCTGTTGCGTTGATTGCCCTTCTCGATCGCCTGTTGTTGTTGTTACCAATAGCTTTATTGCTGTGTTGTTATTGTTGATGTAGGTCAGCCTTTGAAGACGTTGAACCCCTTATGCCGTTGCTTATTGCTGACTTGCTTGCTCGTGGTCTTTCGTCTTTTCCCCCGCTTGCCCTTTCTTCTGGTCGGCGTTGTGCCAAGTTTTGGTACCGGCGATCGGTATGCTTGTTTACGTAATTGTTCTCAGTAGTTGAGTTCTAATGTTGTTGTTGTTCTTGCTGAAGGATGTCGGATTTCGAGCTTGGTCCCAGCAGTTATTTAGGGAGTGCATTACCAAAGAAATACAATCTTTCATCGATTCCAAAGCAATGCAAAATTGGAATGCAAAATAAATTGAACCAATTTGCATGGAGAGGTAATCGAAAAGAGCATGTGTAGCCGAATGTTTTTACTGAGAAAGCAAATCATGACAAATAGCAGAGGGCGAAACAAAATAGAATGTGCAGTGCACATTGTGCACCCATCCTGACTTTTTGTCATAAAGGGCAGTCATTAATTTTTTAACTGGGGATATGAAAAGATAAGTTTGGTTACTGGTCAAAGATAATGGCTTCGTTATCGAGAAAATATTATAGTAATCTAAATTTTCAATGATAAATTTGGTTTAAATTTTGGAAGGGTCATAGGTCTAAAGCAGGCATCTCCAAAATGGGAAAGGCATTTGTGCTAGTGAGCAAGAGAGCGAATGCGCTGAAAAAAAATTTCAACACTAATTGCGTGCGCTCAATAAAGTTTTGAGTTTCCATAACTTGTTAGTAAAAAATAAAATAGTTTTCATAAATCGATGAAATATAAGATTACTAGCGTGGAAAAATTTAACAAATAACAAATATTCGGCTATATAAAGGTGTCATGTTCAATGCATTTTTCAATGTCTACCACACCGCCACAATTTCTTATCAAAAGAATACTTTTTAAATGTTTTGCGCTGCTTTGAACAAATGTATTTCAAATCTGAAAATATTTGTTCACAAAAATAAGTTGAGGGGAAAAACGATAAAAGCCTTAAAGAAATTTCTCAAACGCATTTGGGATCATAATGTAGGCTTTGCATTCCATTTTGATAAAATATTTTTTAAGTGTTTTTTAAAAAAAGGTTGCGCAGATTCGCTCGAAGTGTTTTCGTCGGGCGATTGCCATATAGGACTATAGGTCTAACTCTTCTTCTTCCTAATCCCTGCAATGTGTTAGAGCTACGCTGCTTCAACATATGCATATAGCATGAGGAAAAGAGAAGCACGCTATGGCAGCGAAATCTTTAGCTCTGCTGTGGTGAAATGCGTTGCCACTTTTTTTTATTAATTTTGGGAAATTTTCGAAAACATCAAATATAAAATATCTACCAAACTCATAAAATGCTATTAAAAGCTTCAGAAACATAAAAATAATTAAGGAAACTCAATATAAGGGAACAATAGAAGTTGTTTTTTAGTCCTACCCTGCCCTAACAACTTTTTAATCACACTGTTTCAGTAAAAATACTACATTGTATGCACAATGAAATTCGTAGCCGTAGTTAAAAATGTATTTCAATTTATTACAAAATGAAAACATTCGTGCACATTAAGCAACAACACATCGTAATACATTTATTAAAGCTGCAAATATGAACTTTTAAAGCTATATAAAAAACCGAGCCGACGCCAGGTTTCTTTAATAATTTTCTTGCAAGTGGCATCATAGTGCCATTTTGTTTCGTCCCGTATTGTTGTTGGTAGCTTTCTGGTGAATTTCTAGAAAGAGTTGAATTTCCTATTCCTGCTTAAGGTTTTTGTTGGTAGCTTTTTGGTGAATTTCTCGAAAGAGTTGAGTTTCCTATCCGTGCCTAATGGGGAGTTTCTTATTAGCGGCAGAGGCCTTTCGACGTCTACAGTTAGACCTATAGTGCTACATGTTTACTACTTTACCACTTTACCATGCTTTTGCTACTTTTGGTGAATACCCATACACATATAGTAATATAGGGGACACTTACAACAACAACCGAATTACGCGGTGAACTAGTGATGCTATATGTTTTTGAGTATCCACTCAATTTTGTAACTTAACATACTTGCGTTGGAAGTTTTTCATGTTTTCGTTTTAATGTAAAACGTTTTAAGTTTTTTATGATAGTTTATACAATTCTGTACCCTTTTCATTCAGAAGAGATCAAAAAATATATAGTTTATGCATTCTATTTATCATGATATGTCATAAGTACTTGAGCCACTAGTTATGTATCGAGCAATTTTAGTTATGATATCACTGAATATTTCATATCAGCAGTTCTGTGGTAGAATTCAAACTTTTTGAGAATCTGTCATATTCGACGCATGAGTACTCTGCTTTAGCGTTCCTCAATAATATGAGCAAAATTTTATATAATTATTTTTAATTGTATAAAAATAACATATTTTGCTGTCAAAATTTAATGAGTTCTTTTGAAAAACCTTTGATTAACACTTATATAAATCTTATTTTTAACAAAAATTTTAGTTCATGTTACAAGATTATAAAATATTTGTTAGACCGGATCCGGAATTTTCAGGGGGCGTGCTACGTTTTTGATTTTTCCATAACAATGCATGCACAGGGGGCCTACTTCATTTCAACACACATGTTTTTTGCCAAGTGCCATCTATAGTACTATATGGTTAATATGTTGCTGTTTACATTTTCTCTCAAATGCTTTATTACAGATTCTGCCACTGTTCATAAGCTGATCTATTTCTTCAGCGTCCAGATGATCTGTTACAGCTCTCCTTACCGATTCTATCGTTTTCTTGTTATAGTGAAGTGAGAAGTGGTGATGTTTGATTATAAGCATGTACGACTGTAGCAGTGTTGACGTTTTGTGTACTTTAGTTCGCATTGCGTACTTTTTCAATCACCTGAGTACTTTTTATGTACCAAATTATTTTTGGTCGATTTGCGTACTATTTCGATCAACTCCGCATTAGAGTTGCAGGACTATCGATTTCAGTTTTTCTTTGATTGTTAACGGTTAAAATTAGAAACTGGGCGAACGATCAGCTCGATTCTGAATATTCCCGGGGAATTTTCTTTTTTCGAGAGTAAACTTCATCTTATTTAAATATGTGGGAAGAAAATTGGTAGGGAATGGGTATTTGACCCATACTCATAATTTTTCTTACCCTATCGATTTAAAAAAGGAGAATTTTAGTCTCGAGAAATGTAAATTCCCCGGCAAATCGTTCCCCGGAAATATTCATAGTTGGGCTGTATTTCTTGCATTCCTCTTTGTTTCTCTTTATGATTTTTCACTGATGTTTTATGTTGCTCGTTAAACCGAGTGCAGAAAAAAAAATTTATGCCATTTTCCTCGTTATATAAAGTATTCAATAGAAAGAGTTTGAATGCTCGTTAAATGCGAGCCTCGCTAAATCGAATGCTCGTTAAATTATTTTTAATAAGTTTATACTCAAAACTAGTCTTTTATTCTAGTCTTTGACTACAAAAAAAAATTCATCTTGTATAAATCTTGTATAATTATATTACCATGATGAAAAAATTACGTTAGTTTTTGTGATTTTTCTTTTTCAAAAAAAATATATGTGTGCGTACTTTTTGTATAAAAAAGGTCCGTTTTGTGTACTTTTTGATCAGTTTTTTTTGGCAGCACTGGACTGTAGGTCTAACTGTCGACGTCGAAAAGCCTCTGCCGCGATGGGGAAATACACCATTAGGCAGGTATAGGAAATTCAACAAATTGGGGAAATTCACCAAAAAGCTACCAACAAAAACCTTAAAGCCTATACTGAGATATGCAGTAAGTAAAGCTCCCATAAGAAATACGTGCAAAAAAATTGAAAAGTACTTCGAAGTAAATACTTTACTTTCGCTTATACTGAGATGTCAAGTAATCATGTGCGCAGGGTTGCATGCGACTTGCCTGCTTTACTTCGCCATAGAAATGAACATGTTCATATTTTATGCGAAGTAAATGCCAGGACAGCTGATTGCGGCACATTTTTCAAATGAAATACTGACACCGACTTCGAAGGTGTTAAATTGTTGGCATACTTTGAAGAATTCAAGGAGCGTGAATATAGTTGTCTCTCTCACACTTTACGACGTTGTAGCGAATTGGCTCCTAATGTGCAAGTAGTTACTGCATATCTCAGTATAGGCTTTTAATGCTATGTTCTCACTATAGGGGTTAAGTACTTAACCCGATTCTTTAACTCAAAGCGTTCATATCAGGTTAGAGCGAGTTAAGGTTTACAAATGTCGTATGACCCAGCCGGAAATTTCACTACTTCTGAAGTGGTTAAAATTCATACTGCGACTATTCGCATTATTAACCCTTACTGTTAATGAAGTTTTTTGGGAGATGGCCGCTGTTTTCATTACATGCATGCGATAATGTCCGGCCTGGGAGTTTGAAATATAAAAAACGCGCAAGGTATATCTGATATACTATATCATCGAGAAATTGCAAATAAAAATTGAATTTGTTTTATTACAAATGTTTAAAGAAGCTGAAAAATCCAAAGGAATATTGGAAGCAATAATATTAGAAGACCATTGCAATATCCGCAGGAACAAAAAAAGATGAATGGAGCTAATAGTGAAAGCGGCATCACAAAACGTTCCACGACCTGTGATCAAAATTAACATATCCAAATACGTGCATCCTTTCCCACCCATTTTCTGCACGGGAAAGCTTCCTGCCAGTGTCGCATTAAATTTTTACCCGGTTTTTGTACCCGGTGTAAGCAAATGTAACTGAAAATTTCAAATGCAACTCTGCGCTAACCTCAGAGTTAAATGTTAACCCGGGGTTTATTTTCGGGTTAGATGATTTTTTTTATATGCGTTTTGACATTTGAAACCCTGGGTTTCGCCGATAACCCTAACCCGGCCTAGTGAGAACATAGCATAAGCAGAAATAGGAAATTCAACAAATTCGAGAAATTCACCAGAAAGCTACCAACAACAATACGGGTAGACACAAAGTGGCACTATGATGCCACTTGCAAGAAAATTATCAAAGAAACACCGCGTCGTCTCGGGTTTTTTATATAGCTTTAAAAGTTATAATTGAACCTTTAATAAATATATTACGATATACTTTTGCTTAATGTGCACGAATGTTTTCATTTTGTAATAAATTGACATACATTTTTGACTACGGCTACGAATTAGATTGTACATAGAATTTAGCATTTTTGCTGAAATAGGGTGATCAAAAAGTTATGTGCACAAGGTAGGACTAAAAGAACAATTTCTATTTCTCCTTAATATTGAAAATCCTTGATTAGTTTTATGTTTTTCAAGCTTTTCATACCATTTTATGATTTTGGTAGATATTTTATATGTAATGAACTCGAAAATCTCCCAAAATTAAAAATAAAAGTGGCAATGCATTTCACCAGAGCAGAGCTAAAGATTTCGCTGCCATAGCGTGCTTCTCTTTTCCTCATGCTATATATCTATGTTGAAGCAGCGTAGCTCTAACACATTGCAGGGATTAGGAAGAAGAAGAGTTAGACCTATAGTCCTATATGGTTGATGTGTCTACATTTTAGGAAGAAAGTGATGTTATTCTTATGGTTGGTCTGTTTTCTTAATAAAGATTGATATTTGTTAATGTCTTATGAAATAAGCCTGTGCTTAAGTTTTATTTATTTGTTTACCTGGCAAAGCGCGCGTGAAGTCAATGTTTAATCAATTGGGGTTTTTTTGCGTTGAAAACAAAAATTTTGCGTATATAAGGGTCCTACATTGAAGGTGCGTCAAGCTGCACCCCCCTTTTCATGAAATCAAAAATTTTTTTTCTCAGAATTACGTGCTTTTTATGTGCTATTTATGTACCGACTTAAAAAATTTTGTGCTCGTCCTTGTCAGATTTTAAGGACAAAAGTAATTTGTATGAAAGGGGGGGTGTAGCTTGACACCGCAAAAATTCGCACTTAACGATTTTTTCGAAAAATCGTTTATAGGTGGGAATTATGTGCTATTTATGTGCTCCAATTCTATGGATAAAAAAATTTTTTATTTCAAAAATTTAAGGATTAAATCGACGAAAATTGTTTTTGGCAAGTACATTTTACCAAAAAATTCCGAATAAAAAAGATTTTTATCAGAAATTAACTTTTTTATTGATATATTTACATTTTATTCTTTGAAAAAAAAACAAAAAAAAAAATTTTTTTTAATGTTAAAAATTTTTTATCCTTCAACAAGGTTCGAACCCATACGCAAGAGTCAATGTAAGCTAGCTAGAACACGCGGATCCGTTAACAGACCGATCGATTTAACAGAGGGAGAAATCGTGCTGTAACAGGGAATTAACATTTAAATGTTACAGAACCTGAGAGAAAAAGTGCTCTCGTCATTATGTCTACAGCATATATAGCGGTATGACAGCAACTAGTACGTTGGCAATGCAGCGTAGAGTATGAATCATATAGAACTATAGCTGCAACTTCGGCCAAAAGCTATTACGTGGTACACCTCACTTACTATTACGTGGTTCACCACAACACTCGGCTTATGGCGTGGTTCACCACAGTTGAACTTTTTCACCAAATCATGCCATAACGCGCCAAAATTTGGCCGAAGTTGCAGCTATAGTTCTATATGGTATGAATGCTAGCCTCTTAACCGAGAAGCCTCCGGTTTGAGGCTCATGGAAGTATTTTTTTTTTCAACTTTAATTTTGTTTTTTTATTTCTGGATATATTTTTTTTAATTTAATAGAATAGATAAAAAATATTTTTCTAAAGAACGCTACTAGAATTGTGGCTGTGCATATGAAAACCTTTGTGTGTATGTTTGTTAACTAAGGGTTTGTTTGTGTGAAAGCCTGTGTATGCTTATGTGTCAAAGAATCGAGTGCGCCCAAATTCTAAGTATTCTGGTTCGAATGAATAAGCGGGAAACCGAAAACAAGACCCACGCGAAAATCACATGAGTGATGACATGCAATCGAAATTTCCTTATTTTTCGAAATAAGACTGTTTAAAGTAGTTTTTAAAATTACGTGTTCAATTTCGTGCATAATTTCGTTCAAAGCAAGCGTATTTTCATACTGTATCGTCGAAAACACGTACTTTCGGCTAAAGCGAGAACACGCTAGAAGAAAAATATGAGAACGCCTTTTTTATACGTGACACAATCTGTTTGGAAGGCATATTGCATTTGTGAATGAAATTTAGAATTTGAACTTATATTCCAACTTCCGATTAGATTTTCAAAAATTTGGAAAAGTGGATCTGACAAAAAAAATAAATGCAATTTGACTTTAAACTTATAAGCTAAAAAAAAACCAGCCATTTTGATTTGGCGAACACGGTGTCGACTTTGGGCACATGACTATAAAGGGAGAGTTCGGAGGTTCAAATCCCCACACAGGAAAATCAAAAGCAAGAAATTAAACATGTAAAAAAAAATTTAAATAGAAAGAAAAGTACGGAAAAACCGAAAAATGTGTGTAGCAATAATTTTTATTAAGCCATACGATTACAAATATCACTCAAAATTTTTGAGTGAAAAATATGAATCGCCAATTACCCTTCCAGAAGAGTCGTGGCCGAACGGACAATTACCTAGAAAGTTTCACTTCTCCGCGATAAGAAAGCAACAATGTACTGCTATAATTTTAAAATATATTTTATAAAACTAACAAATTTTTATATGGAGTTTATATGGAAAATTTTGAACGCTGGCGACCCCTAAATATCATTTAAAAAATTTCAAAAAAATACAGAAACATTTTCTCGTGGTATATATTAAAATGACGGGGTGTCACGCGAAAAAAACAAAGTTTTTAAAATAAGGACCACCCTACTGTATATTTTAAATTTGCAAAATGTTATGTTTTATGAAAATCGGTTTAAAAATTTTGAAGTTATAAAATAGTTTAAAATTGTAATCAACCTCAACATTTATGTGCGTATGCTCAAGACATCATTCCTCTTTTTGAAATCGTTTCTTGCATTTTGAGTGCTTTGAACTTGATACAATTTTAAATCGATTCCAATAAAACAAAGCATTAATGAAATGTAAAATATAGAGCAATACGTGAATGTGCTACGTTACGTCGAAATGCTTTTGTCTTTCCATCAAAAATCGAGCCTCAATTTTATTCGTTTTTTCAATTTTTAAATAGGTGTGCAATAATTTAATTTTTGTAATTTTTAGAAAGTTTGGAATATTAGGAAAAGACCAAAATTAAAAAACTAGTGAAAATTTACCTTTTGGTATTTTTTCAGATTTTTTATGGTAAAAGAGCTCAAAATTTGTACTGAAGGTGTCAAATGGAAAAATATGATTTTCACAGTAAAAATGATTTTTATTATTTATTTTTGAAATAAATTTTCATAAATTTATTTGTTTGGTATTTAATTTGAAACATAATAAAGTAAATTTTAAATGAAAATTATGACATTCACAAAAAAATGATTTACACAGAAGAAATTTGGAAAAAAACACACGTTTTTGCAGTGTATACTTACTTTATTGACTGACTGTATAATGTGTTGGGTATTGAATTGTCAGGCTCGCCTGACTATAACACTCTACCTTGTTATGGTTTTACTTGTTTTGAAAATAACTAAACCATAAAATCTGAAATAAAAGATAATCAGGTGTATTATCTTGTTGGAAAAATTCATTTATTTAAATTCTTGCGATTTTTCTCTACGCTTAGTAAAAGATTTTTAGTACGTTTATGCGTACGCGAATTTAACAATATAAACGGTGAGAACGAGTCTTACTCGCGATGAGCTAACTCACGAAAATAAATCGTGAGCGGCAGGCGCGGCAACTATGGAGGGAAAGGCACTTTTGCCCCTCCAAAAATTTTATTGGAGGGTCCATATATTTAGTCAAAATGAAAAAATTTCCGCAATCCTACCAAAATCTGATTCAACCTACCAAAGAAAAAAATACCTACCTGCTTTGGTAGGAAAAGCCCAAAAGTGGCAGCGCTGATCGTGAGTAGTGTGACTTATTACAATAAATACGCCAGATGATGCCACTTTTTTCACAAATTTGGCTGTTTTTGATGATCTGGCAGCGCCGTTTATTTGAATCGTAGAAAAAGAACAGCATTTCATTAGAATATGCTTCGTTTTTTGTATTAATTAATTAATTAATTGAAAGGAGAATAAATATAACCGAGTCGGACATTTTACTACTTCGTAATGGAAAATTACTAATATTAATATCATATGTGTACTACCACTTCGATTTTTTTTTCAGTCTGGTAGCACGAAAAAAAATAAATTTCTTGTTTCTGGATTTTCGTATAAACGGCGACTTCATTACTCGCGATTAGTTTATAATTGCGATTAGCTGCCATATAAACGTATTTAGTATTTCAAAGGCTGTACGGCTGTGACGTTAGCAGAAAAAAGATAGCCATGAAAAACCTAACATTTTCAAATTTTTGAAAACAAATTGGCTACCCTGTAAGCATTGCAGCAATGTTTTTATCGTCCGCTATTGTTGCTTTCTTATCGCGGAGAAGTGAAATTTTCTAGTCCGTTCGGCCACGACTCTTCGATTCGGCCACGACTCTGGCGATTCATATTTTTGACTCAAAAATTTTGAGTGATATTTGTAATCGTATGGCTTAATAAAAATTATTGCTACACACATTTTTCGGTTTTTCCGTACTTTTCTTTCTATTTAAATTTTTTTTTACATGTTTAATTTCTTGCTTTTGATTTTCCTGTGTGGGGATTTGAACCTCCGAACTCTCCCTTTATAGTCATGTGCCCAAAGTCGACACCGTGTTCGCCAAATCAAAATGGCTGGTTTTTTTTTAGCTTATAAGTTTAAAGTCAAATTGCATTTATTTTTTTTGTCAGATCCACTTTTCCAAATTTTTGAAAATCTAATCGGAAGTTGGAATATAAGTTCAAATTCTAAATTTCATTCACAAATGCAATATGCCTTCCAAACAGATTGTGTCACGTATAAAAAAGGCGTTCTCATATTTTTCTTCTAGCGTGTTCTCGCTTTAGCCGAAAGTACGTGTTTTCGACGATACAGTATGAAAATACGCTTGCTTTGAACGAAATTATGCACGAAATTGAACACGTAATTTTAAAAACTACTTTAAACAGTCTTATTTCGAAAAATAAGGAAATTTCGATTGCATGTCATCACTCATGTGATTTTCGCGTGGGTCTTGTTTTCGGTTTCCCGCTTATTCATTCGAACCAGAATACTTAGAATTTGGGCGCACTCGATTCTTTGACACATAAGCACCCTGCAGTAATGAAATGTTTTCGGTGTAAAATGGACCGGACCTGGGTGAGTCCATATAGGACCGACCTGAAAATGATATGCACCGCGACCGACCCGGGGTGAGTCTCAATTGGACTCACCCTCGTCTAGTCCAAAAATAAGCGTAGGTGGGGTGAGTTCGTATAAACTTGTACTTATTGTTGTCTGTCTTAAGTCCTCAATCTGATCGTTGTGCTACCAAAGGCAAGTTAGCCTGATGGTTAAGACTCTCGCTTCGCAACCGAGAGGGTGGGAGTTCAAGCCCTTGCTCGTTTTAGAAATAATTTTTTTTTTTTTCAATTACCTAAGATTTTTTTATGTTCATATTTAATTTTTTTTTTTTAACTTGAAAAAAATAAGTCGTTTTTTACATGTTAATTGTTTTTTAATATTTATTTTTCAAGAATTTTTTTCTGTGAAAGTGAAAAATTCTTTACGCACGTTTCCCAAAAACTTGAGCAACCAAACACTCAAGTCAGAGTTTTGATCAAAGCATTAAACTTGCTTGGTTAGCGTAATGGTTAAGACACCAATTTACCAACCCAGAGTTCTGCGGTTCGAGGCTCGGCCGAGGCGGGCAAATCAAAAAGGAAATTATAATGTTGTGTAACAAAAAGGCTTAAAAAACAAAAAAGGCAAAATAAACAAAATAAGAAAAATTTTTTTTTTCATTATTCATATCAAAATAAATATTTAAAAAAAAGAACTCACCCTCATTTAAGGCCATATGGACCCACCCACAACCGACCCTAAAAGCTTTGAAAATGGACCGGTTGTTTTTCAATGACAGCGCTGTGGAAAAACGGGTGAGTTGAACGTATGAAAACGCGACCGGTCCTCACCTCTTTTGGACCGACCCCGGGTCGACCCGGGGTGGGTCCCAATTACTGAAGGGCATACACAGGCTTTCACACAAACAAACCCTTAGTTAACAAACATACACACAAAGGTTTTCATATGCACAGCCACAATTCTAGTAGCGTTCTTTAGAAAAATATTTTTTATCTATTCTATTAAATTAAAAAAAATATATCCAGAAATAAAAAAACAAAATTAAAGTTGAAAAAAAAAATACTTCCATGAGCCTCAAACCTGAGGCTTCTCGGTTAAGAGGCTAGCATTCATACTCTACGCTGCATTGCCAACGTACTAGTTGCTGTCATACCGCTATATATGCTGTAGACATAATGACGAGAGCACTTTTTCTCTCAGGTTCTGTAACATTTAAATGTTAATTCCCTGTTACAGCACGATTTCTCCCTCTGTTAAATCGATCGGTCTGTTAACGGATCCGCGTGTTCTAGCTAGCTTACATTGACTCTTGCGTATGGGTTCGAACCTTGTTGAAGGATAAAAAATTTTTAACATTAAAAAAAATTTTTTTTGTTGTTTTTTTTTCAAAGAATAAAATGTAAATATATCAATAAAAAAGTTAATTTCTGATAAAAATCTTTTTTATTCGGAATTTTTTGGTAAAATGTACTTGCCAAAAACAATTTTCGTCGATTTAATCCTTAAATTTTTGAAATAAAAAATTTTTTTATCCATAGAATTGGAGCACATAAATAGCACATAATTCCCACCTATAAACGATTTTTCGAAAAAATCGTTAAGTGCGAATTTTTGCGGTGTCAAGCTACACCCCCCCTTTCATACAAATTACTTTTGTCCTTAAAATCTGACAAGGACGAGCACAAAATTTTTTAAGTCGGTACATAAATAGCACATAAAAAGCACGTAATTCTGAGAAAAAAATTTTTTGATTTCATGAAAAGGGGGGTGCAGCTTGACGCACCTCTACATTGAACTAGTCTTTCTAAGTTGCGACTTAAGTGTACTCCGTCAAAATGAAATTGATCATCTTTTTGGGCATTTTGCTATTTTGCGTTGCTTCGTGCCATTGCGATGTCTGGTGTGGTAAAAGTCTATATTGTCACGAATCTGGTCCAGTTTGTGTTCAAGTAGGAAAAATTTGTTATCCAAAAAACAATTGGTGTGAATTCCAAGAAATGCAATGTAGCTTACATGAGAAAGCTACGACAGTTCATACGAAATTTTGTACCGGGATTGAAATTGGTAAATCCGGAAAATGCTGAAATTGCAATTGCTGAAATAATCAGGATATTAAATACAGTCGAACTTCTGTATAGTGAACGTCTATACAATGAAGTTCTCCCTACTATCAAATAAATTCAAACGCACAACTTTTTCGTTCCACTTTCAGTGTACGTGTTAATAATTTCTGTAAAATAAAATTTCTATATAATGAAGTGATTTTCTGGTCCCGTGCGACTTCATTACAAGGATATTCGACTGTATCTCGCTTCAAGAACCTCAATTTTTGTAATGATCCTGTTGAATAAAGAATAAAATAATAAAATTTCTTTTGTACTTAAAATCCATAAAGAGTAAGAAAGTGTGTAGCGTGATTTCCTTGGCAGCACTTTGAAAAAAACGAGATTTTCGCTAACAAACAATTTAAGTTAAACAATAAAGAATTTAGTTTTTGTTGTATTTGGATACTTTTTCAATATTTCCAAATATAATGCTCACGGCTAGTGCTCACTAACAAATTATCGTAGTATTTAAAATAATAAATAAGCTAACTAACCCAAATAAGGCCGTGTTAACGGTTTTTGTCACATTGGCGAAAAATGGTTAAACTTAGAGAGAGAGAGAGAGTTTGGATCTTAATCGCTTTTGTTTAATCTTTTCTTTATGAGAAAATGTAAAAACAGTATTAAAAGTGTTTAAAACTATTCATTTGAGACATTTTATAAATTGTCCTTTTTTGCCATATTTGGCACCCCATGCCTTAATAAGGCCCAATGCTGATTGCTCTCAAAACATGTGAACAAATAAAGAAACAGTTTAAATTATTATCTGGTTTCATTGTAAATGTTATTTGAAATCAAAAACAAGTAAAGAAGTTTACATCGGCTAAGCCGATTGCACACATATATGTATACCTTTATACCTTTTCCTCAGCCTAAAATATGTTAAAACATTACCTTAACAAAAATTCCTGCCGTTTTCGTTGTTCTAGCTTGGATATCTATTTATACCTTATCTGTGCTTCGATTTAGCTTCACAAACTCGAAATTATTATTAAATACAAAATTTTTGCGAATGGTGGTCATGGTCAAATTTTAACCGTTAGAGGACATTTTGTCTAGCTGCGAAATACTCAATTCAAAATAGTGAAAAATTTTTTTTGCGAATTGTGGTCATGGTCAAAATTAACCATAAGTGGCAATCACACAATCAGAAGAAGCAAAAAAAAAAAAAATCATTTTTGTATAGAGATATGAGAATAAGAGAGTGTTTTTTTCTAATGTGTAGGATGATGACCATAAATATAGCGATGTCGCAATATAATATAGCGTTACTTTAGAAATGACGCTACAAATGATCTTTTTTATACACTTTTTTTATCACTTTCAAATTTCATATATTCATATTTTATAATTGAGGAAAAAATGTATTTATGAAAAGCCGCACAGCTAAAATTCAAAATTTGTATATGGTTTAATGGAGAAAAAGTCTTAAAATTAGATGTATTTTACGAATTTTGCTGACGCAGGCCTCTCAAAAATTCTTCCATACAAATTGACCCGCCCTAATGTATTATATATACATATTAACAATAAATACGTACTAAAAGTTAGTTATCACATCCACATTCGAGCATGGTCCTGCGAGCGGCTCGGCTCGATGCAATGCTCGATCGTAATAGGTCATGTTAGCGAGCCAATTCATCAACCAACATTACCACATACGAGGTAATGCTCGAGCATTGCATCGAGCCGAGCCGCTCGCAGAAGATTGCTCGAATGTGGATGATCCACTTAGGGCTTTGTATCGATTATTGAAAAGTCCCTCTATCGTATTCAACAAAGCAAAGAAAATCCCCTTTTCTCTTTTGCCAATATTTGGTTCAAAAATTCCCTCAAAATGGGAAATATCCCTCAACCTGGCAGCACTGGAACAGAGACCTCCACGCTTAGGGGCTGTTTCAAAGAGTATAGATATAGAAGAGGCGGCATTTCGCGTTACGCGCTCTACGCTTTTCACTCATTCGTTTTTCACGCATATCGAAAGAAGTCGTCGTTCATACTATGAGACAAGACAAGCGAGAGACACGGTGGTTGTAGGCAAGGGACGTTCGGGGTAGAGAGAGGGGTACGTGTCTTACGTACTCGGCGACACGCTTTGTGCTTGTCCTTCTCATCATAAAAACAGTGCTGCCATATTTGGGTAAATATTCTCTTCTTATGAAGAAGCATATTTAAAGAATTCCGAAATAATTTAAAAAGCTAACTTATAAGTATTGAATATGAGAAATTTTAGAGAAAATGGTGCACTTTTTCAAAAAACTACCTGTGAACCAACATATGTTGACGAAAACCGCGATAAAAATTTATTTATCTTATTTCAAGAGCTTAGGGGATTTTTAATTCTGATAGTAGGTATTTCAAAATATTTTTTCTGGCAGCAATGTATTTAACCAGTTTCTTCTTCTCCTTCAAATGTCGCAGAGACAATTTTTACTAGTATGAACACGAATAAGACACCAAAAGAGAATTCACCGTGTCTCTCGCTTGTCTTGTCTCATAGTATGAACGACGACGAATATGAACTTTTTTCACAACAGAACATGATCAAAACAAAGATGAGAAAGGAAAGAGAATATGCGAAAAATGAATTTGCAACCAAAACCAGTTCTGGCTTTCCTTTCTCTTTCGCTCATTCGCATTTCGCGAATTGCCGTCGCTCACGTTGTGTGTTCATTTTTTTTTTGTCGTTTCTATTGAACGGAATATGAGAACGGGAGAGTGTGCGTTCACGTACATTTTACGTTCGCTTACACTTAGCCTACGTTTGTACTTGGACGTTGTGTGCTTCGAACATTTTTGGCTTCTTGAAAATGAAAAAATCATTTTTCGAGTCTACTGCTTATGTTGTTTATCTGTTGCTACCCGTGCAACGCAGCGAAGCCGCCGTTCGGTTTTGTAGAGTGCCTTCCATCAAGCGATTTACGGAAAAGTGGAGGTCTTGTCGGCTGTAAGATGCTTGTTTGAAAATATATGTTCTTTTGAAAGTTGTTATAAAAGTAATTGGTTAGCTCTGAATTTTATTTTTAACGTGTAGGGCCGTTAAAAAACGTAGTTAAAACAATATTTTTACGCGTTTTTGCCATCAGTCTTTACATTCCCTAGAAAATAATAATATTTTCTGTAATGAAACTTAACCATTATCCATAATTCTCACATGTAAAAACGTAAAGGGCTAACCCTTTTTTTAAACCCTTTTCTGCCGAACGGCAGAAAAAATACATTTTATAAAAACAAATTTTTAGAAACATAAATAAATAAATTAATTCGGAAACATCGGCGAACTAGCAAAGAGAATTTATCCTAGGCGAAATTTTTAGCGCCTTCTTACTTTTTACTTCTCTCCTACGTTCTCCCCCGTAATTATCAATAAGCCACATATAAGTAGGGTTCTGCATTAAAAGGCAAAACACGACTCACTTGAATTAAACACATGAGAGTGGTAGAGACGGATGACATTACATCTCCGTCTCTCTTATGAGTTTCTTTCAGTGAGACGTGTTTTGCCTCTTAATGTAGAACCGCACTTAGCAACAACAACTTTCTACCTTTCACAGTGATCAAAATTCAAAATTTTACTCGTAAGTTTTGGAGAAAAGTATTTTCAAGTCTTACAGGCTTTACGCTCAAATAACTAATAAAATCCCATGTCCAATTTTACTTCAAACATAAATTCAAATATATTTCTGTGTGAATTTTAATTGAACATCTTGGAAAATTTGTAAAGTGTAAAAAAAATTATTTTGCCCAAAAAATTATCTGTACGAATTCATATTTTACACATTGTCCTTAACATGCATGACAACGAAAATCCTTCTAACACACACGCACACATATGAAAAGTTGTTATTCTGATTTGTGTCCAAAGGCATGCGAAAGTAATTCGCCAACGCAGGCGTGCATAAAGTCAGCAATAGTGTTGAAACGATACCATGAAAGTATCGATACCAGTACTCATTTAATGTATCGAGATTAAGTATCGATACCACTAAAATACCGAACCAAAAGTATCGATACTGGGTAGTACTCGCTCAAGATTAAACAAATTTTTATGATTCTTGGTATTTTCACATCATAACCATGGGCGTAGCTAGGGATTTTTTCTAGGGTGGTATAATTATATGATATACCTGATGGTATAGTAAATTTGAAGTACTACTGATTTTTCTAGGGTGGGAAAAGAGGTTTTTAGAGTGGGAGTTTGAATTATTGTTTCTTGTCAATACTGCCAATAAATTGGCGTAGGTTTAACCTTTAGATAATTTATAAAAATCCTTTTCCCTTGCGAGGAAAATGCTTATGGAAAATACATTTCAAAATCGAAAAAGTCCCTCAAAAAGAGAAAACCCCCACAAATTAGCAGCATTAATACAAGGTAAATATTATGAGTAAATACTGATATTAAAGTATCGATACCGCGAAAATACTTGGTGGTAAGTAGTGAGTACAAAATATACTCAGTATCGACTAAAAGTATTCGATATCAAGTAGTATTTACTCATTTTGTTTCAACACTAGTCAGCAATAGCGCAGCCGAAGGGGTTAGCCCCTGAAATAAACATAAGGCTCTCTAAAAAGTTTTTACATAGGAATATGTTTTGAAAAATTTAACTTTTATTGAATAAATAAACAAGGCTACCTCATATTTGGTATTGAAATCAAACTCAAGTAAATATGTATTATATGACTTTCATAAGAACTTTTTACGCAGACCCTTGAAAAAAAATTTTAACTCCGTGCCTGAAAGACATTGGCTGTTTACGATTTCATTTGCCTTCTGTATTTCTTTCCATTTCTTTGCTTTGGTTATTTTCTACTATCGCACGTGGTATATTCTCTCATGATATGCATGAAACTCAGAAAGAGGGAAGTGAGAAAATTGCGAAATGCCGCCTCTTCTATATCTATACTCTTTGGCTGTTTACACATAATCGCATTTAGCATTTGCATCCCTAAAATGCGCATTTTTAAAATTGGTGTCTACACTACATTATTTCGCATTTAGCACTTTTGAAATCAGCTGATCTCCTCCTCCGCCATGATGCAATGAATATGAATCAGATGTTTTTGACTGCGATGTGTATTTTATCAGAGATGAAACTAAAAATATCGATAGTTTTTCGGGAAATAATCGCATTTTTTTCGCATTTTCCCAAAATGCTGAAAAATGCGATTCACAAATACAACAACAAACACACGCAAATTCATACCGCATTTTTCAGCATTTTGGGAAAATGCTGAAAAATGCTAAATGCGGCTATGTGTAAACAGCCCCTTAGACCATATAGTACATGGACTGCATATATTACTATATATGTCACTCTCATAGATTTTGGGCGGGACATTTCGCGCCAGTTAGAAAGAGATGTTACTCGGCAGGCAAAAAAAGAGCGAGGGAAATACTTTTGGTGAGTACCTAAGTGAAAAATGCTCATTTTGGTGGGTACCCAAGATCGTGTTGAAAAGAGCCAAAATAGAAACGGCTCCTGAGTGATGCATATGTTGAAGCAGCGTAGCTCTAACACATTGCAGGGATTAGGAAGAAGAAGAGTTAGACCTACAGTCCTATATGCTTTTGGCCGAAGTTGCAGCTATAGTTCTATATGGTGTAAATAGCGTTCAAGTGATCGATGGAATATGCTCCACCACCAAAAACCTAAGATAGGTTGGAGGACCCAAAAACGGAAGCCTATTTGACAAAAACAGATTTCATTTTCCAATGAAAAATGAGCACTTAATTCCTTTTACTTAACTTTATTTCCTTATACATAACATTACTAAGCATTGTCCGAACCACTAGATTAAGGATAAATGTATGAGTGTCAGTAAAGCGCCATTAAAGTACCCCGAGGAGCTTGAGTAGTCTTCGGAACACGTTGAATTTTTAAGTTCATAGAGAGGTCATCAACAGCCGTCCTCCGTTACATTTCTACCCTTGTTCACACCTGGAATTAAAAATATGTAGGTTACGTTAGGTAAAGTTAGTGTAGCTGCGACCATGAAGGGTGACTTGGCTTCACATGGGCTCTTCGTGATACCTCGAAAAATGAGAACACAAAGAACAAGCAGAAAAATTGACAATTCACGACCGAACTGGGAATTGAGCCCGGAGACTCTCTGCATAACAGTCAGTTCGGTGCAGAACGACGTATGAGTAAGAAAGAGATACCAGCGTTGCATCAAACAAATGTCTCTCCTCTTTCCCCCGCATGTTTTGCTATGCCAAATATTTTTGTTGTGTAGACTGCCTTTACAAATCTAAACGACAATTAAGTTGTAATTCTCTGTGTACTGTTTTGAAGTTTACTCAAACAAAAACGAAGAAAAACGAATTTTCGTGTCTCAAGATTTTTGTTTACAAAACATGACCTCTAAATTGTCGCACAGTGTAATTTGCCAAATATATATTTGTACGTGAAAGCGCATTCGCAAAGAGTAAAAGGGAAAAGAAAAATATTTGCAAATAAATATTTTATCGTGGAAATAGTTTCTCTACATTTCCGCGCTTCGTCTCGCCTATAAGCCAAAAAAAATTGCCGGCAATTGTTGCCCTTATGTAAACGGGCACATTAGGCGACAAATCAGCAGCGAACCTCGCTTTCAAACCACCTTTGTCGCGTAATATGAACGGCGTCTAAGCCAAGTTTACGTTGCGATCTCTATACAATCCGGTTGTACATTAAGTTGCATGGTGTGTGGTTGACATAACGAACAAGAACGTTCGTATCAACGCCCTTCACTTTGGCTGAATGTCAAGTTAAGAAGAAGAAGAGAATTTCACAATTCGTAGTAAATCGTATCGAATCCAAATTGAACAACAAAGGTTGTTAGTTTTAATCTGTTGTGCCTCATCATTGTTCCTAAGCATTATAAAGTAATGGAGTGCCCATGGAAGACCAACAAAAACACGGTAGAAACAGTTTCTTTTGCTGAGCATCTGTGAGAAACTGTGAGGAACTGTGAGAAACTGTGAGAAACTGTGAGGAACTGTGATAGTAGCACTAAATGCTTTAATTTATGTTTTAATGAACTTACTTTTAGCTTCTTAAATGCAGGTCCTTCTTGGATACGGGGGACACAAATCCTTCTGTCCCACGCTTGAGCTGCTTTTCCCGCAATTTATATTAGAGACATAACAAACAATATTTTAGCTACTAAGTAACGGGTGCACCATGTAATACCGAGTAACGAAACGTTACACAGGAATGCATTTTGCTATGTTAACCATATTTTTAGGCTAGGCGCCGACTACTCAATTTTTAGTTGGCCAAATTTTAGTTGGAAAAGTGCTCTTGCGCGCCACTATACGATTTAAAATTGGATACTTTCAATTTAATTAATTTATTATTAATTAATTACTTCATAATTTATTCATTATTGGGTACCATTTGTTTATGGAACACTACCAACTATAAATTGAGTAGTGTGCGGCGCCCCATAAGAACGTATGTAACACAACACAATTGGCCAATTTTGCCAAATTTGTGGCAAAACACATATTTTTTATTGCGTCAACTAAAAATTGGAATGTTGGCGCGCTCTCATATAGTTATGTGTACTACAAATATACAACTTAAAATTGGCCAACTGAAAATTGTGTAGTCGGCGTCTAGCCTTAGCCTCTCTCGCCGGTCACACGTATGAATACATGTTTTGAAACAATTTGTAAGTAGTGAAACACGTGGGAAGAAAAGAGGGGGTTGTTTGTTTAATGTTCCGAAACAATCTTGTTTCTCTTTCTTTCTCATGCATTCAAATTGGATGTTTTCGAAACATGTTTCATAAGTGCGACCGGCGAGTTTGCTACAATAAGATAGCTTATACTGATATATGCAGTAAGTAAAATCAGTAGAGTAGTGAGGGGGGAGAAGGGGGGCAGTCGCCCCGGGCGTAAAATCATATATCAATTTTTATGAAGGTATTTTTATTGGATTGGAGGGGGCGGCATTTCCTGCATGTGGCCCCATTGTCCCCGGGCGCCAAATTGTCTCGCTATGCCACTGAGTAAAATGCTCCTAATAGCGGGTATACACACGTCAAATGTCTGTCAGAAAGTGAAATTCGGTTAGAAATCGACTGAACACATATCTAAAGGCGGCGCCACACATGCGGTATTTGGCAATTTCCAAGCACCAAATATTCGTCCGATTATTCGTGTATGTTCCATTCTCTATGGAAAATAATCGGTGTTTTGCAAGCATTTGCTGATCCAAACAAGTAGATGTTCGGAATAATACGAATATTTGGTGCTTGGAAATCGGCAAGTACCGCATGTCTGGCGCCGGCTTAACAGCGACCATCCAACATTCACTTTAAGGCTGATATTGAGACGAAACCACGTCTGTTGTGTATCGCATTGCGATAGCGCATTGATTTTTCTCCAGTTCTAATTTAGGCTCTGTTTAATGAAAACGAAAGTATGAGCGGCACGGTAGGGATGGGTAGCGCAAATCTAGATTCGATTTTTTCGAATTTTGATTATTTTTTAAGCATTCGACTATTCGATTCGAAAAGTGGCACTGCAAGTTCGATTTATTCGATTATAGGGTAGGTAGGTTGAAGTGGCTGCCACTTAGGCCGTTAATCGGCCCATTGTGATACCACGAGGGGTCTTCTTGTGTTTTGTGTGAGTGTAGGTCTTCTTGTGTAGTGTGCCCCTAACATGCGATTTTTTTTTGAAAAACCAGTGCTAGGCTTGGAACATTACACTCCGTTTCGCCTGTGCCGGGAATCGAACCTCGGACCCTGGGATCAAGAGCATAGCACGCATCCCCTACGCTATCCCAGGGCCACTATTCGATTATAACATATTCGAATTTTCAGAAAACATATATACCAATATATTTAAAACTTGATAGTGCATATCTGTATATATTTGGGCTTCATGATGAAGTCAGAAAGTAAGAGGGAAGTTATCTTTAGCAATGAAGATTGGTGCACGTGGCATAAGTATTACCAAAAATTTGATTTTAGGCACATTTTCTATGTGGTTTTTTTAAGTGCTTGTGCTTCGATGGTACTTGAATTCCTTCTTGCATTTTAGGCTTGTCCTTTTTTAGTTTTATTGTAGTACTGCCATACTATACTCTAGCTCGTTTTGAAATCCAAAAATTTTGATAACTTTTTAACAATTATGCACAAATTAACACAAAGTACAACAGCAATTAGTCTTCAATAACCAAGTTCAAACTTTTCGGCACGTGGATGAATGCAGCTGAAATAGGGAACACAGACATACTGATTTCAGCTATACCAATTTTTGATAGCTTTTGGCAAAATGTACCAACAAATTTGTTTCTTATGCTATGTTCATGCTTAGCCCTAAAAGCGCATTTACGGTTTTCGAAAAGTGATTTTTCAAAGAGTGTTCATAGTGCCGCATTATGTAAATGTGCTTTTACACACAACATATGTTCTCGACTTACAAAACAACTGTCCTGTTTTAATTTGATGAAAAAGAAATCGAAATGCGTCGGCTGAAATTCATTTTATTTATTGTGCAGATATACCTGTCCATTCTGTTCAATTTAAACAAAATTGAACAATTAAACACATGGATATGTGCTATAAACAAAAAGGCCAGTTTTTTGGAACTGCTCGCTTTATACAAATGTGTGCAAAATTGTGTAATGAACTACATAAACATTAGACTATTTACTAGGAATAGAACTTGTGCGTGACGACTGGAAAACGTAAACAAACCAGCAAAAACATAAACAAACCAGCAGTGCTGCCATATATTCGTACTGTCAAATAGTTTGAAACATGAAATTTTTCGAAGTTAGCAGAGTTGCATTCGCCTTAATGCTACATTGAAGTTGCATTTACTTGCATTAAGCTTTCAAATTTTGTATAGCTAAAAGCACATTTAGAGTCGCGTTATGCTATGTTCATGCTTAGCCCTAAAAGCGCATTTACGGTTTTCGAAAAGCGATTTTTCGAAGAGTGTTCATAGTGCCGCATTAAGTAAATGTGCTTTTACACACAACATATGTTCTCGACTTACAAAACAACTGTCCTGTTTTAATTTGATGAAAAAGAAATCGAAATGCGTCGGCTGAAATTCATTTTATTTATTGTGCAGATATACCTGTCCATTCTGTTCAATTTAAACAAAATTGAACAATTAAACACATCGATATGTGCTATAAACAAAAAGCGTGCCAGTTTTTTGCAACTGCTCGCTTTATACAAATGTGTGCAAAATTGTGTAATGAACTATATAAACATTAGACTATTAACTAGGAATAGAACTTGTGCGTGACGACTGGAAAACGTAAACAAACCAGCAAAAACGTAAACAAACCAGCAGTGCTGCCATATATTCGTACTGTCAAATAGTTCGAAACATGAAATTTTTCGAAGTTAGCAGAGTTGCATTCGCCTTAATGCTACATTGAAGTTGCTTTTACTTGCATTAAGCTTTCAAATTTTGTATGGCTAAAAGCACATTTAAAGTCGCGTTAAGAGGTAAATGCGCTAAAAGCGCTTTTAGGGCTAAGCATGAACCCAGCATTATGCTATGTTCATGCTTAGCCCTAAAAGCGCATTTACGGTTTTCGAAAAGCGATTTTTCGAAGAGTGTTCATAGTGTCGCATTAAGTAAATGTGCTTTTACACACAACATATGTTCTCGACTTACAAAACAACTGTCTTGTTTTAATTTGATGAAAAAGAAATCGAAATGCGTCGGCTGAAATTCATTTTATTTATTGTGCAGATATACCTGTCCATTCTGTTCAATTTAAACAAAATTGACCAATTAAACACATCGATATGTGCTATAAACAAAAAGCGTGCCAGTTTTTTGCAACTGCTCGCTTTATACAAAGGTGTGCAAAATTGTGTAATGAACTATATAAACATTAGACTATTAACTAGGAATAGAACTTGTGCGTGACGACTGGAAAACGTAAACAAACCAGCAAAAACGTAAACAAACCAGCAGTGCTGCCATATATTTGTACTGTCAAATAGTTCGAAACATGAAATGTTTCGAAATTAACAGAGTTGCATTCGCCTTAATGCTACATTGAAGTTGCTTTTACTTGCATTATGCTTTCAAATTTTGTATGGCTAAAAGCACATTTAAAGTCGCGTTAAGAGCTAAATGCGCTAAAAGCGCTTTTAGGGCTAAGCATGAACCCAGCATTAAGAGCTAAATGCGCTAAAAGCGCTTTTAGGGCTAAGCATGAACCCAGCATTACGTACTTATTTTTTTGTTATATATTTATATAAAATTTAATTGCTTTAACTTTTTTCTCGAAATAAAGAAGTTAATTGATTGTTTAACTTAAGTACTGCTTTTTTCGAATATTCGAAAATCGAATTTACCCATCCTTACGACACGGACGATAGCTGAATCGCATTGGGATTAGCTTTACAGAAGAAAAAAAAAATCGGAAGAAACGCATTAGAAAAATCATAGAAACGCAGCCTCATTAAATAAATAACCACTGAATAAAATAAAGACTTCTCTGTTTTATTTAGGAATTGTTCCGCTGATTTCCAATGCCTTAACTGTTCGCTCTTCACGTAAATATGTGCATGTCGTACGACAGCGTTCACACATGTCAAAAAAGCTTCAGACATGCCTGGCTGTTGGACGTGAAATCAAATTTTTTTGATTTTGCTTCATGAGTTTGTGTCGTTTGTCACTGATACAGTCTCGATGTCTGACAGATTTTTGACGTGTGTATACCGCTATAAGAAACACATGCAAAAAAAAAAAAATCGAAAATTACTTCGCAGTAATTAATTAACTTTCGCTGTTACTGAGATGTCAAGCAATCCAAACGAATTGGATGCGCTGAGTTGCAGCGACTTTGCTGCTTTACTTAGCAAGATAAAGGGATGAGTAGAACTTTGGTTACGCACTTTTTACAGGTTAAGGAATTACGAAAGCTTATAAAGCAAGATAAAATGATGGGCCTTGTGAAACCTGTTCAATGGCTTTAAGCTCCATAAAAATAGTAGGCATTCTATAAAAAAAAAAAACTGACAGTTAGTGTCAATAAAAAAGTTTTAAATAATATACTATGACAATGCCGATGTCTGGCCAACTTATATATTTGTTAATGATGTGCTCGACGTTTACCTTAACGACTTAAATATGCATAAATTTCGTAATTCCTGGCAAAAATTCTTTGAATCTGTGAAGGCATTTATGGGATGTATGTATATGCGCGTTATAAATTAGGAGTGCAAAGAGCGCAAATTTATTTTCACACAAAATTTCAGCTTTGCATATTGCTACTATTAAATTGAATTGTATCTTAAAATTATAGAATTCTCTCCATTGAAATAAAAACCAAATTCAAGACTCATTTAAGGTAGTTCATCATTAAAATGTATTGTTTTGATACCAAACGGTCTCGCAGAACATATACATATTCGAAATTAAAAATCGTTGCGTCGTATCGGTGCTGTCTCGCAACGACATCCCGCAGCATTGGAAACTGACCTTAAAGCGCACGTGCTTGCTTTCGTTTGACATTTGTTCTCTGCAAATTCCTAAGGACTGCTAAAAACAAACACAATGCAGCACGACGACGTAAGTTTTTGGAATAGACTTCAAAAATTACAATCTAATGCTGATTTCATTGCAGGTTGTTTGGAGCATTATCAACAAATCGTTTTGTTCGCACAAAGTCAAGTAAGTTTACAGCGAAAAAATGATTAAGTGCAAAATTGAAAAATTTACTGTTTAGGACTGATACGAGAACTTTTTGCCGCAACGAGTATAATTTGACAGGACTCTGCACAAGGCGAACCTGTCCATTAGCGAATTCACAATATGCTACTGTTCGAGAAGAAAAGGGTATACTTTACCTATTAATTAAAACGGCAGAACGTTCACATATGCCCAGTAAATTATGGGAACGAGTGAAACTATCGAGAAATTTCGAAAAAGCCATTCAGCAGATCAATGAGAATTTAGTGTTCTGGCCGAAGTATATAATTGCGAAAAATAAACAGAGATTTCTTAAAATCACACAATATCTGATGCGTATGCGTAAACTGAAGTTGCGACGCCAGAAACTGATAGTCCCACTTTCGAGAAAGATAGAGCGTCGTGAAGCGCGACGGGAACAGAAAGCGCTCATTGCGGCTAAGATCGATAACCATATTGAGAAGGAGTTGATGGAACGTCTGAAGAATGGCACGTATCAGGATATATACAATTTCCCGATGACCGCATTCAATAAAGCAATGGAGGCTGAAGAAGTTGAAGAGGACGAGGAGGAGGAGGAGGAGGAGGTCGAAGCCGAGAAGGAAATGGAGTATGAAACGGAAGCTGGCAATGATATGCAACGGGAATTGCTAAGTGAAGAGTTTGTCGAAGCGGACTCAGACGATGAAGATGACGATGAGGATGAAGAAGATGGAGATGAAGATGATGGCGAAGAAAGTGATTCAGGAAAGCGAGAAGACTTTGAAGTCGATAGCGATTTTGAAGTTTCAGATGATGATAGGAATCAATCAGATATTGAGGTAATTTTCATTTTCCTTTTAATTTTCTATATTGAGTAGGTAAATCGTTGATCGTTTATAAGTACAGTCGAACTTCCGTATAATGAACGTCTATACAATGAAGTTCTCCCTATTATGAAATAATTTCAAACGCACAGCTTTTTCGTTCCACTTTCAGTGTACGTGTTAATAATTTCTGTAAAATGAAATTTCTATATAATGAAGTGATTTTCTGGTCCCGTGCGACTTCATTATAAGGAAGTTTGACTGTATAGAACTTTCAATCCAAATTCGACCAAATTTTAGGGGTTGTTTGTATGACTGTGAAGATGGTTTATATAATATTATAGTTTACACGAAATCGGTCCACGCGTTCGTAGGCTATAAAGAAATTCTTAGTTTTACCACAGGACGTATGAGCAGTGTTATTTAAAAAAAATGAGTAGGCTGTAACATAAAGTTGTCGACTGCCGACGCGTAGTTGGCCAGAGGCTCTGGGTTCAACTCCCAGCTCGGGCTTGGATATTTTCCTGTTTCTTTTCTTTGTGTTCCCATTTTTCCTGGGATTACAACGGGCCCATGTAAGTCCGAAGTGTGTCACCCTTGGTTGGAGCCGCACTAACCAACATATTGATAGAGTGAGTGAGCGAGGGAGAGAGGTAGTGATAGGAGAGGGAGTGTTGGGTGAGAGAGAGAGAGGGTGTGATAGGGAGTGAGAGAGATATGGAGAGAGGGAGAGAGTGTTAGTGATCGAGGACGTGATGCGAGAGGGATTGACAGGGAGAGAGAGAGTGGGTGAGAACGTTTTAAGCTATTCATGCTTGATACAGTTGTTTCTTCTGCACATTACGCAGCTCGCTAGTCCAAAAAAAAATATGTTTTTCATCGAGAAGTTTGGATGGAAAGTTTCTATTAGGAACCTGAAAAGTCCTTTGGAGAAATATAAGTTTAACTTAATACATTCAGAGAACAACAATGAAAAAATAAGAAATTTTCAGAGCTACTCTAGTAGTCGCACATTAGTCGTGTACCGGGCAGCATGTCGGTTTTAGCAAAGAAACGAGAACTGGTTGAATCGTAGTTTTTCTTCTTTTTTTTTAGTTTTCAAACAAGTGATTGCAATTTGAAGCGTTAGATTTGTTAGAGAAAATAATTAGCAGTTAGTGTGCTATAAATGCGAGCAAGAAGTGCTTGTTTTGTTTGTTAATTTAATGAGCAGAATGATAAGATCACTTGTTGTGTTTGCATGCGTTCAAACAAATATGCCTACATATACATATACGTTGTTGTTATATAAAAAGCTTGAACAATAATTTTGCAACGAAACAACAATATAGCAACCAAATAAGTGCTAATGAAAATAATTTAATTTTTGAATAAAAACTTTAGGATACACTTGGTGATGCTCTTGTACGGGCTACGAAAACGTCGACGACGACATCTAAAGCTTCTAAAAAGTTGAATCGTAAACCTTCTGCTGCGTCGAAACCGAAAACGCGAAGACTTAAGAAACCTCAAGTGGAAATTGAATATGAAATGGAAGCTACGCCCGCACGTACACGGGAAAGGGTACATAACTGAGGTGATGCGTAGCTCTTTCTTCTTTTATTTTATGATATTTAAAATTAAGTAAATAGCAATCAATTGTTATCAAAAGGTTAAAACAAATAAAACTAAGAAAGTACGAAATTGCATATTTATACATTAATATATATTTTCCGAACTTTTCTCACTCGCTAATTTACATAAAAATAAATCTACACGAACGTCAAGTGAACCGGTTCTAAAACGATATTACCTTAAATAAAGTCTATAGCAGCATTCTAGCAGCGAGAATGTGTGATTCATTGAGTTTTTTTTTTTTTTTTTTTAGTAATTAAAGCGTCAATTTTCTGCTTATGACAGACATACTTAACATAAAAAATTGCAATTCGCTATTACTTAAAGTAATTTTTTAAATTGCTGAAGATGTTGTCATTTGAACTAATTAAAGTTCGAAGCATACAGACAGTATTTTTTACTAAAATAAATGAGAAATACGAATCGAGGCTTCCGGATAATAGTATGCCATATTTATTGGTTATAAAAAATATGTGTAAACCTTAGTTTCTCTATTAGACTTTTAAATTAAAGTATAAAGACAAAAGTATAAATGTTCAAAATGAAAACCATTTAAGAAAAACAGTAACTTAGAAGACAAAATTAGTTAATTCTTGTTGAAAAAGTCCGCACCTGCTACCTGCTTCCCCCGCGAACTCCTTTGCCCGAGCGGTTTAAAGCGATCACCGAACAAGCAGGAGTCTCGACCGCCGTAGCCCTACTGTAGAAATTCAATGAAATCCATTTTTCAACATATTTTTCATTAACATATAAATTTTTCAAATGAAAAAGGTATATAAGTGTAATCCTATTAAGTCGGAACTGCCCTATGAATCAGGGGTGTCACAGAATCCGATAGCTGTCGGAATCGGAATTAAAACCGATCGAAATTTCACACAGAATTTACAAATTTTGTTGTTTTTGGTTTTGAATCGGAACTATTATCGGTTCTTAATTGCACAGAACCCTATTTTTTCCGGCTGTCTATGAAATATATATATAAAAATTGAGTCGACTAAAATTCCAATTCCGACAGCTATCGGATACTGTGACACCCCTTAATATCATTCATTTGAGTTATCAAAAATCTCCGGTTCGCTATGCTTTTCAAAGGTGGTTACATCGAAAGAAAAACAGGACATTTTTTATGATTTCAAAAGTAAGGTAAATTAAATCACTACTAAATTGTTCATCTCACTATTCCGTTTGAAAAACAATGTCATTTAAATGGCCACCACGAGATTCCTTGCAGTTATTAAGTCTTTTGCGATAGTTTTCAATAATTTTTTTGCACATATTTGGCGTTATTTCCTCTATGACTCGTCGAATATTCATCTTTAATTGCTCCAAATTTTCAGGTCTGTCCTCATAAACCGAGTCTTTCAAGTAGCCCCATAGGAAAAAGTCCAACGGTGTTAAATCGCACGATCTCGGTGGCCAATTGATGTCGCCACGACGCGAAATCACACGGCCTGGAAATTTCTCTTGCAATAAATCCATATTAGCGAGAGTTGTGTGGTAGGTTACACCATCTTGTTGAAACCACATATTTTCCACATCGATATCATCTATTTTATTCCAAAAAAAATTTGTTATCATTCGACCATAGCGCTCCGAGTTGACGGTCAGTGCCGTACCTGTGTCATTCTCAAAGAAATAAGGGCCAATCACGCCACCGGACCATAGGGCACACCAAACACTAATTTTTTCAAACAGTAATGGTCTCTTATCGGTCGCATGAGGAGGATTCGCTGAGCCTAAAATGCTACAATTTTGCTTATTTACACATCCATCGATTGAGAAATGCGCTTCGTCGCTAAAGAAGATTTTATTCGAAAATTCGATATCTATAGTCTCTTGTTCGAGCATCCAATGGACGAAGGTACGACGTTTCGCATGATCGCCGGGCTTCAATTGTTGTGTTAGTTGGATTTTATATGACTCGTGAAAGTCTGTTTGCAGATTAGAATATGATGTATTCTCACAAAGTTCCGATTCCTGTTGTGCTGCATCCAAACTCAAATCCGAATGCAAAATTCGCCATAATGTACCGTATGAAAGTCCTAGCTCCTGAGCCCTTCGAGGTATTGATAATCGTGGATTTTCAGTTAAACTTTCCCTTACAGCTGCAATCATTTCCTCTGTTCGAGCATATCGATAATGAACAGGTCTTAAGATATCTGTTACCGATCCAGTCTCTTCGAATTTCCGAACAATTTTACCAATGGCTTGCGGAGTTGGAGGATTTTCTTGACCATAATCATTTTTTAAAGCTCGAAATGTATCAATTTTTGAATTTAAATTTTTATAGTAACTTTGAATTATCTTAATCCGTTGTTCAGTGTTTAAGCGATACATTTTTTTTTGCAAATCCCTGAATCATGAATAAAGAGCGGCTTCGATTTGACAGCTGTTAAAGAAGATTTTGCGCTTTCGAAACCACAAAATGGACATGCCTTGCATATACATACATATATACCTACAGTCAATCAAAAAAGTCTACGTGCACTTTGAACTTCTCAACAAAACTATTTTTCCCGCATTTTAAACTCCAAAGTGTAAATATTTTTTGATGAAATAAGAAAGTCGAGATACCCACCCAAAATTTGGAAGACTGTTTCATGAGAAGATTAATTTACGAGTCTTTTTCGAGCCCCCTTCATGATTAGAAAATGATGAACACAGATGAGTCTTTTTCGAGCCCCCTTGATGATTGAAAAGTGATCGATCACATACACGATTAAAAGAAGACTCGAAAACGACTCTTCAATATGTTTCAAAAGCGAGTCGTATTCAAATTACAAAAACAAAATATAGAACAATTGCCGATTAATCACGTATGGGATTGAAATATGATCATTCAAATTATTTCTATCTTATATGCCACTCAATATTTGACTCAAAATTGAATTGAATGGAATTTGACTTTAAAGTTATAAACGAAAAATTTCCATTACTTTCGATTTGGAATGCTTGGTGTCGACGGGTGAGCACAGGACTAGAAAACGAGAGTTCCTAGGTTCAAATCCCACATAAGGCAAAGGAAAAAAAAATTTTGAATTCATAATAATAATACATATAACATCATAACATATGCACAGAAAAGCCAAAAAATGTGTAATTGATTTAAAATTTTTTTTATTTTTTTTTATTTTTAGAAAGCAATTGACTATAAATATGAGTCGTAAAAGAATCCAAAATGATAGCAAATATGAGTCGTAGAAGACTCCAAAATGATAACAAATATGACTCGAAAATGACTCGCAAATGATATCAAATATGACTCCCTAAGAAAATTCGCGGCTAGGGTTCCAATTTCTTCCGATAAAAGTATCATTTTTGATCAGAAAACGAGCGCCTATTTGATCTTTTTAATCAGAAAGGCGACTCGAAAAAGACTCGCTTTTGATCAAAATTTTCGAAAAATTCTAGCTGGGTATTTATTTAAGAATAAGAAAATTCCTCAAAAACGCCAGAAACCAGCGAGCGAGGAATAAAAATTGATATAAATTCACAGTTAAAATGTTTACGTAGGTACTTTATTAATCGTTTTCATAGTAAACGGCAAGGTGTATTTAATAAGGTGGTAGCAGTAGCATATATGTCTTCTTCTTATTTTATTATTTTCCGCTTGTTTTTGTTGATTTTATTTTTAAAACTCCGATTGAAATGTCACAATTTTTTTTCTTCAAAATTTGTTTTTGTATTCATTAGTTGACGTACTCGCCACAACAAAAACCCCCTTAAGTTTGTTGTATGCATATGCATACAGAGAGTTGTTTTTGCAATTTAACTGTGAAAGAATATGATGAGCTTAACTTCTCTTTTTCGTCGATAGCGAATCAACAGATTCCTATATTTGTTGCATTTTTTGGTCCCTTATTGGGTGACTCTTTTCTGCAACGAAAGTTTTTATTCTAGAAGAACAATAATTAATTTATTAATGTGAAAATTTATTTTCAAGCGATGCTTGAGAAAATCATCCATAAGCGACTATTTGCTGACGTACGTTTCGACCTGCCGTATGGGGTCTCATCAGAGCAATTTTTACGGATTGACTGACTATTGAGTCAAATTTCGGTTTGCGTTTAAACTACCTTTGACTGGAATTCATACCCTTGAATTGTAGCATCAGAAATTACTCCTAATGGGAGATCTAACTAAAGCTTTTTGAGCTTGAAAGCATTCAAGCTGTTGTTTTTGTCGAGTTGTATTTGTTGTAGAACTGCTATCACCTTATTAAATACACCTTGGTAAACGGGCTCCAACTGCGAAGTCGATATTTTTTGGGGACTCCTTTAGCTTCTATAATGACTTTCAGACGCTTTCTGATGCTTTTGACCAAGAAACCAGTATCCTTTTGGGTCATTTTTTCTCACTTAATCTTTGATGCCGTAATAACGACCTCTTTGGAGGATTTTTCTCATCCTACATGTCTTTGTTGGCTTTTCGCCATATGTATTTGAGCCATTCCACCGTGAAAAATTTTTAAAAAGCTATAGAAAAATACAGAAAAATAAAAAATTCCTTTTAGATGGAATAGTCATTTTATGAGAAAATTAATTCGCAATGCGATGTCAATTTGTTTGTCATATTGGCTTGATTGTTTACTGTTGTTTTTGAAAAGACGATCCAAAATGTTTGCTATGCGAAGCGAGATTGTTGATTGAACATAAATACATACTTACATGTTTATATTGAACGATTTTAATGTACTTAAATACAGTAGAACCTCAGATTTTAGAACCTTCACATATTGGAAATGTCCAGAAATTAGAACCGGTCATTCGAACGTATTGCAGTTCTAATTTCTGAACTATTTTTTTAAAGATTGAAATGTTTTGTTATGAGTTCGGCACAACTATTTCCTAAAAATTAATCCGCAATATCGAAACAAATAATAAAAAAGGGGAATAATATATTTTGCATGAATAAAATATAAAAATTCCGAACAGACGTAAAAAATGATCGATTTTGGATAGTAAAATAAAAATTTTAAAAATACTGTTTAAAGGTGTTTCAAGGCAATTGGTATAGGAAACAGCGAAATCGATTCAATTGATAACAGTTCCAATGTTAATTATTCAAAGCCATTCAAGGCGTCAATAATGTATTAGGTACTGTGGTGCTAAAAAAGGAACGACTTTCCAGCAAACATATTTCGAGTCTTTCGCAAATTTGCAGCGATACTGATTTTATACAGTCGAAATCCTTTATGACGAACTCCTCTAAAACGAGTTTCTCTCTATAGCGAATTATCCCAAGGTATTTTTAATGCCTTTGCTTCTCCTTATAATGAATTCTTTCTTTAAATAATTTTTTTTTCTGGTACCTTGAAATTCGTTATGGAGAGTTTCGACTGTAATACAAAACCATGAATAATAAACAATTGATAAAACTTACTTTAAAATAAAGTTTTATTATGAAAAAAGAAAAGTTTCAGAAACTAGAACCGAGCGAAAACAAAGTGGTCCAAGTTTCTGAGGTTCTACTGTGTTTAAGTGAAGGGTGGCTGTAAATAAAAATCTTTGATGTAGTTTTGAGTGAATCCATAAGCTTTTCTCTTTATAGATCTATTGTAAAGCGTTCATTTCCATAATCCTAGAATCTTTTTGAAAAAAAAATTTTTTTAGAATTCATAAAATAGGCTCTTCTCCACCCTGTTCGATACATCGAAATTCAATTCACACCTTTTAATGTACATATTTTAAAGTCTAAGGTCAAGCCAATTAAACAAACAAAATTGAACAAGACTGCTGACTTTTAAACAGTATCCACTTCACAGAGTTTCGTAACCGATCATTATTTGCTTTTGCATCGGTCACTGAAATTAATTACGAATTTTTATGTATGTATAGCAATTTAAAAAATATATTTGCCCACTATTGCATGTCTATAGAGATATAGAAAATGCATATAATGAAGCGAATTCCGAATTCCATGCGCGAAAAATACTAATAGCTGTCAACTGTTGCGTTGCAAGGAAAATAGCATTTTATAACGGAATTTAGGAACTTTTTATTCTCGCATTTCGCTCTTAGGTCTTAGATCTACACTTGAAAATATACGAGTTTTATAATCGATCAAAGGTAGAAAATAGTTCTGTTCAAATTCTTTTAATTCCCTAAAATGTATAGTCCATTCGAATACAACGATCACTGTTTCATTTAAATATATATTTGACATATCGATGTGCGGCGTTTACAGAAATTAATGATCGTTTCTTTACTTAAAATCTAAGTAGTCATATAGGTAAAAAGAAAATTGATATCGAGAAGTTTGTCAATAGAGTCTGAAATAAAATTGACTACAATAACTATAACTAGGAGCGCATTTTAATGAATCATCTGTTTTATTATTATGTTAAATGAGTTTGCAATACAAAAATTTTTAAAATTAAGCTCCGTACAAGCTTAAACCCCCAATTTATCCATTGACTATGTACATATGTTGTTGTTTTACTAGCTCCCTTACTCTGTTCCAGGGCCTCCTGGATTAACTCTATTGCATCAGTCTGCTGAAGAACCGGCTGCTTGGCGTAGGAGCACATAGATCTTCTCCTTTATCCAATCTTTGTTGTATGGTGCATATGTGTTTGTTGACTTTTGATAAACTAGGCAGCTTATATCTGATAATTGATCGACGAAGTCAAATAGCTGGGATATATCGTAGGTGATCGTTGGAGTGTTGGGATTTCGGCGTTTGAGATGCTCTTCGTATATTTTACATACACCCTCCATGCATTCGTTTACGCTTTCGTAGTCACTGTATGTACGTGTCTCTGGACGTGGTGCTGGTTGCACGAGTAAAATTGTGTGCGACATTCTTCTTATAGTTCAATTTAAAAAACTTCCTTCGTTTCTAGAAACACAAACATGGCACGGCCAGTGATAGAATAGTTCGTGTATATATATAGAATAAGTACTCATTACAAATCCGTTAACCGAGTACCTATCAATGATTGTGCTGAGCAACTAGAGATATTAACAGCTGCTCTCTCGCTAGTTGCTTTGTTTTTTAGTATTAACAGTTTCAGTCATCATAACAGCACATTTTCTTCAGAGTCAAGATGTATTTAAATACACCTCGCTTGAGAATGGAAATGATTTCATTGCATCCGCATAAATCGAGTGCGAGTACATGAAATTACGTTACATCCATCACTATCGTATTTGACATTTGATACAAACAGTGTTGCGCAGAAAAGTACTAATTCAAAATAAAATTTTTTTTTTCAAAAATTCGTGTACATCATTAAGTCTTGTTATTCTTCTTAATTTATTTAAAAAAAAAACACAAGAGTATTCAAAGAAAAACGTGAGTTCAATATCAAAATGTTTCTAAATATATATACGTTATCAAGCAGTTATTCAATTGAGTTTAAGCTTTCAAGTGTTCGCGCCAAGTACTTGGTTCGCGCCACACAGCACTGTCAAATAGATTTTAGCAACTGTCAGTTAATTTTTCTCTCAACTAACCGAGCCCTTACACTAGATAGAAACTGAACAAAAGAATCAATATGATTATATGGCATAAAAACAAAATAGGAAATTTATTAATATATTTATTTGATTTGTTTATTCATTTAAAGAATTTGAAAAACCCTTTTAACAAAGATTATATTAAAATA
This sequence comes from Chlorops oryzae, assembly GCA_020466095.1. Taxonomy (NCBI): domain Eukaryota; kingdom Metazoa; phylum Arthropoda; class Insecta; order Diptera; family Chloropidae; genus Chlorops; species Chlorops oryzae. The sequence continues at coordinate 38,065,571 of CM035808.1, forward strand.
AAGAAGGAGTTCTAACGTTAACGAACAGCAGGCCGGTGTGAAGGGTCATTAATAACAAGAGAACATGTTACTGAAATGTCAAGAATATGATCTCGAGATCATAGTTCAAGTTCATTATTTTGTAAACAAATCGAAAATAATATGTGATATTGTGGAATGATATTGCGCATGTGTGGCTAATTTTCTTAATAAATTTGTTCAATTACTGATTTGTAAATTATTTCGAGTGTAAGCGAAATTGAAAATTGATTGCTTAGCCGGCTTAAGATATTAGAAAATGAGAGCTTTTTCGATTGATTTGATTTGAAAAATACAATTAAGAAAATTGATATTAAAAATCGTTGGTGTATATGAAATGCAAATTTCTTATGTTTTCGACGTCGAATGGAAAATCAAAGGTGTGAATCAAAAAACTAGAATATTTGAATCTAAGATCATTTAATGTTGGAGCTTTTTTTTTTTAAATTGTGTAAGTTTTATGGTTTTTCAGGTGCACGATATCAACGTTCCAACGTTGCGTTGCTTATTGAATGGACCTTTTCGGGATTTAAATATTATAAGCGATCATCGACATACCTCAATTCATGATGTCGTCGTTTTGGATGAAATCGAAAATGGCAATTCCATTATACCACTTAATTACCGACCGATGTCAACAATCGAAGAGGAAGCGGAAGAATTAGAACAACCGTTTAAAAATGGGTAAGTAATCGTAATGTCAATGCATCTGTATTTACTAATTGATATTATCATATGAATCGTGGCGATGTCGTAAGAAAGATGCTGTATGGCCATCATAGACTAAAAGTATTTCCTTATGTAGAATTTTTGATCTGGTTCAACCTCATTTAGGTTACTGTTTCGTAAACGGCCGTGAAAATTCATTCTCGCTTCGTTTAGGTTTGATGACCTTTGAGAATTGTCATTCTCGTTCTCTTCGTTAAATGAACATTTCGAGATGTTTTTCATGTGTATACCTACAACAACTATAACTTAACGTTGGAATATTTTACGATTGTCAGTGCTAAACTGAGTCTTTTCTTACTGCGACTGAAAAAGAATTTGTGTGCTGTCATTGTGTGTGATTTCGGTGTTGAAAGCGGTTTTCTTGTTTTAAACTAAGCGAACTTTTGTTACGGGGAGGCGTGACCGGTATCGACACACTCTGTATCGAGGTTATATTGCGTTTGTGCGGTTGTGTGCAACACCTGGAACCAGTCGAGATAGACCATACAAAATATATATAGAAATGATCAGCATCATCAGGAGATTCGATTTAGACATGTCCGTCCGTCTGTCTCTCTATACCCTCTTCTTATCGAAAGAGATGTGATATTTTGACTAGAATGCGTATTGATGAGGACATGAGTAAGATCAAGTTCGAGAATGGATCCGATCGGATCATTTTTAAGGGTATCTCCAATAATAGGGTCTGCTATGAAAACCACAAAAACTACTCTAAATCCTGATTTTTTTTTAAATATTTGGATGATGTTTAATATGTTAGCATATTTTAGGGCAATAAATTTAGTTTCTAAAAATTGAAAAATTGGGCGTGGCAGAAGGGCGTATTTTCGAAAATGCATCTATCTGTAAACTCAAATGGACTTGAACTGAAGTTGGCTTGTATGCAATGGCTTTATAGTCATTAAAATCCTCTACTAAAATTTTCTTAATTGGTCCATTATAAAGAGTACCTGCAATACTAGGGTCTGGGTTAAAATCGCAAAAAGTGCTCTAAAATCAGATTTTTCCGAGATATTTTGAGATATCTCAATTAAATTTGGAATTTGATCTTATATTGCAGCATCCGATAAATTTTCAAAGTTTGCGAAAGTGGGCGTGGCAAAGTGGTCAGTTTTCATTAAAAAAAAATTGAACAAATTTTCTTATATCAGGCCTTTATTGTCTTGAAATTTTTCAGAATACTATTATCTTAATCAGGGACGTGAACCGGTTTTGAACCGGAAAACCGCTTTCAAACCGTCGAAACAAACCGTAAAAACTTTCCACCCGGCTCACGTCCCTGATCTTAATAATATAGTCGCCTGACTATAAAACCCTTACTTAGCTTACATATTTTTAATTTATTTTTTATTTCATTATTTATAATACATACTATTTTTATTTTTTATTATACCTTTTCCGAAGGAAAGGGTATATTAAGTTTGGCTCGGAGTATGTAACATACCAAAGGAGTCGCGATAGATATAGACATATATATATTATATATTCGTGATCAGGGTGACAAGAGGTGTCGATCTAGCCATGTCTGTCTGTCTGTCTGTCTGTCGGTCACACTTAACTTTTTCGTAATTTACTCCTAAGCCATGAAAGATATCATATTGAAATTCGGCATGGACATGAACCAGGTAAATGTCCGAAAAACTGCATAAAAATTGTTTTCGTAGTCCCTTCTTGGGTCGTGGGAAGTGGTTCAGAAGTTTCAAAAATCACGATTTTTAACGTTTTTCGTGGATAACTTTTTTACTTTACATCCCAGCTAATTGAAATTTGGTGTGTGTATAGCTACCATGTAGACTTAAGCTTTCGCTGAAAAAAAATTGCGACATCGCTATAACTATGGTCATCATCCTACACATTAGAAAAAAACACTCTTTCTCTTATTCTCATATCTGTATACAAAAATGATTTTTTTTGCTTCTTCCGATTGTGTATTTTGCCGCCAAATAAAGTCGTCACTTATGGTTAAATTTTGACCATGACCACCATTCGCGAAAATTTGATTTTCACTATTTTGAATTGAGGATCTCGCAGCTAGACAAAATGGCCTCTATCGGTTAAAATTTGACCATGACCACAATTCGCGAAATTCGCAAAAAAAAATTTTTCACTATTTTGAATTGAGGATCTCGCAGCTAGATATAATGGCCTCTAACGGTTAAAATTTGACCAAGACCACCATCCGCGAAATTCGCAAAAATTTGATTTTCACTATTTTGAATTGAGGATTTCGCAGCTAGACAAAATGTCCTCTAGCGGTTAAAATTTGACCATGCTCACCATCCGCGAAAATTTTGTGCTTAATAATAATCTCGTGTTTTAGAAGCTAAATCGAAGTACAGATAAGGTATAAATAGATATCCAAGCTAGAACAATGAAAACGGCAGGAATTTTTGTTAAGGTAATGTTTTAACATATTTCAGGCTGAGGAAAAGGTATGTGTGCAATCGGCTTAGCCGATGTAAACTTCTTTACTTGTTTTTATTTTTTATTTAATTTTTTATTTATTTGTTTACTGAGATGTGGCTCTGGGATAGCGTAGGGGATGCGTGCTATGCTCTCGATCCCAGGGTCCGAGGTTCGATTCCCGGCACAGGCGAAGCGGAGTGTAATGTTCCAAGCCCAGCACTGGTTTTTCAAAAATCACATGTTAGGGGCACACTACATAAAAAGACATACACTCACACAAACACAAGAAAACCTCCTTGGTATCACAATGGGCCGATTAACGGCCTAAGTGGCAGCCACTTCAACCTACCTACCTTTACTGAGATCGTTATTTTTCTATTCAAAGCGCAAAAATGCATCTATTTTTTTGTAGAACTTTTAAAACTTGAAACGGTTTTGTAAAGGAATTCTCATGCAATCATTGGATGCTCTCTTTTGCTTACCTTTCGTTCGCAGAAATCAACAAGTGCTTCTACGAACCTTATTAAGCACAGCAGCACTTACATCACCGTTTCACGTTTATTTTCAATTTGTTTACATTAAACGGAGGCCCTTCTTTCAAAGCGTGTTTGGTTTTTTTTTTTTTTAAACAAATTTTTCTTCTTTTCTGCATAATGCATTTGACAAGAAAAGGAGGAGTCATGTAATCAACAAAATAGTCCCCGATTGCTGTTGTCGTGTTTTTCACGGTTTTCGTCAACACTCGCCGTTCGGCGTCGTTGACATTTTTTCATATGTTTTTCAGTAGGAAAGACACGGTTTTGTGAGCACGTGATTTGGTTCGTCGCAAGCAAATGAAAATGACCAAAGCTGTGCATTTACCAAGTGATGTTAGTGTTTGATTTTGTCTCATTTTTATCTTTTTGAATTTTCAGCAAATCGTAGGAACATTAATGAACTGAAGCAAAGACCTCTAAACTTATGTTATTGGATCCACTTGACATGGAAATCGATAAATAAAACGGAATCGGAACGAAACCAATGAAAACAATTAGCGATTTATAAAGAACTCAACATTTTCTGATTGAGAATAGGGGGTTGGCTTAGTTGAGCTCCCAAATGGGAGGGATTTATTTGTTTAAAAGTAGGAAATACATTGTAAATGAGGCAGAGAAGCTTAATCAGATTAAAATAGCTGAGCATTTTTTTTTTGTTTTGCATGAAATGTTAAATTGAAATCTTGTATTAGTTCGCTTGAGTAGATTCGTTAGGATTTGGAAGGAAGAAATATTCAATTCTATTTTCTTATATTCCTTCCTTCTAAAAATCAAATAAGGAATAATGCAAATCTATCGAACCATCGCCATTCGAATAACTTAAAAGCCATCATCGGAATAGTCGATTTCTGAATACATTTCACTCGGTAAACTTGCTCTATGTGCACAATTGGCAGTGAGTGGATCGCCAACATTATTCACATAAAATTTTTATTAATCAATTTTATAGTTCGTGATTTCAGTTCTTGTGTTTTGATGACTCGTTTTTGGTTGATATTCTCCTGCCTTGGTGAAATTATTTTTTTGTCACTTTTTCTTTTTTTGAACTATCGGTCATTGCGCAGTTTAAATAATTCCTTGTCAGTTAGTAATTTTTTTTTAGTCTTAATTCAATTAGTTGTTTCACCTCGAAGGGAAGCCCTACAATCGGTGATGGTTCGTTTCCACACTACGAGGTGACTTCATGGCATTCTCTATTGTCTAAAATCAGTTAACGATTCAGTCTACGTTGACTTAGTGCGAAAAATCGGTGTGATTTGATCAGTTGGAAAATTTCCCAAAAACAAAGGAACATTTTTAAAAACTCTTGAAAATTCTTGTGATCCAGAAGTAAAACTCTCTCGAGCAAGTTTCTAAAGAAACAACAAAAAAAAAAAAAAGAAAAAAGATAATAAAAAAAAACTGAAAGATGCCCGAAGGTCGAAATTATCAACGCGAAGTTGAAGAATTCGAAATCGAAAGTGACGAAGAGGACGAAAAGGTCCAGGGCGTTGGAATACGCGTCCAACCAAATGCCAATCGACGTCCGAGTAATCAACATGATTTCGAAAAGATCGATATGGATGATATAGATGGAGAGGAAGATGAGGAGGAAATTGAAATGGTGGACTTGTGAGTCAGAATTTGACTTCGTTTACTCTATTTTCCTTTTCGAATTTTTCATTTTAACCCTTTACCGCACATAGAGTCGAAACTCTCTGCAACGAAATTCAAGGAACCGGAAAAAATTCCTCACAGAGAGAATTAATTATAGAGTAGTTCGTTATAGAAAGTTTCGATTGTACCTATCATTATTTTGAAGCCTTAATAAAACTATTAACTGTTAAATGTTGAATTTCGAAGACGGCGGGGTCTAAAACGAAACTAAATAAAATTTTTGTAGCTCTCTTTAAGGCGTTTTTGTCTAACATTCAAGTCCTCTGTGCGACCTCTAAACCTCAATTTAAAAAATTTGAAATGATGCCCAAATTTTTCGATTTACATTATTTTTCGTTTGAGACCCCGCCGTCTTCGAAATCCAACATTTTTTTTCACGTCTGAAACGCCCTATCCTGCAGTAAAGCGAAACAAATTTCTTGCCAATTATTTAGGGTAAAGTCACCTTAAGTGAACTGTCACTTTGAGTGGACCAATTGAATTTTTACTATGTTGTGACAGTTTAAATGTCAAACTTACCTCACAGCCAACTTAACTGCCAACGTCAACAGTAAGTTATAAAGCTTCCAGCTGAGCACACGTGTTGTTGTTTTTAAGCGAGCGCTTTAATCGAAAAAGTGAAAATAATTTGCTTTTTATAACATTGTGCATCTTTGTGCCTGCTACCAAAGTGCCAAAAACGACTTGTTTAACTTAAGAAGTATATGTATATCTTCGTAGTTTGGTCATTGAACTTTATAGTTGAAAATCATTTTTAATTTTAAGTTTTGGAATAAGGAAACGTATCCAAACTATGTGACCCGTTTAGGGGGTCCTGAAAGTACTACACTTGGTCACAGGGGGTGGGGGGGGGGGGGGGTGGTAAGGTCATCGTCACGTAGTCAATTTGCTCGCTGTCGATGACCAAATAATCGTGTCTGCAAAATCCGCTGACGCTCCCGTGTTCTACGATGTATCCGAGTGGATTGGTGCTGCCAATGTTTTTGTTGAAGATGGCGGAAATTAATATATCGGGTATAAGTTCTTGTTAAATTTGTTTTTGTACATAATCTTTTGATTACCTTTTTAACCTGTTGATTACATTTTTTATGGCACGCAATTTAATGTTTTTAATTTGCAAAAAAAATATTATATAGGATACAATACTTATGAATTACTACGTGAAAAGTAGGGGGGGGGGGGTGGCGCTGTAGGAGGGGGGTGTTTGGAATATGCTACGGACTGTCACCAAGGGAAGGAGGGGGTTAAAAAGTGGTAAAAAATGGGTCACGTAGTTTGGACACGTTCCCTAAATTTGGTGACTCACTTCATATCGTATGATTCACCTTGAGTGGACCGCAACATTTTTCATTCTTAATATAAATTTAGCATGTTTATGGATATAAATAGACTTTGGAACAGTATTAAATAGTTTTATGAGCTTTATTAAAATTTTTGGTGAAGTTTAAATAGCATTTGGGCATGTCGTCGAGTAGCGCATCACTATGAAAGGCTTTTTACATGCAAACATTGTGACTTGGATAATGACACTGAATCCGATGCTGCGTTTCCAAAGTTTTGTAATATTATAATTGAATCGGTCATTTCAAAGTCCTCCTGTGACATTTTTTTCGAAAGTGTTTTTTTTTTTTTTTGCTGAAAATTGTTCCCTAAAGGTAGATAGGTCTTTTGGGAAAGTTAAAGCATTCCTTCCTATTCAAATAACACTAGGTGGGAGACATTCATTGCAAAAACCACATAAGTCAGTGTCTTAAGAGGTTTTTGCATGCACTATTAAATACTATTAAAATGTAAATAAGAATATTTTCAAGTATAATTTTCAACAATGAGCAATAAAAAATATTATTAATAAAATTTTTTTGGTTAATAAAGTGTAAAAGTTGTTTATGCTTAAAACATATATTATTGATTCCTGAAAAATTCTAATTTAATAACTTAGGTTTTGAAATGACCGATTCAATCAAACCGATTGTTTTTCAATAAAAGTTCAAAAACTTCTGTAGCTATGTGGATTGTTTTTGGACTTACAACCGCTTTTTTAAAAAAAAATTTTTCAGATGGTCCACTCAAGGTTGCATTTTTCCTACACAAAAATTCTACCCTTCTTTCAAATTAAAATATTTTTTTTTATTAACAACATTTTGACGATCTGCTACATGAAAAGTTGCCTAGTAATATCGACTAACGAATGGTATATAAAAACAACGGTTAACCTTCTTCAACAATTTTTTTTAAATCTTTGATTAGGGGGTCCATAATAGGTGACATTACCCTAATATTTCATGAAGAAAATAATTAATAAAACCATTTATTCAGGCATGCTCTAGAAATCGAATCTGAATAAAAACATTCGAAATCAATTTGATTTCAATAGAATTTTAAGAATATTCGAATTTTTCGATTTCTAGAGCATGCCTGATTAGTTAAAAAAAAAAATGTCCCGCTTATTTAATGAACCTATCATTAAGTAAGTGGTTAAGCCTTTGTTAGTTTTATTTCGAGAAGTTTCCTTCGGACACTTTCATCGTTTTAAAGGATTATTTTACTTTTCATTTTTATTTACTCTTGACCCCGTTTCGTATGCGCCGCCTAAAGAAACCATTAAATAGCTTTTATGAATAATAATAATAATAGCTTAAATCCATCTGTCCATCAAATCATTAGTCTGGTCGTTAAAAAAAAAAATGGAAACACTGTGCGTTCTCTTTGTCTAGAAATCCCTTGTTTAGTTTTTATTTGTTATCTCTAAGAGCTTAAAAAGATTAAAATTTAGACGGGCAGGTTGAGGTTCATACTACAACTCAAATTGTATGCAGACATGTACTGGACGAGACAAGACAGAACAGCATATGCGACTGGCGATTAGGTTGAAATAAATCATTCCAAAAGCCAACTATAAATCTAACAAGTATCCTTTAAATTCAGCGACGAATAAATTTAAATATTTAAGAAAGGATTTCGGTTCATGCACTGTTGTATGTAGAAGAAATCACTCTAACAGAATTTGATTTAAATCGAGCTCTATCCTTCTTTACATGAAGGTTCACCGGCACACAATGAATACTTATGAATAGGAATAATATTTTGTGCATTAAGATTTAGTCTTTTACTTTCGTATTCCCTTGCAGACGTTCCCGAGGTTCGTTTGCTTCACACAGGCTTCGATTTTTCCATTTCCAAGATAATCTCATGGGCTTAACATCACTTTAGCTATAGTTATTTTTAGAGCGCCTAGACAATTATTGCTTTTTATTATATGTGTATGAAAAAGTTTCTAACTTTCTTTCATTTCTTTTAATTTCAGCGAAACGTAAGTACAAAACATTCAATTTCAAAATAAATATTGGTAAAGAAGTCGGCCTCCCAATGAAGTGAAAATTTTTTTCTGTTACAAAATGGAAAAATGCGTTTTTTAATGAAAAAATATATACAGGGTGTTCCGTAGCTGAGTGCTTTCCTCTATAGGGTTGATAGATAAGGCCATTGTGAACACAAAATCGTAAGAGAGGGGGGGAGGGGGGTAGGGGTCCAAAATGCACCCCTGAAGAGTTAGAAGGGAACGAAAGAAGTTTGCAGTTGTTTCATAAAAAAATTTCATACCAAATTAAAGGAAATCGATCCAGCATTTTGAATAAAATAAAAAATGTGGGTGTTAATTGGACCTTTTTCATACCAAAATGGCTCTCAAAGTCAAAAAATGTTTAAACAATTTCAAAATTATGAATTTTAAGGCTCAAATACCCGAGAAAGGTCTGACAATTCTCTGTCGAATTGCATTAAAATTTTTATCTTGGATTTAAAAGTTTAGGCGTGAAAAATTGTTTTATGAAACAACTGCAAATTTCTTTCGTTCCCTTATAACTCTTCAGGGGTGCATTTTGGACGCCCCCCTCCAATACGATTTTTTGTTCACAATGACCTCCTCTATCAACCCTATAGAGGAAAGCACTCAGCTACGGAACACCCTGTATATATGTATATATTTATATAAGGATATAAAAAATCAAAAACCGCTGTGCTACAAATTCATACAGCGAAAGACATATTACTTTTTCTCAGCAGATTACAGTGAAATCGCCTTTGCACGATTCACTGCCTAGCGAAAAATCCGCAAGAGTTGCTCGTAGCTGCGGAATAATCAATAACTTGGAATAAATTAAAATTAAATAAGAATTTCCTGTACGAGTATTAAACGAGTATGTTCTCGGATAAAACAACGTTCCTTCTAGGCTTAAGTTTCGCGTAAGCTGCTTATGGGAGTGTTTTAAATTTTCATAAAATGCGAAATGGCGTTATTTCTGAGTTAAAGCATCCACGGAGATGAACCTCAATGGACATAACCTATGTTATATGCCTTAAAAATTCCACTTCGCTTTTTGTGGTCCTTTTGTCCTTGTATAATGAAAATAATATTTAACAGATTTTACGATATGACGATGACAGACACAGATGTCATGTAGGTATATTTTCATAAGTATTTTTATATATATAAGTTTGATGATCAAAGTGCTTAACTGATCTTACTCTTCACTAAATTACAATTAACATTATCAACGTTCATGACATTTCCTACTGACAACGCGCATGTCTTTAACATAAAACAGAAAAACAATGGGACCGCAAACATTGTTGTGACATTGGTTATTAATACTTGACTTCGTAAAAATTTTTACTACGCACAAGCGTAGGTGTAAATTCATGAATGGAATAAAAATGAGTGGCGAAAAAAAAAACCTCATGAAATATGCTGCAAAATATTGCGAAAATGCAACTTTAAACATTTTGCGCTTTTATTTCCGTTATAATGTATAATTTATTGTTTTGTTTTAAAAGCACTGAAAACAATCTAGAGGAATCTATGGAAAATTAAGATTTTCAAGACAATATTTTCAACCCAATTTATGAGTTCATGATGGACGTGGTTTGAAAAGAATCTTAAAAAAGTCGTAGAAATTATAAAATTTTTATTCAAAAAGTCAGCACTTAAAGTGGATGTTAACAGTCAGCTCGATTTTGTTTCGCCGTCAAACGATTTTGAGTTTCGGAAAATTGTTTTTCGGAACTTAAATGAAGCCATTTAAATGGAGAGTCTTTATTTTCCTCATAATATCCTTGATCCAGCTGCTTCTGAAGCAAATAATCATTTTCAATCTATTCTTTAGAATCCTTAGACCATTTCAAAAATAACAATAAACAATTGAGTCACTTTTATTCAATACGAAATAAATTCTATACATGTGTATTTTCTCATTTAAATTCGGCTTTAGTTCTGACGTAAATTTGATGTGTGAACCATCCTGCTCGTTTGGAATATTTCCATTCCAAACGTACCATACTTTCCAATTGATGGCTCAAAACGACAATGCATTTCCGTTCGTCTTCGAGGAAAAAGAAATCGAGTTCGAAAAAAAAAGGAAAGAATATCGTCCTGACAACAAAAGTCAATGGCAAAAGATAAAAAATGACGAATCCATTGCAACGATATACAAAATGTCCTTAAATTCCCATACTCCTAGCAACTCAGAACATTTTCGCATGAGCATTCCGAACATATTTTCTTCTTCATTAATAATACACTCAGAGAAAAAAGTGATGTTTAAATTTTTCAAGGCTCATATTAAATTTAAAACTTGCCTAATTCCCAACAAATTGAGAACAGATTCGGATTTAAGTATGATAAGTTAACGCTTGTTTACCTTTTCTCGGATTCGCTCATGTTCCTCCTGAAGTGTGGCTGGATCATGTCGTCGCTAAGACGCAATCTTTGCTGTTATATTTTCATCTGACCGATTCAGGTATTTTTCTGCCTGCCCGGCCTCCGGCCGTTCACTGGAACCGTCTTGGATATTGCCTTTTGGGCGGGGCTCTCCAGCGGTCGCCTGTGAACATGGCAATACCATCGCATCCGACTAACTTTGAGCGCTTCAGTGATGGGCTTATGAAGGAATAAGCTGCCCCTGATATTTTCGCTCTCAATGTGATCAAGTATGGCAACATCCCTAGCATTTGCATATCAGTTGCAGTTATTTTACTCTCGTACTCGTACCTTATACGTGGTCCAACATTCGGACGCTTACAAGAGTCTGCTCCTCTGACACTGTGATGGAAGAAAGGGCGGTTGTGATCTCTGTGTGCCTATATTTTAAAAACATCTATTAAGTTACAAATCTTTCCGGTGTAATGGAAAAAAGCTTCATTTTTATTCCTTTCCAGTGATGCCAGATTTTATCGATAAAAAAACCCTCATATATTGGAAAAAAACACACTTTTCCCCATTTTCAAAAACTAAAAACCCACGAAAAAACCCAGAATGATTTTTTGAAAATATGGGCGTACCGATTTCAAAATTGAACATTGGATTTAAACACAATATTTTAATATTTTAATAAAAGTATCAAGAAAATAACAAAAAATAAAAGTAACTTAAAAATGCAGTCTTATTCATGACTTAAAAAAAAACCAAGTTTATTTACAACACTTAGGGAACACGCGACTAGATACAGCAAAAAGAGTCATGCATGGTACTGGAAGAGGGAAAACACGATTTTCATTCTCATAAGTAGTAAATATACCTTAAATGTAGTGCATAAATTTCGATATAAAGTTACCCATACTTTTCCCCATGTCACGATGTTTGAGTGAAAAAACCCACAATATGGGGAAAAACCCACAATCTGGCATCACTGTTCCTTTCTTCTTACAAAAAAAAAAAAAAATTCCGATTAATGCAAATATTTGTTTTTGTTCAGATGGACATTTTGTATTTCTATTAGGTATTAAAACAATTGTTTCGTTGCAAAAGGTCCTTAATTAAACTCCCAGCTTCACTCGGGGCAAAATATTTCAGCTTTAACGCTTTTGAGACCATTTACCCTAACCGAGTCGTCGGGATTTTCTCTAAGTGGTGTCGTTTAGCGGATAAACGATTCAAGAGCGACACTACATACACTACCGCTACACTAAATAGATGGGGAAGAGGAAAACCATCCCTACAGCTGCCAAGTAAGCAACGAATGAGCATTGAAATTTTTTCTCCTCCTTCCATTTCGAAACGTATTAAATAATAATGGCACTAATCGGTTTCGACCTTCATGATTATGCTCTTAAGTCGTTATTTTTCATATTATACAAAATAACTATCTTAATTCTAAGAAATCGGAAAGAAGTTATGTCAACTTCGTGTCGTGTCGTGTTCGTTCAGACCAGCCGTTTGCAATCGCCTTCAAATGGAAAATGAAAAAGTTTATGGAAAATTAAAAATTTTGTTTTTTTTTTTGTTTTTTTGATAGCTTAACATTGATATGAAGTTTTATTGGGAATTTCACTTAACGCAAGCCTTGACATGGAAGCATGAAAAGAAACTACAAATGTCATTTGATTTAAGCAAGCCTTATAACTGCACTACGGCGAGCTTCTTAAGAAAATCGTCTTTTCTGTGGCTTCCGTAGAAAAGATTTTCTCTTTGAATAAATTTCAAAAAGCACATAAATTATAGAAAATGTCTTGGCTGGCTGGCTATAGGACATATGTATATATATGTAAGTTAGTTTCGTTCGTTCGTTCGTTTGTTTGATTCAATGAAAGATGCGGGCTCTCTTACCACAAAGTTCCGGCCGCACGAAAATTGTACACTCCAAAGAAATGAGAAGTTAAATGCTATATTTTGAAATTCCTATGAATTTAATATGCATAGATATGGGGCGAGGAAAATAAAATACTTAGAACAAAAGCAAATAATACAAAAATCGGGAAATCGAATTGAGTTGAACCGACAAAAATAGCAGGCATAAATGGAACAAAAACCAAAAAACACCGAGTATATCAACAAGCTGTCTTACTACCTACCCGACAGCCAGACAACTCGACTATTTCAGGCGCAAAGGCACTCCAGTCGAAGGCTGAGAATGCGAGAATCCTTTTGTATTATATTATACGTACGTATAAATAAAAATGCAAGCGGAACGATATGCTTCAACTCGGCACGGCGGAAATTGCAACGAGGAGCGATCGAAAGAAACAATACGACCACTGAAACCTTTTGTATAAGCAGGGTAAACAGAATACGATTGCGAACAAAAGGATATTCGCAATGGCCGATGTAGTAGGTGGCAGGGATATTGAATTCATGGCGCACTCAACATAGATGTAAATAAAAGGGAGAAATAATAATACAAATACCCTTAAAGGAAGAATAAAGACTGGAAGTGAGCAAAAAAAAAAAAAGAAAGAAAGAAATGATCTGAATGGTACGATTAACAAGACTTCAATTACTGAAAAAGAATAATAAAATTTAAACACAATAGACTTCCTCCTATTCATAAAGACGTTATCAAATGAAGACCGGCTCTTGGCCAAGGGATGTGCGGAAAATATCGATATATCATTCGATTGCTTAATTACTTTTTCAGTGAACATTTTATCGGATTTTAAAGAGAAATACTCAAGTATTTCTACTTCAGTGTTATGTAATAAAGAAAATTTTATTTTCTTCTTCTCCTCGACCCTTGTTTGTATCTTTTTGGATTGGGTCATGCTCCTCCTGAGGTGTGGTTAAATAAGCTCAGCACCCTTCTGCAGGCATTTTAATCCCGGATCATGTTATCGCTAAGATCCATGCTTTGCTGAAATAAAAAAATGTTTTAAGCATTTGTTAAAATAAAACCATAAGGATTCGGTCTTGACATCAGCTTTAGAAGTGGAAAGCAATCAGACCGGATATGCTTAAAAAAGCATTTCAAAATTGCACACAATTATGGCGGTCGAATTTCCGTTTCACCTAAAAGCAGAAGATTTTCTATTGTTATTGCAGCTGAAAGAACATTCTACGACTGCCATCCATACGTCACGCATGCCTGACTATATGTGCCAGCGAATTTCGCATCTCCATACTGCTCTATACATTATCCTGGCAGAGATCTCATATGTATGTATGTACAATAAAGAAGACATTCCTGTGGCATTATTCCGGACTCGTTCGAACTCGTCCATATGCTGGAAACGAAACAATAATAGAAATAATATTTCCCTTTTAACATAATCTCGCTTGGTGGTTATCTGATGTGGTTCCGCACTGCGACGGGCAGGGGAGAAGCAAAAAGGCTTACAAAACCGCAAAGGAACTCAGAGTGACACGGAAAATGATGAGCAACACACAACAGGTAGCTTAATATCAGCACTCATACAACGCTCCGAACGTGGCACGTGAACGGAAGTTGGTATCTCACTGCGGTGTGGTCACAGTTGGCAATAAGAATGAAAGAAGAATGGGCATCAAATGTCTCGGAATGATATTTTTAGTATGCTTTTGAATTGCCGGAAAATTGACAATTTTTATTCCTTGACGACATTTGAACGACAATGGCGTACGCTTACATTGTTGTATGTATGAGGAATTTTCTTCTTTTTTTTTTGGTCTTCTTTTTTATGGCAACTGCATGGTGGCAGTGGGAGATAGATGTGAATTTTCCGACTTTAAAGCTGCGACTATTTCCTTGTTTTTTTTTTTTTTTTTTAATGTGTATTTGATTCAAAATTACAAAATTGGAAAATAATATAAAACGAATTTTACGCTTGCCCGGAATACCAATTCGTTGAACGTTCATAAATTCAGTATTTGAAAATTCATTTTATTATTTCCTTAAACAACGTTCCTCCACTTCCTTCTTCGTGCTTTTGAGCTCACTGCGAGATGTGCCTTCATTGAGTCTTCATTTAATTTTCTGCCCCTCTACCGGCGTACTTCATAGTCCATTCCTTGGCCGTTTTGTTGAAGGCCTCACGATCTTGTTGGAAAACATTGGCAACATCAGGCCTAAGGGGACTATTGGGTTGCGGGTCTTGAAGCAGGAAATAAATCGAATTTAATATTTGCTCAATCGTTACCGCCGGTGACCAACGCTGCCGTAGTATGTCCAGACATATGACGCCGTCATCGGCCACATTCGGATGATAGATTTGCGTTGCAAATGTAACCCTCGGCGGCTTGAAAGGATATTCTGCGGGAAATTTGATGTTCACTTTAAAGTAACCACCATCGTACGGTGAATTCGCTGGACCGCGTATAATTGCTTGCCATTTATATGTGTCCTCGCCCAAAGTTCGCACAGTACAATTTGATGGTGGATTTTGTGTCATGGCCTGCAGTTCCTTATTAATTCGATTCATCGCTATCATATTCTAGCCACGATTTCATTAAAAATTTCCGATCGCAATTGGTAATTTGCATACTCCGCCTCAGCTTTAAAAAAAAAAGGAACAAAACAACTCTCGGACTCGCGTTCTCATACGTCACTTAATTTTCTTTTTGATTTATTTCTTTGTTTTATTAATTTATTTCTTGAAAAAGTCTCTAAGTTTACTTTGTTTTGAGAATCAATTGAAATTGTTTTAAATTTAAAATGACTCGATACATATTAACATTTCGAAATTCTTTAGAGAATTTTGATGGCACATACTCAAAATTATTTATCACCAAAACTATAAATGATTTTCTTTGCCCACAGAAAGAAAATTTATGGCGAAAATATTAAATTTGCTTCAATTTCAATGAATTTCCCTACTGTCGACGCAATTTCAAATTGCCTCAGGCATTGACATTATTGAACGAATTCTAAATGTTTTGTCAAAAATAAAAACGCACAAAAAACAAAATAAAAATGAAATTAAAATTATCCCTCACAATAGGGCGGAAATAGATTTTAAACTGCGATATGCTCAATTACGAATGGCCCAGCACAATTATCCATTATAAATAAATTAGCTTGTCCTTCGTTCGAATTTACATTTCATTTCATTTCGGTTCGGTTCGGTTAAGGTATCGGTATCGGTTGCCATAGCAAAAAATTATCATTATTTTAGAAATGTGAAATATTTTTGCAACATCGCGCTTCATGAAATCCTTAAATGCTGCCCCCGTCCTTGCATATAAATATGCTATAAATTTGATGACAGTAAGCAAGAACGCTATCTGTGAACGGTAATGGGAACGGAGGGTGAGCCGTTTAGGTGCCAACTGTTGAGCATCCTTATCAAACATATGATGTGCCAAGCACGTTTCCATTTTGCAGAGAATAAGCGTAAAAAAATGGCTCTCTTAAATTATTTGGAGCATGCTCTTAAATTGTCTCAAAGAGCTTTCTGTTCAGTTATTTCAAATTTCTTAAGTTTTCTTGGGATTTTTTGACTATCTTCCTCAATGAAAAAACTCCTTTGAACGGGGAAGAATGCATGGTTGTATCTATTATATTTTATAAAATTTTTACTATCAAAGAAATTGTTGCTAGACAGACATCGATTGCTGAATATTTTTTAATCCACCTCGAAATTAAATAATTCAATAATTTCATTTTCAATAAAACCCTAACCCCCTTATTTATAATCAAATTTTAAATTTAAAACATTGTTTAAATTCAATTTTTGAAATTTGACATTTAAACAATGTTTTACATTTAATTAAGGAGTGGAATTAAATGAAAATTTTTCTTCATAGTATTGGTCATGGTTTTCAAATCGCCTTGAGAACTTCGAAAGTTAAAATTGTCGAATCTATGAAGGGGGGTTTCCGTTAAGCGTGTTTTTGCATCGAAAGCCTCAAAAACTTGTTAACCATGCAGGCTAAAAAATGAATAAATCAAATTTTGTATGAAAAATGTTACACTTTCAATCTTTTCAATCGTTTTTCTTTCTTTTTCCGTCTTTTCACTTTTAAGGAAATACCCTTTAGTCGTCATGCCAGTTCTACAGCCCGATTCTAGGAGCCGTAATCTTGAAATCGGTGTAACAACTTTGAAAGTTTAAATTTTTGAATTTTTTATTTAAGTTTTAATGGCAGTTTAACTGAATGAAATACCTTTGCTGTATTCGAACTTTTCAAAAAGGTTCATATAAAATTAATTATTCTGTTTTGAACTTTCCTGAAGACTAGATTTTAAACGTTACACTGCATTGGAGACTATGAGCCCAAATGTCCTAATTTTACCTTCATATATAAATAGCTAAACTACTAAATTATTTAGTCCAACAAATTGAAAGTGCACTATCATCTGAGACCTTCAGCGTATTTCAAATTTAAAATCGGGACTTCCGCTCGTTTTGTCACGTTTCAATGTTGCGACAGAATTTGCTCGTGCATTAAGGATTCTCTTGTTGGGCATAAAAGCATTGGAAACGCGCAAAATGAAAATGATATTCGCGTTAAGAGTCAACGCTTACAGGTGTTTTTCTGAATGAATTTTTTCACTAAGAATTCCATGTTCCCTCGGACCGCGCACTTCTACACTTTTCATGCAGCAACAAGCCCAAAACCGTTGTGTGCATTTGATGTTTAAGAAAATGCCGAGTTGGACGAAAAGCTTTTCCCTTTTAAGAAAAAGCGTGAGGGAAAAAGCTTTTCCGGCTTGAAGAGAACTGACTTGTATTGCTAGCTAGCATGGCATGTGAAAAGATTTTTCCTTTTTCAGTTCAATTTCAGTTTATTTTGAACGTTCGATGCGAATTGTTCAGCGTTCGGCAGAAAATTGTGAACTTTGAAAATTGATAAAATCGCGACTACTTTAAACATTTAAATAAAAATTAATAAAAAAAAATTAATTAGTCCGAAAATAAAAAACAAAACACTTCAGTACTGAGTGCTAAAAAACGCTTTGAAATTAATTTTTTTTTATATTTTTAATTAAAATTTTTTTTTTCGTTGAAAATTTTAAGACCTGTGAAAAGCCAAAGTGAAGAATAAAGTCTTCGATTTAGTTTGCATTTTAGATGCACTCATGTGAATCGAGTTGAATCGAATCGCATCGAAGGAATTCTTGTGTCTGATACGATTCTTAGTTCAAATTCAAGTCGAATCCGTGCGGGTAAACGCTTGTAAAAAAACGCCGCTTAAAATGGCTCAAAATATTTCACGAGAGATATGTGAGCTTGACTCAAAGGACTAATTGTTTGAATAGTGTAAACCGAATTGCTTAAGGTAAAACGAAAGTCATTGCTGAATCCTCATTATTTTCTTTAAATTAAATTTTTTTTTTTTAATATCCATTTTAAGTGCTTTTCACAATTCTCAACTAGTTAATAATAGAAGTCTTTAATAGCTATGGCAGATATTATTTGAGTTATTAAAAGGTAAAAGATATTAAAAAAACACCACTGAAAGAATTGCTTTACATTTATTATTTTTTTGCTCTTTCAGTAACATAAAGAAATTGGCGAATGAAGAATTTTCTTGGAAGTGAAGCAAAGTTATTTCCTCATTTTACTTCGTCGTTGAGCTCGTCTTTCGACGGATGATTTATTAAATTAACTTTTGTTTTGAATATCTCATCCTCTCGAACAAGTTACCCCAAGCCACCCGAAAACAAAATGAACAAAAAAGACAATTTTTTGATCGATCTGGTGGCGTCTGTCTAAATATGAAATTGTTTTTAAAACATTTTCTACGCGTTTGTTTTCTATTTATAAAAATCTTGTTTATAAATTAGCCTCTTGTTTTATTAAATCAAGTGGCCATCCTTCTAAGATTGAAAGAATTTTTAAAACTTTATAAATTTTTTAATGAAAAGTGCTCCATAACTCTTGAATTTGTATTTATTTAGTTGATGTTCTCAAATAATTTTCAAAACTTTTTTTTGATTGATTCAATCAATTGATTTGATCGATTTGCTGTCGCTTAAGTCAATATGAAGCTATGCAAAATTAAAAAGTTCAAAATTACAAATAAGATTTTAAACTCCAATTTTCATAATAACAGAAACATTTTAAGAAACAAATAAAACTCTTTATTTCGCTAGATAAGACGCAATCAGATCATAATTAAATAAAAATACCATAGCCGGCATCACGTATGAGTAATATTTTTCATAGGGATTTTGCATAAGGAATTTCATGCGAGTCACGTTACTCATACGTCGGTTACGACTTTCAATTATTCAAAGTTCAAAGTTTACTTATGTATTTCTGTAAGACTCATGCGAAGTTTCTTAACTTAATTTCAATGTAAAATGATAAATTTCCGATTTGGGATTTCCGTTTTTGGAACTCTCGGACTGCTGCCATAAATTTAATAAGTAAAAGTAACGCGCGAAATACTTTAGTGAGCACATTTTCTAACAAAAACAGTCATTATTATTTTTATTTATTATGGCAAAGGGTGTAAAATAATTCTTTTAATGGTCTTTTCGAATCGCCTGATTTGTTTTGCGCGAATTTGCTTGTTTTTCAGTTCATAGCCTAAGGCATTTCCCCCTGTTGCGGTTTTCCTTTTCTATTTGCAAACTTTTACAAAACCATAAAGTTCTTAAAGATGATTTAGTTTCCTCCCTTTTTTGAGTAGAGAGTCAAAGGCTTTTAACCAAACTTTCAACCCAATCCAATGCTTTAGTTGATCGTTATTAATGACACTTTGAAACTTATTTGATTAAGTCGATATGACTTCATCTTCTTCTTCTTCCAGTTAATTGTAGGTACCTACATTTAAATCTACATTCCTACATCACTCTCAAAATGATTCCGAGAATATGCTTTGTTATTTTCCACTTTCCCCTCAAGGATGATAATCATTATTTCTTCGATTTCTTGATTTCTCCGCACTGGTAATTTCCCATTTTACGTGCAATGAAGCCGAAATTTTGTGCTTTCATTGTCATAGGCACATGTATATCACGCCACAACAGTCTCAGCCTCAGTCACAGACACAGCCGTAAACTTAGCCTCAGTCATTGCTCCAGTCCCAGTCTACATCAGCGGGTCATCATAAAAAAAAATTACGGATTTCCTTTTCTTGTTCGCTTTCCTCTTAAAGTTCAGCATTCCTTTCTATTGTCTCTTAGTGTATTATTCGCATCGGCCACATTCCTTTTCATATAATTACATTCGGCTTATATATGCGTTTTGTACGTGTCCGTTTCGTTATCGCGAATCAATCGTCTAATTGTAGTCTCAGCTGCAGCATTTTTGTGCACGTTCCGTGCGCCGAAACAATTATCTCGGCTCATGGATATGGCTGTGTGCATATCCGTTTTGGCCCAATGGACTGAATTATCGTTGCGTGACCGTGCTTCCTTTTTCTGGCAAGCTAAAAAGCATTTGTCAGCATTCTCTTCTCTATTGTTTTAAGTCTCACTCACTCGCTCGCTTTCGCTCTATCTCTCTATCTCTGTCTCTCTGTCTGGTTTAGCTAGAAGAATGTTGCACGCCTCGGTGAAATGTGATTCTAATGCAAATGAATAAATTCACCGTCGATGTACCAAAATAGCCGACCCAACGTACGCTCAAATCTAATTGAAAGTGCCTGAATCACTCGGCCGATTGTTACGATTAATTCAAATAAAGTGGAACAGAGTTCGACAGGAAAATTCCGATTCCTCAATGCATTGCTTTAACCTATTTTTAGTTTTTTTTATATATTCTTATTCTTCTTTCTTCTTCTAAAATGATTATTTTCCATATTTCTTTGGATTTTTTTACCCTCTTTCCCAATTGTCATGAATGCTGTTCTTGTCGTTTACAGCTCTAAATAAAATTGTCGTTGCTGACTCTATTTTTAGATCGACGTGTTTCCCGTATTCCTGAGCGTGCTTTTAATTTCCATAAAATGCAATTTAATGCTAATACTTTCCTACAGCCAGGTCAAATGAAACGCTTCTGTTGGATTCTACCATGTAGCGAAGCTAGATGGCTAGCCATGTTACTAATTTTGTAATGGCGCCTTCCTTGGCTGTTTGCCTATTAGAATCGGATCGATGAGCGGTAGTTAGCGTTCTGACTTTAATTCCTGGCGGATATTGAGTGTCGTCGCTTTTTTTTTTTTGCTCACTAAGAAAATTACTGCCGGAAGGTAATTTAAATGGTACAACGTCCGGACGCCGGAAGTATTGAGTTTTGATGAAAAATTCAATTTGTGTGCATGGACTCGATCGACCCTAGAGCTCTTTATTTAAGTACCTAGTCGCTCGACATCATCAGGAGCCATTTGGGATTTGATCAAGACATTTGGAATTATTGAGAAATTTTCAAAAGCATCGTTCCGATTCACAAAAAGAAAAGATATATATAAAAAATCCAATAAAAAATAAAAATGGGTGTGTATTCTGCTTTTGCTTTTAAATAAAGTATTCAATGGTAGGAAAGAGAGCCTGGGGGGTGAGAACTGAAATGAAAGTACAATATATATATATGTATGTGTATTAAGGCGTCAATGGTTTTCAGAAATGTCGATGAATTTCGATCAGTATTTCTACAAAATTTGTTCATATGTATTTATTTCTTATTCTGTTCCCCATCCATCATCCGTGAGCGAAATTTATTTGAAATTCAATTTGCTCAAAACCATTAAAAATAAATAAAAAATAAATATCAAATTCAGAAGCAAATAAAAATCAATTCAATGAATACCTTCCATGTCAAAGCGAACCGTTCGAATGCGAATTCTTTTGACAAATGAGAACAATGAATGCACGAAAATCCAGACGATTCGTTTTCTTTTTTCAGTTAACCCCAAAATCAGCTCCAATATCCGAATAATAAAATAAAATGTTAAATCATTTTTTTATTTTATTTTTTTATTTTTTGTTTTTTCTTGCCTTATCGGAATAAAAAGGCTCTGTTAATTTATTCGAATTAATGGATAAAAGCTTAAAATGGGTTTGTTTTCGCTGCATTAGAGAAGCACTTGGTGACATAATCCTGGTTTCTAGATTGCGTGATTGAAAATTAATGATTAAAACTGCCAATAATCGCTCCTAATGGATTGTTGTTGATTGCAGAGTACACGCAACAAATTAAATCGCTCGCAAGACGTAATAAAATCAGTAATATACAGACTGATTACTCTAATGACTTCAATGAACTATCAAGTTAAACGCATTAAGCCCTTCCTTCGTCATATGTGCCAGGATAAATATGACCGTCGTTGAGATACTGATAATTCGAAACATACATTTATATGCTCAGGCATCGAAAACAGCCGCTCTGCCTCAAACAAACAAACACGAACACACACAAATCAGATCAAATTATTGGAAATATGGAAGGTACATTAGGCCACCAGTTTCCAATTATTTGAAATTATTTTGTTATTTATTTTTTGCCTGACAATAATTGGTCTCTTAACCTAATCTATCTAGCATTCATGGGTCAGAGTTTCCAAACACTCAATCAATTTGTTTTCTCAAATTTCAGTTTTTCAAAGAGACGTACTTTATTTGCTTCGCTTTCAATTTAAATTGTATTCATTGCGAATATTTAGAAGAATTTTTCCTTCTTTATTTTTGGGCTTCAGAACAAAAGTTGAATAGTGCAAGGGAGTTAGAAACAATTACTTACCTAAACTCGAAAATCAATAAAATAATCGGGCATGTCACAGAAATCGAATACGATAGAAAATGTTCGATTTCGCTAAAATTTGTATGAAAATTTCATTGATTTCGAACGTTTTCAATCGTATTCGATTTCTGTGACATGCTCAAATTATATTTTTCCTAACAAATTTTTCTTCTTTGTTTGCTCGCATTTTCTTAACATTTGAATAATTTACGAAGGCAAGTCAATAGGGGTATTCACAAAGGCGTGTTAAATACGTTGGAAAGTTGGAAAATCGGAAAAATTCGACTTCTTAAAATTTTTTTAAACTTTTTTTGTATCTTGCACATGTTTTTAAGCAGTTAAGATTTTCCGATTTTCCGACTTTACTATATTCCGACGCCTTTGTGAATACCCCTAATATTTGAATAAAAAAATTGAGTCACACGTGCACGCACAAACACACACACCCACACACAAACTTGCTCACTCGCACGCACACAAATACATATGTAGGTGACAACAAAGTTCTCGCAAAAAATGAGAATAAAAAATGGAGACCCTAGTCAAATAAACAATTCTTAGGAAGTTCCCTAAAAGGTGTTAATATTTAATTGTGAAACTCTGCTGAAAATGTTATATCACGTCGGCCATAATTCTCTTCCTCAGATAAGGCATATCGTGGGCCGATTAAATCCGCTTATTGAGGTGTTAAAAAATTTTATGTAAAGTTTCAATCGATTTAAGAGTTGAGAGTAAACCGTTGGTTCGTTGTGGATTGGGCTAAGTGATTGAAATGGTGAACACAGAACACGTTGTGTTCAACAAAAAATGTTTTTTAAAACAAATTCAGGAGCATTTTTACAGCTTACAACGATACAGTAGTAAACCTTTGGATTCAATGAGCTTGCATTATTGTTTATTCTACATAGTGCCGGCAATTTTTCAATGTGGATTTAAAAAAAAAAGTGTCTTTCTAATCACACTGGGAAGATTAGATGAAGAGAGCAAGAATTTTGACCGATTGTAACCATAGATCATTGTGGTATCACAATGGGCCTACCTACAGTGCCTACGTGAGCAACAGCTGCCACTGCAACCTACCTACCATAGATCATTAGATTCTTTCATTAATTGACGACAAGATTTTTTGTTTTTTCCGCAGTGAAAAAAGGGAAAAAAATCCCGGCGAATACTCATTTGGAATAGAGCTGAGAGTCGAACAAATATTTCTAAAATTAATAGGGGTCTTCCCTTAAACGTGTATTTGCCTCGAATATTTCGAAAACTCGTAAATCAAGAAGGCTTAGAAACTTATGAACGATATTTTGTATGAAATTTTGTACAATTTTCCGCTTTTTCGATTTCTTCACGTTTAAGGGAAGATCCCTACTAATATAATTTCGAAATTATATTTAACGAACATTTTCATATCTTCATCGATTTCGATATGAAAATATTTATCATTCACTTTAGGAAAGTGTTCATAGCAAACATAGAATACCTTTTACTCTTCTTTAATAATAAATACATACATTTTTTTTTCCCATAAAATAAAACAGATCCCCCTTATATTTGGCACGCTTCGAAGAGCACGAAATATATTAGCCGACAAATATTGTCATCTTCACGAAAATAAGAAACTCCCAAAGTAGCGCTTTGCATCGCTTTGACTCGAATGCATTACGCACACAAACATACTTATTTTCGTGGATGGCATGTGATTCTGTTTTGTTTATGTCTTTCTACGGCGCGAAGAAACGTGTTATGTGATATATGCCCACGTTCAATATGAACAAAGTTAATTACAAGACACTCTGTAAGATGCTACTTATCTCCATAAACTACAACATATACGAATATCCTCATCAATATTGCCAGCGAGCATTACGGCCCTTCAGACTTATAAATAACTGTTGACAATATGCTCCCAGATATGCTCGCATTGGGAGAGATCTCTACTAACGTATGTAAATGGACACCCAAACTTTAATAATGCATACAATACCATACATACATATATTAACAAGTTTATTTACATAGGTTTACGCATTAGCTGCGACCGAGATATTGTGTAGCAAAACATAGGTTAATAGTGTCTACGTCAAAAGCCCTTCGTCATGGCGTGCATCTGCGTATCTTGATATACGCCGTCTGGCATGCGTGCCAGCGTCCATAAGTCAATGCGACCATATGTCCATGGGTACTTTTGTGGATAATTTGCTATCTAATGTAAGCAGTATGTTTTTAAAATGTTCAGCAGTTAAATATTTTATATGCAGTAATGACGATAAACACGAGCAAAATAAAGAGACGACGTGGTTGTGCGCTCCACAGGGAAAAACATGCAAAAAAAAAAAAAACAAAATAATAATACTATTAATAGAACTCAAAGTGATAGCAATATGTTTTAATGACTTGCTGAAAACTTTAAGTAACGTCCGATATATGCTGGCATACGATAAGAAACCTTTTAAAATTGGTGCTTAAAAGCAAAAGTCGTTAATATTCTTAACCGCTGTGGACATATTTGAACCGAAGTTTATTTAGGGAGACCATAAATAATTTCATCAAAATTCTCAAATATAAAATGGTGATGTGGAAGAAGCTACGAAAATTCTAGTGGAGATAATTTTTACTGCTTTCCTCTTTTTCGTCAAGGAAAATTTAGCGTTAGCAATAAGTAGGTACTTAGGTGTTGCAAAAAAAGCTCTAGTGAAGATAAAAAAAAATCGTTTAGGGCAATTGGAAAGTGCCGTTAAAATCCCCATGCCAATTCATCTGAAAAACGTCATTTAGATCTTTTGATATGCTTAAAACTCATTGAAAATAATTTCTTTTAAGAGCGCTTCCTCGCAAACATTTTAATTAAAATGTTAACCCATTTACGCTCAAACAAAAATCGGTGTTAAAACCCGAAAAACCAGTGTCAAAATATGCAGCAGCTGTGACTTTTATTTATTTTCTATTTTTAAAGTGATAACAATACCCATTCTTGTTCATGTACGAATTATCTTGACTCCAATACCAGTAAACTTTTAAGCGAAACTTAAAATGGTGTCGTTTATATACATATATATACACGTCAAGTGTACTCACCTGAAAAAAGCTTTTCTCTCGGATATGTATGAAATTTGGTGGAGTTGTTGAGGCTGACAGGGTGGCGAGATACAGGGTGTCAAAGTTAGCAATTTTTTTTTGCAGGGCATATTTTGTTGCATTATAACGAAACTAAAACGATATTTATGGGAAAATTTTTTGAATGTCTTAAAGAAAATTTTCTGAACTTTTCGAAAAAAGGAGTAAACAATTTTTTTGATAACGGGATATAAGAAAAATAGCGAATTTTTATTTTATTGCTCGATTTTCGACGAAACGGTATTCTTAAAACTTTTTTTAAGATTAAAAAAAATGCCCATTCCTTTACCTTTAAAATGATGTACCTACATATCATAATGTAATCTAAAAGATCAAGGCTTAAAACAAATCCCCTATTGAAAAAAGCTTCAATTTTTTTAATACAGAATACTAGAAAGATTTAATTCCTTCAAAGGAAAATGAAAAAAGTTTTCGATGTTGCTTTATGTAGTATTTCTGCGCATATGTAACTCAAGCAATGGATATCGCAAGGATGAAATGCAATAACTCCAATGAGGAGTAAATTACTTTTCCTGCTAACTCGTTTCGAACCGACATTATTTTCGCAGCAGTGAACAAGTTTTCCATAAAAATACATTTTTCCGAGGGTCCAAAATATGCACACTAATCAAAAGTAAAAAGTGTGAATTCCGGATGAACACAATCAATGAAAATACAATATCACACGGAACAACATAACGTATGAGTAATATTTTTAAATGCCCAGTTGGAAAAATATTCATGAAAGGTGCTTTGCATGCATGCCTACCTTCCATGCCTCTTCATTTCTTTTTTATACAGGCTTGTAATAGGAAATCATGCATAGACAAAAACTGTTTGATTAATGCTTGAGAACCATGAAACATATCTTCCCTACTATGCATGAATCAATGATCCTGAGAACACAATAATCCAATTGCTGGAATTCGTTCGCCTAAACAAGCAGTAACAATCCGATGTATGCAGGTTCAATCCCCGCTGCGGCAAGCGTAATTAATTTTTTTTTTTGTGAATACTTACTTAGATAATAATATAACATTTCAAAATATTTCAAAACTTAGAGGAATAACTTGCTTTCATTCAAACATTAATGCAAAAATAAAAAAAAATATGTAAACTCTTCTTGTATGGATGACGTGTCTTACGACTGGATAAGAAACTTCAGTTTATAACTGCCAACTTGCTTTCTACCCCCCGCCCCCCTAATTGGGTCAAACTTGACCACAAATTTGAAAATTTACTTTGCATCTTTCTAAGTCCCAATTTTTCCGCCTGCGACAGGAATCGAACTCGAGCCCTTCAGGTTACAAATCGCAACACGCTCCCATTACGCTACCGAAAGATCTCATTCGGGAGTGCTACATTTAATATATAAACGTTCGAAAAAATCGAACTGTAGAGGCCTCGTATCTTTATAACATACATATTATTTTGGGTGGATTTGCGATGTTCTTAAGAAATTCACCGTTTTCAAGGATTCATGAATCAAACAGGATCATGAACGCATCAATCATGAATATTACGAGCATGCGTTCTTGCTTTACAACTGGAGAAGAAATGTTTCATGTGTTTTCAAGGAGCCGTGAATCATGCGTGATCATGAACGCATGGGTCATGTATTCTTCTGGCATGCATTCTTGTTTTATAACAGGGTAAGGCACGAACCATGAGTAGGTACTACGGGCATGCGTGCTTGTTTTTACAACTGGGTGAAGCAAGTTACGTTGCTCATACGGCGGTGCGGCTCAGTTATAAAATAAGAAAGGCATAAGGGCGCCTGCACACGAGCGGTTGTTCGCAGCGTGTTTCAAAGTACACAGAAATGAATGGAAGCCTTCACACGAGCGTACGGGCGATGAGCGTTTACTAGCGGCAAATTTTCGCCGCACGAGTTTCTCTGCGCCGGCAGCGGCAACGCTGCGGTTTTGCGATTTAGAACTATTCGTTGTATGTATTTGTGGATGTAAAAAATGAAAAATATCGCGGCAAACGTTATAAAAGGACCGCTTGCGGGAAAATGGACGCAATTTTCGACGAAAATTTTTTTTATTTAATTTTAACCCTCTATCATTATAATTGAAATAAGCGGAAAAAATTTTTTTTTCGTGTCCAAGGGTTTTATTAACCCTTTTCTGCATGAAATATTGAATAATTGGGACAAAATTTGTTTCGCTATAAATAGGTTCGTTAACCCTTTTACAGCTGTTTCAATAGTTGAAACGATACTGAAACTATATTTGATTTGTCTGAAAACTGATGAGTTTACGATTTGAAATTTGTTTTGCGGAAATTACATACTACGTTAAGCAAAAATAATGGCCCAAAAAGGGAATTCTTCTTTGAAAGAAGTAAAATGCGTTCTATTGCGAATATTATGAATTTTCCGCCGCTTGTTTTATACATCATGCAGTAAAGGGTTATTAAAACTATTTAAAGCAATAAAGCTGAGCAAACGAAAACGCTTGACCGTATGTTAGTTCAAGAGACAAACATACAATCGCTCAGTCAGCCAGCCAGACAACGTGCCAGGCCGAAAAGAGCGAGTCTATTTTTAGCTTTATTTTGGGAAAATTTCATTTTAATTTTTTAATATTTGAAGCAGTAAAGAGTTAATTAAACCATTTATTGCAAAAAGAATTTTTTTTATTAGTACCTATACAGGAGCATTCCACAGAAAATTATACTTTTGTCCCGTAAAAACAGGCAAAAACTAATATAATTACAAAAAAATTTTGGAAAACGCACCTTATATCCTGTTAAGTATCTTAATTTGAGTGCATTCAAATAATTTTTCCACTATTTAAATATAAAAAATATCATGAATATTATTTTTCCCGTACGTGCAATGCTCCGAAATCTTTTGGTAATTAAAATCCATAGGTCCATGAGCTTTTTAGTTTGCATTTCATTGAGGCTTTTTTTCCTGGAAAAACGATTGTATTCTCTTACCCATTGACCGCATCAAAATAATTGAAATCTCAGATTGAAGTGCATTTCGCCTTTATTTTGTTATTCTTCTTGCATTTTAAAAGTCCCCGCCTATCCCGAGATCCGCAAAATGCGACCAATTCCTCCATTTTGTCCTATCAGTTGCATTCTCCGCAGTACACCCTCGAGGTCCCATTTTACTGTATCCATCCAACGCTGTTTCGGACGCCCTCGTTGTCTGTTTTGCCTTTTAATTTACGAAGAAAAATAGACCATTTGATTGAATATTAAGTCGAAACTCATATTTAAAGACTTCCTTAAAGTATATTTCTCATCTCAAAAACAGTTTTTCCCTACAGCGAATTAATATTGTAGTTTCTTGGAAGAGTTTTGAGTGCAATCAAAGAGAATTTCGTACTTCAAAGAATTCACATAAAACGCAATCGTAACAAAAGATTTAGAAAATCTCATCATCACTACATCAAAAGTCCATTAAAATCCTTTAATGCTATTTAAATTTCCATGTGAAAATTGTTATCCTTTATGGTGAAATGTATTTTATGTATTTGAAATGAAAATAGGCAATTTTCAGATTCAACATAATCAACTACCAAAATCACATTAAGTCGTTGACAAATTACATGCGGGGCATTTGTGGGAGGCAAATATTCCCTAAGGATTTATCGGGAGCATTCGTCTCTTGGAAATTTTCCAATTTCACATTAGCATTTTCCGCTTTAGTTTCCTCCCTCGGCCCAATGCCCCGTCGTCGTAACGTTACTTCTAAACAATTAATTTCCCCTCAAATTTAGCAAGCTTCAGCACTCCAGAATTAGTGATTCTTTTCATTGTGCTAATATTTGTTGTCTTTCTACACCTAATTTAAGCCAATTTCTTTCGCTTTTTATTCGTTCGCTTTCTTGTTCTTGTTCTTCTTCTCTTATCTGATTTATTTTTCTCCTTCTGGCGCATTCTTTTCTCTCCGTCGTCTTCGATGTCTAGAGATTTCACTATTTTGTATTGTATTGCTGTCTCCAAGCGGATGACCCATTCTCCTAGAATATGCTTGTATTGTCATGTTGGATCTTTGGGGCGTTGGGCGCGATTGGGGCTTTTAGCATTCATCGAATACTTTGATTATTTCTTTTAGCACCCGCTTTCTCCGATTTCATTTCTCTTTTGATAATATCGCAGTGCAATAAATTACCATTGAGACTACGACTGAGAGTGTCATTGTGCTGTTGCTCTGTACGACCGCCCGCCCGCCCGTCCGTCCGTCCGTCTGTCTGTCTGCCGGTCTGTCTGCCAGTGCGTGTTAGCTTCTGCTCTTTATCTTCAATTTTTATTGTCATTGATGCTCGGTTCAGTTTCTTAAGACGTCAACAGCAGTGATTGCCTTTACACATCGCATATTTAAAGGCTCATTGAAGAGATTTCTTGAGCGGACGGACGTTGCCGCGGTCAAAGACCTTTCATCCGGTGCGGTAAAAAAAGGAATTCGTTTCTCTTTCAAAATTAGTTACAAAGATGCGTTGGACCTATGACAACAAAATCTTTTGATTATTTCTTGGGGCTTAGTTATTGTAATGGAATTCATGATTTCCCAATTTAAATTTAAATCAAAATGATAAGAAAGAAGCGAAGACTGATGAGTTTCTCAAAATAGCTGTTTGTGATCTTTGACTTTGTTTTGAAGAGAGATCGTGTCGGAAGCACCAATGAAATAATAAAAATTAAATATTAATTTAAACAATTTCTTTCTAAATTCGCAAATTAAACTCCGTGCGTTAAAAATAAAAATCTCATAAGAATTTAATTCCCATTTTGCATGATCGAAGTACATAATTGCTTGCATGCAAATTTCGGTTTCCCAAGACTATAGCGCTAGCAACCGGTTTTTCCATAACAAAACGAACAATGAGAGTGAAGAGAGTGAATTAATCGATGAAAATAATTTGTGGCAATAAACCCACGAAATAATAATTGTGCGGAGAAAGCAATAAAGCTGAGCAAACGAAAACGCTTGACCGTAGTTCAAGAGACAAACATACAATCGCTCAGTCAGTCAGCCAGCCAGACCATGTGCCAGGCCGAAAAGAGCGAGTCTATTTTTAGCTTTATTTTGGGAAGCTTTTTCGTTGCTTTTCTCTTGCTGCATTATTGCTGCATGCCGTTGAGCTTTTTTGCCTCGTCGGGGAAGAAAATGTACATTTTGCGCCGATCGGACAAGTCGCCTTCGATAGCTCAGTTGGTAGAGCGGTGGACTGTAGTTCTGATATCGCAATATCTGGGTTTGATCAAGCTCTGGTTTGGTTTGGCCTTCGTCTCTGGTTCACGCTAGGATGAAATGACAGATATCCATAGGTCGCTGGTTCAAATCCGGCTCGAAGGAGGAGTTTTTTTTTCCTGCGTCGAATTTTTTTTTATTTTCTTACATTTCTTCCAAGCAAATCATTCGTTTTTTCTTTAACAAATAAATGCATTAATGATTCAAGAAGTTGGAAATTATGTGCACACGATGCAATACGTGTCTGCGTACGTGCGATGTTTAATTCAATCACAGCCGAAAACACAATGTTCGTTCGTCTAAGCGTCGACTTGGGGGTTTAATTACGTCGGAAATCGGAAAGTGGAAAAGGGAAAAGAAAACGGAAACGAAAACGAACACGAACACGAACGCGAAAACGTGAAAAGAGAAAAAGAAAGAGCAAGAGCAACGTATGAAAAGCGAGCTTTAATTTAATTAGCTACGCTGTACGCGGAATAAGAATCACAGTTCGAATCAGCATTGGATTCGGAGTCCGGATCACATCAGCATCAGAATCGGAATGCGCTGCAGTTGCGGTGCGTTGCGTCGTGGCGCTGGGATGTGAAAGCACTTTTAATTTACGATACTTTGACAAACAGATCAGGTTTCATGGGACCCACGAAGAAGCCAGCAGCAAGAAGCCAGAACCCAGAAGCCAGCAGCCAGAAACCAAAAGCGAGAAATCTCTGCATCACGTGCAATGTACGAGTGCCAAAAGCCAAGCCAATCTAACCCAATCCCATCCAAGTTAAGTCGGGGCGCGCATAATAGCGATGAAACCTAATAAAGCTGCCGAGAGCATGGCATCAGGTATCTTCATACCTATGCTGCCTCTGCAGCTCCTCAGTTCCTCAGCAGTCCCAGCTTCTCATCTGCACATGTTCTTCATCGCTGGTGCTTAATTGGCATCTTTTTCAAAATTGTTATTTGTCGCAAATACATTCATTTGTCTAACGTTATCTTCAAAATAAATTGCCTTCTTATTTAGTACCATTCTCCACCCCCCACTACGGTCTCTGGTCGCAGAATTGCGTGCTCAACGTTTAGCGAAGTCTGGTTGACTTTTTGTTCTTCTTTGAAATCCCTTCTGTAAATATTTCATTTAAATTGCGTTGTCCTTTCGCAATGATTTCTGAGCAAGAGTTATGCTTTTCATTTTGATTCTCAACTTTTTCCATTAATGAAACTCTCTAGAACATAGAGAAAACGATTAAGAAAGCTAAAGTCGGTCAAGCCCGACTTTGAAATACCCAGCGCTCCAACAATATTGGCGCACAATGTTACGAAAAATTTCCATTTTTGGGCGTGGCAGTGGGCGGGCTACATACAATTTTTTCCTGCACCTTTCGTTCACCTTGGTAAATCTATGTTGCGAATTTGAAGGTTCTACGCCTTTTACTTCACAAGTTACGATAAACCCTTATTTTTGGGCGTGGCTCGTGGAGGACGGCGTCCATTTTTTTTCCAGGATATGTCCCTTTTCGTAGTTTACCAGTACACCAAATATTAATGGAATGTGTTGGGTTGTTCGCAAGTTACAAGCATTTTACTGAAAACACTTTAAATTAATTTGTGGGCGTGGCAGTGGGCGGATGTCTCCCATTTTTACTTAGGACCATACTCGGACCCCGATGTAACTGTGTGCCAAACTTCGACTTGGTTGGTACAGCCGTTTCGGAGGAGATCCGACCACGGACGGACGAACAGACGGACATGTTTAAATCGATTCAGTTTTTGATCCTGATCAAGAATATATACATATATATGTTTATATCTACGGAGCTTAGTTCTGGATGTTGCAAGATTCGCACAAAACTAGTATACCCTGCTTACGCTGGGTATAAAAATGAAAGGACATCTGACAGGTGTTACATGGCTGTTGTTATTGTTGTGGAGGATTTAATGAATTTTATAAACGCGCAGCTAATCAAGTGTGAGCCAAGGGGATTTCACACGCCACATTTGAGAGTCAGGGTTTCTGGGGGAGAGCAGAGAGTGATTAAAGAACAAGGAACGCAGAACGTGTTTTTTTTTTCAAACAACCTCTGTCGAATGTAGAAAATTTTTGTTGCGTTTTAAAGGCTGAAAAGTTTTATTGTCACTAATGAAAACGCTTTCAAAATCATGAATAAAGAATAACAATTTTCCTAAAAGCTTTTTAGACTACTCAAGAAAACAACGAAAGGGTTGGAAATTTTTTAAGATGGCGGGTGAATATACGAAGAACACTCAAAATAAAAAGCATTGAAAATATGTATGTACCTGGAAAATTAAACCGTAGAGCCGTCAAACTTTTAAAGGGCATAGAAAAAAATAAAATTTAGGAGGAAATAGATATGAAAGATTGACATTTTTCCATGCGTACACTTAGAGAAATTGATTTAAATTTTTTCTTTTTCTAAAAATACCCTTTCCGGCGTCCTTTATTCTCGAAAATTGCTTCAATTTATTGTTTCGAATGACACGTTTTTGCCGCTAGATGATCTGCTCGTAATGTTAAAGATAAGAATTTGTATTATGTATCTTGAATTGCCATTGTCCGAAATTCTATTGCACGTTTTAGCATTGCTTTTCATGTATTTTGTGTCCTTTTCTCCTTAAAAGCAAATAGAAAATTTTACCAGTGCCATTTCATAAGATATAAACTTCTTTTTTTATGTCTTTGAGCGAAATTGCCCTGTCATCGAGATATGTGTGTATGAAGGTACATTCGGCAGATGTTGTCGCAAGCACGTATGCCCTTGGCTTACATGGATTTCTTGCCACTTAAATTGGATCTGACCAAAAAACAAATGCGAAACATTTCAGGCAGTCTGACAGTCCTCTAAAGCTCATTATAAAGCTGCTTCGAAATTGTTTATCAGTTATTTTTGATCGAAAGAAGGAGGTGGTAGGTTTAATTGTTCTCAGTGTAACGTCTCAATTTTCTTCGAAAAGTTTTGATAAAGAAATTAAATTTGAACTATGCACGATACTGAAACGAACATGACGATCCTAATGAAAAAAGGTCCTTCTTTACAAATTTGCTCGTATTCATGCATCATTGAACTCAAAGTGGTCTAAAGCTATTATCTGCCAATCCTCCTTTTGATTCTCCTTTTTGTTGACAATTTCACTTACATATATGCCACCCACTTTCCCATTTTCAAATATTTTTCTGTAATCTCTTAAAATCTCTTGTGAGACTAGTTTTTGTCTTTTTTTAAAGGGCTCATGCTTTCACGCCTGAATTGCGGCCATAGTAGATTGCGCGCATAGTTAAGCTCTTTAAGAAAGGGTGGAGAAAAATACTAGAATAAAAACTTTTCAAAAAATACATAATTTTAAAAACATAAAAATTAAAAAAAAAAATGGAAATTAAAAAAAATTGAAAATTAAAACAATTTAATTCTAATTAAAACAATTAAAAATTGAATAATATGAAATAAATGAATAAATTAATGAAAAAATTAATAAATAAATTAAATAATAAATTAATAAATAAATTAATAAATAACTTAATAAATAAATTTATAAATTTATAAATTTATAAATTAATAAATTAATAAATTAATAAATTAATAAATTAATAAATTAATAAATTAATAAATTAATAAATAATAAATTAAATTAATAAATTAATAATTAATAAATTAATAAATTAATAAATTAATAAATTAATAAATTAATAAATTAATAAATTAATAAATTAATAAATTAATAAATTAATAAATTAATAAATTAATAAATTAATAAATTAATAAATATAAATAAATTAATAAATTAATAAATTAATAAATTAATAAATTAATAAATTAATAAATTAATAAATTAATAAATTAATAAATTAATAAATTAATAAATTAATAAATTAATAAATTAATAAATTAATAAATTAATAAATTAATAAATTAATAAATTAATAAATTAATAAATTAATAAATTAATAAATTAATAAATTAATAAATTAATAAATTAATAAATTAAAAATTAATAAATTAATAAATTAATAAATTAATAAATTAATAAATTAATAAATTAATAAATTAATAAATTAATAAATTAATAAATTAATAAATTAATAAATTAATAAATTAATAAATTAATAAATTAATAAATTAATAAATTAATAAATTAATAAATTAATAAATTAATAAATTAATAAATTAATAAATTAATAAATTAATAAATTAATAAATTAATAAATTAATAAATTAATAAATTAATAAATTAATAAATTAATAAATTAATAAATTAATAAATTAATAAATTAATAAATTAATAAATTAATAAATTAATAAAATTAATAAATTAATAAATTAATAAATTAATAAATTAATAAATTAATAAATTAATAAATTAATAAATTAATAAATTAATAAATTAATAAATTAATAAATTAATAAATTAATAAATTAATAAATTAATAAATTAATAAATTAATAAATTAATAAATTAATAAATTAATAAATTAATAAATTAATAAATTAATAAATTAATAAATTAATAAATTAATAAATTAATAAATTAATAAATTAATAAATTAATAAATTAATAAATTAATAAATTAATAAATTAATAAATTAATAAATTAATAAATTAATAAATTAATAAATTAATAAATTAATAAATTAATAAATTAATAAATTAATAAATTAATAAATTAATAAATTAATAAATTAATAAATTAATAAATTAATAAATTAATAAATTAATAAATTAATAAATTAATAAATTAATAAATTAATAAATTAATAAATTAATAAATTAATAAATTAATAAATTAATAAATTAATAAATTAATAAATTAATAAATTAATAAATTAATAAATTAATAAATTAATAAATTAATAAATTAATAAATTAATAAATTAATAAATTAATAAATTAATAAATTAATAAATTAATAAATTAATAAATTAATAAATTAATAAATTAATAAATTAATAAATTAATAAATTAATAAATTAATAAATTAATAAATTAATAAATTAATAAATTAATAATATTAATAAATTAATAAATTAATAAATTATAAATTAATAAATTAATAAATTAATAAATTAATAAATTAATAAATTAATAAATTAATAAATTAATAAATTAATAAATTAATAAATTAATAAATTAATAAATTAATAAATTAATAAATTAATAAATTAATAAATTAATAAATTAATAAATTAATAAATTAAAAATTAATAAATTAATAAATTAATAAATTAATAAATTAATAAATTAATAAATTAATAAATTAATAAATTAATAAATTAATAAATTAATAAATTAATAAATTAATAAATTAATAAATTAATAAATTAATAAATTAATAAATTAATAAATTAATAAATTAATAAATTAATAAATTAATAAATTAATAAATTAATAAATTAATAAATTAATAAATTAATAAATTAATAAATTAATAAATTAATAAATTAATAAATTAATAAATTAATAAATTAATAAATTAATAAATTAATAAATTAATAAATTAATAAATTAATAAATTAATAAATTAATAAATTAATAAATTAATATATTAATAAATTAATAAATTAATAAATTAATAACTAAATAAATTAATAAATCAATAAATTAAAAAATTAATTAGTATAATTAAATATAAAATAGATAAATAAATAAAAATTTTTGAAAATTATTTAAACAATTTTTAAATTAAAAATTATTTTAAAAACTTTTATTTTCAAAAATAATAAAAACAAGTAAGGGTGTTATAGTCAGGCGAGCCTGGCAATAAAATACCGGACACAGACACACATGTTCAAATAATTTTTAATATCAAGAGGTGTTTAAGACCATACGGGGCCCCATATACCGACCGATAGATTTTTTTATGAAAACTGCCCCTTTGCCACGCCCACTTTTCAATTCTTGTTGAACTATAATCGAAGGCATAAATATACGCTCAAATTTTAAGTTTCATTAAAATATTTCGAAAAAGTCCGATTTTAAGGCAGTTTTGGGATTTTTGTGACAGACCTTAGTACTGGAGGTACCCTTAAAAATGGACCGATCAAGGAAATTTTTCGGAAAGATGTTTAAGGCTACAAAGGAAGCATAAGTGCCAAATTTCGTTCAAGTCCCATTTGAATTTCGGGTGTTGGAGACAATTTTCGAAAACCGCCCTTCTGCCACGCCCACTTTTTTAGTTTTTGGAAATAATAAAACTGGCCTCTAAATATATTCAAATATCACTTTTCATCAAAATATCTTGAAAAACTTCGATTTTAGAGCAGTTTTTGTGATTTTCGTAAAAGACCCTAGTACTGGAGGTACCCCTAAAAATGGTCCGATCGGGTCCATTCTCGAACTTATTCTTACTCAAGTGCCTGTGAGTACGCATACTAAATTTCATCAAGATAGCTGAACTCCTTCGATAAGAAAACTGTCTACAAACAGACGGACAGACGGAAAGACAGACGGACATAGCTAAATCGAATCTCTTGGTGACACTGATCATTTCTATATATATTTTGTATGAAAACAGATGGTAATCACTTGGTGCCAGGTCCGGACTATAAGGTGGATGCAGAAGAACCTCCCAACCAAACTCCCGGAGCTTCTGGCAAGTCACTATCGATGTGTGTGGCCTGGCGTTGTCCTGATGGAACACAATTCCTCTCCTATTGGCCAAAGCTGGCCGCTTATGGGCGATTGCTTCCTTCAGACGGTCCAATTGTTGACAGTAGAGTTCCGAGTTAAGAGTTTTGCCGTATGGGAGCAGCTCATAGTAGATAATTCCCTGCCAATCCCACCAAACACACAGCAAAACCTTCCTGGCCGTCAATCCTGGCTTGGCCACCGTTTCCGCCGGTTCATCGTGTTTCGACCACGACCGTTTTCGCTTGACGTTGTCGTAATGACCCACTTTTCATCACCAGCCACCAACCGCTTCAGAAATGGGTCGATTTTGTTGCGGTTCAGCAGCGATTCGCAGATGGAAATTCGGTCTATGAGGTTTTTTTGCGTTAACTCGTGTGGCACCCATACATCGAGCTTCTTTGTGTATCCAGCCTTATTCAAATGGTTCCAAACGGTTTTTTGTGCAATCTTTAGCTCTTTTGCAATCGAAACAGTGCTAACATGACGGTCGGACTCGATAATTTCCATGATTTTATCGACATTTTCGACAATTGGCCTTCCAGTGCGTGGTGCATCCTTGACATCGAAGTTACCGGAACGGAATCGACGAAACCAAAATTGCGCATGATTGGCTG
This sequence comes from Chlorops oryzae, assembly GCA_020466095.1. Taxonomy (NCBI): domain Eukaryota; kingdom Metazoa; phylum Arthropoda; class Insecta; order Diptera; family Chloropidae; genus Chlorops; species Chlorops oryzae. Next base: position 38,103,799 of record CM035808.1, read on the forward strand.
TTACAGTATCAGGTCCATAAACGCTATTCACATTTTCAGCCGCCTGGCTTGCGTTTTCTCCCTTATCGAAGAAAAACTGTAAAATGCAGCGAATTTTCTCTTTGCTGATGTCCATCTTTGACAAGCTCTCAAACAAAACTGAATCAATCAATCAAAAAAGTGTCAAAAAAGCTTTTTTAGTAGGAACTGTCATCTTTCTAATGCCCTCTAGCGGAACACGATCGGACTTATACAACGCGCTATGCAGATAAATAACGCCATCTATTGGAAAAATAATGGATTTCTTTTTACTACACCTAATATATTTTGTATAGTCTATCTCGACTGGTTCTGGGTGTTACACACAACCACACAAACGCAATATACCCTCGACACAGAGTGTGTCGGGTATAATAACGTCAAGTCGTTGCACTCATATCCACGAATGGAAGCGCATAAGTTCATTCCCGAAACGCTGATTGACAAACCATGTTATGCGTTGGATAAAGGAACACGCTCTTCATCGTCTATTGACCTTTCCACTTTGGGAGTTAAACAATGAAGTTGAACCCTGAAGATCCGACGAACTGGATTTCTAGTTGTCATAATTGTCATTGAACTTGAATCGTTATGATAAATGTTCCTTCATGCTTTTTTGTTTCTTCGTTTCTTTCGCTCGTTCCTTCGTTGTGCTTGATGCTTGCCTTCTTGTTTGTTTCTTCTGCTCACACAGAATCCGAAGGAAAACTGAGTTTTCGGTCAACACATTGTGCAGAGCTAGTGTAAATATTGTGACATGTTTTGATTTAAACTTTGAAAATTCATGCTTAAGACAAACGTTTCCTTTGCTTCGGAGTTCGTAGCGTGTGTTCGTGGTTTTGCCTGCAGAGAAAAGCATGTTTAAATTTATATTTGAAATTTATCGTGTTTATTCGAATTAAAATGCAATAATTAAGTACCTTATTCACATGAAAATATATCGACATTCAAAAAAAAAACTACTCATGGGAATCATACTTAATCCTCATATGTACATATTTCAAGTTTTTTTTTGTCATATTTTCAAATAAAAAATTCAATCGAAAAATTCTTTTTTATGCTTCCTTAATAAGCGCAACAGATGAAATCGGATTTGTAGGTTTTCTTTAACTGTAAAGCGCTTCAAAAGATTTAAAAATCTATTCAAATTTTTACTAACAGATTTCAAAATATTTGAATGAAATGTTCAAGGATAGGTTGCGGGCTTAACACACATTTACATGGAATGAATCTAGCCTGCTGTAAATCCGACTTATCTCCATTCAATCCGCTCCTTGTCACATAAATACTAGTACAATTTTCTATTTATTTGACAACCGATGTGTCATTAAAGAATAAACAATTCCCACATAAAAATTCTCAAGAGTGTACCTCATGTGGTCAGCAGGGGGCCAATTGCCCCATGATTTCTGAGCAAGGGAAAAGTAAAACAAAAACATACCCTTCAAAGGTCGACCCATAAGTTGACACTCATGGTCTGGTCGATTCCCATAGATAAAATATTGCAGATTTTGACTAGTCATCACATTTAGTAAATTATTACTGCAGGCCATTTACTCTGCGGTCTGAATGAATTAAAATGCTATGTGAAAATTCGATTACGCTCTGCAGCTTATGCTTGTTTTGAAATTTTTTTCTCCGATTGGTTAAAATGTAAAATACAAGCCAAATGAAAAAATCTCATTTCAGTGAAAATGTATTTTGGGAAAGAGAAAGCGCATGGACGAGTAAGTGAGAGAGAGAGAAAGAGCAAGACAGAGAGAGAGAGAGAGAGAGCGAGAGCGAGAGTGAGAGTGAGAGAGAGAGAGACGAGAGTGACGAGAGAGACGAGAGAGAGGAGGAAAACGAGAATGATACAACAAAATGTTTTTGTTTTCTGAAAGAATTTATTTTCAAAATAAAAATAAAGATTTTTTTGTTGACTGTTTTCTATGAAATTCCTAGAATTCTTGATTTCATTACAATATTTGTGTATGTAGGTACTTATGTATGTATTTTGTAATCTTAAGTTTAAAATATGATAGTGTGAATTATGTAAATTTTTATTTACGTGTCAAATGCATATACTTATGTCCATGGCAATCGCCCAGAAAATGTTTGAAAACTCGAAATTGAAATTCATTCCAATAAACATACATGGTTTTTTTTGTTATGTGCAGAAGAGAGCAGAATAGAGAAAAAGTGAGCAGAAGAGAAGAAGAGAGCTGAAGAGAAGAAGAGAGCTGAAGAGAAGAAGAGAGAAAGAATGGCAAATGAGGGGGAAAAGAGAGGGAGAAGAGTGAGGGAGAAGAGAGAGGGAGAAGCGAAAAGGAGAAGCGAAAAGGAGAAGCGAAAAGGAGAAGAGAAAAGGTGAAAAGAGGAGAGGAGAGAGGGAGAAGCGAAAAGGAGAAGCGAAAAGGAGAAGAGAAAAGGTGAAAAGAGGAGAGGAGAGAGGGAGAAGAGTGATGGAGGAGAAAGAGGGAGAAGAGAGTGGGAGAAGAGAGTGGGAGAAGAGAGAGGGAGAAGAGAGATGGAGAAGAGAGAGGCGAAGAGAGCGGGAGAAGAGAGAGGGAGAAGAGAGAGGGAGAAGAAAGACATGCTCGAAAATGTGCATAGCACAAAGTATGAAGTGCACAGCACGATGCTAATGCACGAGATCTGTCCACATTTCCTTATACATGTCCTAGGATGTGCCGTGGTATGTAAACTGGGTTTGCTGTGTACCTATAGCACTCCCAAGTAGCAAAATAGGTCGAAAATTGGTAAATTCTTACCTATATTAGGTCAGAATATTTACTTGACCTAACCTAAATAGGTCGAAATTACGTCGATTCGACGTCGAGTCGACGTAAGTGGGGAATAGATTGGAAGTCGATTGGCGGTAATAATAGGTCATAATAGGGCATTTCGACTTCAAAGTCAGGGCAAAAAGAAGTCCGTTTACCTAATATTAGTCGAAAAGAAGTCGCAATGACCAATTTTCGACCTAATTGGACTTATGAGTAAAACGAAAGAGAACGTAAAAGGAAACGAAAAAAGTGAGAGAGAGAGTAACAGAGAAAGATATAAATACATAATATCTTACTCAGTCATTCGTATTACTCGAAAGCAGAAATGAACGAGAGATTTTCTTCTTCGTGTGTCTTAAGAAATAAATAATAAATAAAATATGGACTTCATTAAAAATTATTTTGCGCTTAATAAGTCCCAAAAACATATGCCCGCTGAGGTTTTTCGTGAAAGTGTTCCTTCTACTTCTTCATTTTTAAGGGGCTTTCTCATTGATGGAAATTAAATAAATATTGCTTGAAAAAAATTGTTTTTCTTAAAGAAAAAACATATGCAGAAGAATAATTCTCAATTTGCCATTCGAAAAACATGGCGGAGCTCGACCTATTTTGACCTATTTCGACTTTAAAGTCAAACCGACTATGAAGTCCAAAAATCAAGTCCGCTCGACTTTGAAGTCGAAGCATGCAACAAAATAAGTCAACTTTTGACCCTATTTCGCCCTATAAGTCAAACGGACTTTAAAGTCGAATTTTAGTCAAAAAATTGGTCTGTTTGCCTTGAAAAATTACCTAATTTGGAATTCAAAGTTAAGTCAATTTTAAGTCACTCAATAAGGAATTTTTTACCTATTTTCGACCAAAAATCGACTTGGAAGTCGAAGCGACTTTGAAGTCATGAAATAGGTAGAATAGAGGTAATTTGGACCTTCGAAACGGACTTTTAAGTTAGGTCATATTTAAGGCCGGAAAATAGGTCAGAAATAGGGTATTTTCAACCAAAATAGGTCGATTCGACTTGATGCTGGTCGAATCGCTCTATTTTGCTGCTTGGGCTGGTATATAAAAATAATAAAAAGCTGCCTTTGCTTTCATCGCTTTGTTCCATACACAAGCTGGATATAAAATGTATGTATACCGGGCTTATGACATAGTACACAGTTTGTGAATCAATATGAAACGGATTTAAAAAAAATTTATTTTGGCATATCTACTTGGTCGTAGACCAGGCATCTCCAAAATAGGAAAGGCATTTGTGTTAGTGAGCAAGAGAGCGAATGCACTGAACAAAATTTCAACACTAATTGCGTGCGCTCAATAAAAGTTTGAGTTTCCATAACTTGTTAGTAAAAAATAAAATAGTTTTCATAAATCAATGAAATTTAAGATTACTAGCGTGGAAAAACTTAACAAATAACAAATATTTGGCTGTATAAAGGTATCATGTTCAATGCATTTTTCAATGTCTACCACACTGCCACAATTTCTTATCAAAAGAATACTTTTAAAATGTTTTGCGCTTAGGTTTTTGCGCTGCTTTGAACAAATGTATTTCAAATCTGAAAATATTTGTTCACAAAAATAATTTGATGGGAAAAACGATAAAAGCCTTAAAGAAATTTCTCAAAAGCATTTGGGATCATAAAGTAGGCTTTGCATTCCATTTTGATAAAATATTTTTTAAGTGTTTTTTAAAAAAAGGTTGTGCAGATCCGCTCGAAGTGTTGTCGTCGGGCGAATGCTACCGACTAAAGAAAGAGCGTGAGGCATACGTGTGAAGTGAGCGAGAAAAATTTTGCTATGGCGTGGAGGTCTCTGTCGTAGACGTCGTGGCCAGACACCAAACCAGCCGGCTGGGTAGAGAGAGAAAAAAAGATAAGCGAGAGAGAATCAAAATTTAGAATAATTAAATATTTTTGTTTCTGGGCTTTCTTGATTTACAAAGGCGATGAGAAAAGGACATATGAGAATTTCATGATCAATAAACTATACTTGGCCTATGTGTATTTTTAAGAATAAAAAAGATCGCTGAAATGTTAAGCGCTCAATTCGACATGCACTGCAGATTGTTTTATAAAAACAAACAAAAAAATAAAAAAAAACATCGACAATAATCGGCGGAATAATTTCGAAATTTGTGAGTTATTTTTCAGCATATGTTGCTAATAAAAACAGAATTATTATTTTATTTGTTTCTTGTGCAATAATAATTGCTATGGTCATCTGAGCATATTTGAATTTTTGCGCGAGCAATTCATGATTTCGAAGATTCATATTGTCAGACGATGCACACATGCGTGTAGAGTAGGGCAATAAATGAAATCGATAAAAATGAAAAACGAGCAGAAGAAGAAGCTCTTCCTTCTGTGGTGCTAATTTGATTCCAATTGTTTATTAATTTTCAATTTGCGCGCTAACACGTGGCATAAATTATTCCACCAACGATTGTCGTAATTAAAGCCTAGACATTGATTACACTACACCGGCGTAAATCACAGCGATCGATTTTCCTCTTTCTGGCTTGCCTTCCTATTTCCCACTTCCACTCCCACTTTTTCTCTGTCTCTGTCACTCTCTTTCTCTTTGTTGTTGTTGTTGTTGTTGCTACTGTCGGTTTATGCGTTTTGATTGAATGATTAGTGATGCCGCTGATGAAGCCGCTCGTTAAAATAGCCGCAACAAAAATTGCCTGCTCTTTTGGCTTTTTGAGGGTTTTTTTCTTATTTTTTTTTTTTTTTTTGATTTGTTTATTTTTTCTTTTGACTTTTCATTTCTATTTCGCCTTTGCGTACACAAAACGCTTGAATGGGCTCATCAAAGTTCAGTTGGTTAACACCTGCCGGCAATATTGGCAATTGCGGTTGAAAATTTTATAGTCGAATCGATCCGTTGTTACTGTTCCGCTTGCAGCGAACGTTTTCCAAACTTGAATATGAAATTTCGTTTTCAGTCGTTTTCGATTTGTTTACTTTCTTTCCTTTTTAAGTTTTTTTTTTTTGTTGTTTTTCTTTTTTCCGTTTTATTGTTACGAGAGCAACGTAAATCAGGAAAATTGCCTCGGGTGCTGAAATGCAGAAGAAATGCTTCACAACCGAAAAGGCGAGTTGAAAATTTTCATCTCGTAGAGATACCTGTGTGTAAATGTTACTATGGCTGCCAACTAAAATGAATGACTCATGGTAATCATCATCTTCAGATCGAAGTCATTTTGAGTACTTTGACCCCAAACCTTTCAGTATGCCAACGTCAGAATAAATCTTTGTCTTGCATTCATGAGTCTGTCCTAGATTGCTGCAGAACGGATTGCACTGGTTCGTTGCAGCGTTACGGTCGAAAACGATTGCCACTTAAGACTGAAAAGCATTTGTCTTTGCAACGGATCGATAAGCAAGGAAGCTCATAGAGCATCCAAGTAAAGCGTATGCTGTCACTTTTCCCTATCGTCTGCCTGTGCGGGTGTGTATGTGTGCTGTTTGTTCGTGGCTCAGTTACGTGTGAGACGGCAGGTACAATCAGGTAAGGCGATAAGCAATAAAGGCTTAGACATCATCGCATTGTAAGTCACATTCGTGCGTGTCATAGCATGGAAAAGCTTCAAGGTTTATCACTACACAAAAGAGCGATGGTTATCATTTTCTCATTCAGATGACGCTTTTGATTTCGATGCTCTTTTTCCATTTCCGTTTCCATTGATTCGATTGAATTGATTCGTTTATATTTATATCGAGCGGCCTTTGATGTAATATAGTATTTATTTTGCCATTCCAAAAATAGTTCAACGTGCCCACGCGGATATTGCGGAATAAATTTATTTATAGTTAAAGTGTTTTGTTCTTAAAAGCTTCCAAGAAAATTCCGCTTATAAAATCAAAATTTCTATTTAATAAAAAAGAAAACAATATTTGCTTTTACGAGTGGCACAATTAAAAACGAAAACTCTGAATCACAGAATGAGAATCTCAAAAAAAAAAAAAATAAAAATAATATATATATATATATTAGGGCTTGCAATCCCGGGATCCCGAATCCCGAAATCCCGGGATCCCGAGCCCTTATTTTGTCCCGGGAAAAAAATCCAAATCCCGGGATTTTCGGGATTTTCTTTGCCATTTTTTTCTGGTAAAATTTTGCCGTTTGTGTACAACATTGACATAACAATTTACTGATAAATCAAATCGATATACATAAAATCGCGATACTTCGCTAATTCGATAAGCTTTTCATAGCCCTAACTTATGCTTAATTCAAATTGTGACTCAAGAAATAAGTCTTTTTCTTCATTGTGGAAAACTCGGCACTTGTCTGCAATTAGCACATGACTACCTGTTAACAATTCCTGTCACAAGTGTTGAGTGTGGGAGATGTTTTTCAACATCTGGAAAGTTTTGTAATAAAATAAGATTTAGGGTGGTAGTTACCAGCCAGGTTTAAGTAAATTCTTAGCTTTCGCTTAAATTTTCGTAGTTACCAAATCAATTAAACCTGGTTTATTACCCCATCGAAGCAGTCATAAATTTTGAAGAATGACAATGTTCGAAAATTCGAAGAGAGCAGAGAAAGCTAAACAAAAAACATATCGCACACTAATCACTAAACCGGCACAATTCAAAATTTTTTCAATCATTTTTTCGTGTTCGCCAACATTTTACTGCAGGAAGAAGAAGACTTTGAAACTTAACATTGATATAATATTTATTGATTCTCCAGTTAATAAAAAATAATATAAGTTTAGAAAAGAAATTGATTTTACAAGCGTCGAGAGTTGTAGGCTGTTTGCCCGAGAAATGCAAAATTTTGAGTTGTGCCGATTTAATGATTAGTGTGCGATATGTTTAAAAAAATTCAAAAGAAAAAATACTTTTGTTCAACACTCAGGGGAAAAATCAGGTAAAATCAACCAGAATTTAACCAATTACCTGGTTGTTATTTTTCAACCATATTTGTCAGGTTAAAATTTTAACCAGATACCAGATGTTTTCACAGTGTAGAAATAACATGATTGTTGTCTTAATTTAAACAGTTTTCAGGTTAAAGTAACCAATTCACCACTTTAAAGTAACATGATAAATACGTTGAATCTAAACGATGACTTGTTAAACTAATGCTGCATGTCACGTTAATTTAACACGTTTAATTGCAAATTAAACAATTTCCATAATGTTAGTTCAAACCGAAAATCTAGTAGTTTTTACAAGATTTTTAGATAAATTAAAAATTTTGACCACGTTGAATCTTCGTAGGAATTCCGACAATTTTACATGATCCACCTTAAAATCAGGGTAGTTAAATATATACAAACCTTTGCCAAATTAATATAAGCGACATTAAACTTTAATATTAAGTTAGGTTTATTAATTAAAAATTCTTTCATGATTAAAATGATTTTAATCTAAATACATTTAATTTATTACAAAGTTTGTGGATATGAAGAGGCGGTGTTGTGAATTCATTTATGTTTAAAAATTTTTGCTCTTGTATTACATCACCTATTACATACGCTTGGAGATGTGCATAAAAATATAGAACTTTGTGCTCAAAACAAATTAAGAAAAGTTCTTGGTTAGAGTTTACAACAATGTCTTCGATCTCAAATAAATGAACATTTTTTTTCTTGGTAGCTAGAAAAAAACCTTTTTTATATTCTATTCCGTTATATGTCACCTTAGAATAAAAACTTAATTGTTTTAATTTAAATTGATTTTGGAGAATCTCGCTGTATTTAAAAATTGTATTATTGGTTAGTAGATGTTTACTGTTGATCAATAAACTAGGTTGCAAAAAATTTTCTGAACTTAAATTGTATGCAAATTTTAAAGCCGCTTTGATACATAAGCTCCATGGAACATTTAAGCGTGAATTCATTGAACGTGCATATTCTTTATAGACTTTATGATTTGCCTCAAACCTCATGCACCATAAATTTTTGAGAGGTCCACATTTTTTAATCGAGCTTACGTAATGTACTAAAAAATGAAATTTAGGCTTTAATTTCTTATTGAACAATGATGTGTACAAATGATTATGTCTTTCAATTAACAAATCCAACCTGTTTAAAGATATCTGATCTATTTCATTCATCATTACAATATCAATAATTTGCAAGAGCTGCAAGAAAAAAGTCCACACCTCGTTACCTTCAGGTATTAAATCTCCAATTATAAAAGGCATATGATGAACAAAACACATCATCTCCCTTGCTGTCATTCGAAAATTTGCATTTTTAAGGTTATTAATAACTAAAGGTGGAGAAATATTTCCAATCTCTGTTTCGCCATACCTCAACATTTGTTTTCTATAGTTCAAAGTATCGAGTGTAAAAAATTTTTTATTTTCTATAAAATCTAAAAGAATTTCTGATATGTCGTACCTGCACACTCCCTCAAACAAATCATGCATTATATCGAAAGTGAAGTTATTGACGACATGAAAACTACCTATACTATTAAAAACACAAGCTTCCTTTATACCTGTTAATTTATCGTTATTAAGCTGACAGTCGGAGGAATAATTTTGTATATTTCGCAAAAAAACTGGATATTCTTTCGTGTCTGCTTGCATCTCATTCTTATGTCTTTTGCAGTTGCGACAAAAAAATGTAGAATTAAAGCTAGGAGAAAAACCAAGAATTGAATTTAATCCTAAGTTATCGCCTACAATGAAAGCTAAAAGAAAATATAAATGAAAGTCTCCCTTCTTTGTTTTAATACACAAGCCCTCTGTTTCAAGTGATTTAAATACTTTTATCAAAGGCTCAAAGCAATATGTATTGCCAAATTCCTTTCGATCTTTTGACTTAAAAAATCCAGCAACAAATATATTTTCCAACTTTGATAAGTGATGTTGTGGAACGGTGGGAAAATTATAATATAGTCCGCAAATTGTTTGTTCAGAGGCGTGGGGACCTAGCGGGTTGTCAATTCCAAAATCATCGAAATAAAGAACGTAGGGAATAACGGTCTTATCCTTAAAGAAAGTCTTTTTATTTTTCCACACCTCGCCATTAATTAAGTTCTTGAAGGTCCCATTCGTTTTCTCAAAGCTTTTCATATTGCCTAAAGTAAGCTGCAAATTGTCTTCAGTTTCAAAAAATTTTTGGAATTGAAATTTAATTTGCATTAATACGCCAAGTACCTTATTTGAGTCTAAACTGGGGTTTTTATTGAAGATAACCTCCGAAATTTGTTCACTAATTGTATATGAAATGGGACTCATGAAAATGTCTGCCTCTTGCAAAGCTTTAAAAAACCTATGTTCAGTTTGAGCTTTTTCTAAGACAGAGAAATATTTGTTTATATCGTTTTCGACATGCAATCTTTTATGAACATCCTCTATATGTGGCGAAACAGAATTTAGTATGTATTCATGTATTGGTTTTAAGAGTATATCATGAATATTTCTTATTAATGAAATGACATCTTTTCTATTGAAATTATTTTTGTTATGTAAGGATAATATGAAGTGGTTGGCATTAAAACTTGAAAAATCTGACGAAGAGGAAATTGAAACTTCTTTTGCTGAAGGCGTCGTTTTTCCCCCTGTTTTTTCGTTAATACGTGTAAGGACATCGCTACAAGAAGGTTCATTTAGAACTTTATTTTCTTGGTTTATTCCATTGCTTTTAAAGTTCAGAGTTTTGTGTACTCTATCTAAATGATTTTTAAAACTACAAATGTTTGTAAATAATTGCCCACATTTTGGCATATTGCAAGTTAATTTAGAAATTTCTTTAGTTGTGTGAAATACTTTCAAATGAGCAATTAAATCTTTTGAACTCTCAGCTTGAAAACTGCAAAGGAAACAAATTAAAGTCATTGTTTATCTATTTTTCAATATTACTTAAATACTTTATCAAGTTAATAACGTTGGGGTTTGAAGCATCTCCAATTTCAAAAAAATAGCAGTCAATGAATTCATAAAAGCCTCTTGCTTCTAAAGGATACTTAAAATTGAGAACGTGATATAGCTTATACAAAATATCTAAACATTTTAGAAATGTCGGTACCTTATATAAAATTTCATCAAAAAGGACGTAAAAACAATCCAACTTGGTAAAATCCGAACCAATCACTAGCATTAATGGCTGTACGGTACTATTTTTGTCGATGGCTATTTTTCTTAAGGTGTCATACTGCCGGCTGTAGTCGTTAATAGAAATACAGTGTAGTACCGTTGCTGCTTGTGCATCACAAATTGACGGTTTCCATTTTCGTCGTTTGCTCGCTGGAGAAGAAGCTTTCATTGTGATAATAGATGGCTTAATAACAGCATGAATTAACAAAGCTATCATACAACTCTTTGAATCTGAAAGATTTTTTACATCAATTGCCAAATACTTACAAAATATAATAATCAATTTACCAGCAGGGATATCGTTTTCGAGCTTCTGAAGTACATTTTTTGACTCCAAGTCCTTCACTTTTTCCTTAAAGTAAGGAATTATTACTTCCTCAAATCTGTTCCATTTTTTGTAAAGGATTTGGGTTTTTCCAGGAAAGAGCTGAGCAAAATCCATTTCAATCTAAGTTTTTATATAATATTATTATTGAACCTTATAAATCTCTTCTTAATTTTTTTTTACCAATAAATGCCCCAATGAGTGTTTAAACAAAGGCCAATTCACCAATATGTTTTCATCTTTTTTAAGGATATCGCATCTTCGAATGTGAAAAGTGCTTTTCCATTTCTCACAAATCTCATCCCATGGGTCCATGTTGTGTAGTAACCAAGTTTTTTTTTCAATGTCATCATTGTCTAAAAGATGAAATTTTGAAAATAAAGATACGGGTATGTTCTGCATTTCGATTCGATTCGGCCCTTAGAAGTGCAAAAGCACTCCAATTACTCGAATTCGAATAGAAATAGATTCGAACGAAATGCAGAACATACCCGTATCTTAATTTTTAAAACGAAATAAATTGACAAATAAAATGATTGCACCCGTTCATGCTGTGTTATGAAGAAAAATTTACTTACTTACATCCACTGGACCAGAAGCTGTTACCATCTTCAGCAGACTGGTCTTTTCGGTTGAGTTCATGTTCTTGAATTTTTTTCGGGCGTTTGTTGCCTTGTCGTAAAGCTTACCGGTTGGATTAACGCCTTTTCCGCGGTAATTGTAATAATATTTCTAAAAGACAAATATTTTTGTTATCGGATCACAACTTAGTCACATAACAGAAATTATTAAAATAATAAATTTGTTTGCTTACCAAATCTTCTGATGGAAAAATTTTTCCTATTTCCATATTCAACCTGACAATATCTTCTATTGTCATTTTTAAACATTTCTGAGAGAAGCTTTCGACTATGATATGGATTAAAGTATCCCGATGTTTATCTTTCAAGGTTGAGTCAGCCTTAAAAAAATTTAATATTTCTTGACCTCTTGGGGTTTCTTTAAGAATATCAAGGAGACTAGACGTATGGGTTGAAGAGCCTTCAATCGGAAGTGTATTGGCCTGAAATTTGTTTTGAGAAAGCTATTCGCACGATTAATATGTTCTGATACTTAAGGTTTAATGAAGTTTCTTACATTATTTTGTTTCCACATCGAAAGTCGGGCCTTAAATTTCACTCGCAAACCCATTTGTGAAACAGGGAACAATTCATTAATATCCTCGTCCGTAATCAATGCCAAGCTTTCGGCGTCCATTCCGCAATCTAAAATTTTTTTTTTGATGAGCAATAACTGATCAGTACGTTTTTTGTTTTTGCATCTAAGTATACGCATAGCTCCATCTCTGTCAGAAATGAAACCCTTCTTATTAACGATCCTATTAACGGTATATGAACCGCACTTCCATGTTTGTGAAACAATGGCCATAGTTAAAGATTTAAAAAAATAGAAATGGAAGAAGATTGCACACATATGATGATTTGGGCGGACAGTCGCGTCAACCATCCATTCAATTAGACAATCTGGCGCACATACCACTGCTCGGTGAGGTACAGAGCCTGTCTCACTGCGAACATTGCATCGGAAGCGGCTAAAAGTTATCGAGGCGGCAAAGCGCCGTAAAAGCTTATTAAAATAAAGAGTTTCAGAAATCCTTATGTCCGAAATATTGTTTTTTTTTTTTCTATACATAGATATGAGATTTTTTCGTTTCTCATTAATTATTGGCAGAGCTGAAACTTCCCTATGATTAAACTTACTCAACAGCTTTTCATACACTTCAACTTCCAGTCCGAAATTTTCACAAATTATTTTCTTTAACTCATTCGCATTTTCGCTTTCCACAGATACCGGGTCATTTCCACTTATTGGTAGAGAAATTTCAAGGAGTACTTCCTCGGACTCCATTTTTAGTTTTAACTCTTAAATTTCTTCTTTTAAAAGCGTAATTAACCACACGTCGATCAAAGCAGCAACGTATTCCGAGAAACGTATGATAGAAATTATAACGGAATCTTGAAGAATTCAGTGCTACCACATCAATTGTGTAAAACTCTGCTACACAGCGATTAAGAATCCGCTAGATTCCGTTGGTTGAAAAATTATATCTTTCTTTTCAAAAAAGAGGTTTTGTAGTCCAGATTTTATAAATTTGAGGGCGAAAGGGAGCGGGGATTCCTATTTTCTCTCCCGCAATCTTCGATTTGCTGAACAACGTTCAACGTTCGTGCAAAAATTCATATTACTTAAAATCTCAACATAAGGTTAATTATTTACTTCAAAAAACTTCTCCTTTTTCTTATGGACACTTTACCAACTGCATTCTGAGCATTGGCTCTAATAGCGGATATACACACGTCAAATGTCTGTCAATCATTGAGAGTGCATTAGTAAAAAACGACACACGTATAGTGTTTTTGTGCCGTTTTTCACTCATACACTCTCAATGTCTGACAGACATTTGACGTGTGTATATCCGCCATAAGAGCCAAAAACCACTAAGTGTAGTGGGATATCGTATAAGCTGGCAACATTGCATTTTGCAGTATCACATGTATTAGACATGTTTTGACAACATCTCATATGAATGCATGGATAAGAAAGAGAAGCACTGATTTTTTGCGAAATATTTGACAAACAACCGTCTTTTTTCTTCGCACGTATATCTGTGCTTACTAACTTGTTTCAAAAAATTTGTTTCAATATGTGACCCGACACCTTGTTGAAATTACCGGATAAAATGTTGAATTTACATTTCGAAAATTACAGTATTTTGGATTTTCATGACATTAATGCTAATATAACATGGACTTGGGTTAATTCAACCAAATATCATGTTATAACTTCAACCTGTTTCACTTGGTTGAATTAACAATGTGCGTAGTGTTGAAAACATCAGGTAAATCGCTGAATCTATTGCAAATTTGTATGGGATTTTGATCGGGTAAATTTAACTTGAGTCTGGTTATTTTTTTTTCGGACGTTTTTCTCTGGGTGAAATCAAGGCGTATTTAACAAGGTGGTGGCAGTAGGAACTGCTCTTCTTCTTCCCATTTTTCAACTCGGAACTGTCAAAATTTTGTATTGAATTTCGTACGCTTACATTTTTCAACGAAATTAAAAATGTTTATATTGGAACAAAATTCAAACAAGCGTGAACTGATTTTGACATTTCCGAGTTTTTTTTACATTGTTGTTGTACTACTGCCACCACCTTGTTAAATACGCCTTGGTTCAAATTTTAAAGTTTTTCCATCGGCCTGCTAGTTTGAAAGAGTTTTCGAAAACAACCAAAACCATATATTTTTGGACTTAAATCTAAAAATGTGGCAGCACATTTTCGAATATCGAATTCTCTAAGACCGGTTTAATTTGACTTGGTAACTACCACTTTTACTTCGCAAAATTAAGATTTAGCCTTAGCTTAAACTTTTTGGCAACTACCACCCTTAGTCTCTCAGACGATACACTTGATGCACTCCTTTTGCTTAGAAGTTATTTCAAAGTTAATTGATCTGCCAATTGTTACCTGAATATATATACATAAATATATATAAAAATTTTATTTAAAACGAAGTTATACTCAAAATTCGATACAAAAATACACTTTTTTGAGGTGCTACAGCTCGTAAACGGTACCACTTAGAAAGGTGGGTTAAAAGCAAAGCATATTTCTCTTGAATCGACCTAGCGGCGGTTTCATTTTTTGCTAAAGTTTTCTGGACAACCTGTTTATTTAATTTTATATTTTTTATGTTATTATATTTAACTTTAAGATGAAAAAACCTTTTGTTCATGCGAGACTGAATGCTCTTTTTGGTTATTAGTTTAAATAAAAGCTGTTTTATTTAATAAAAGCCGTTTTTACTACCTATATTTTGACGCATTCTATTAGCCACGAAAATTTTCGGGATCCCGGGATCCCGGGATTTATAAAAAATTAATCCCGAAATCCCGGGATCAGAAAACCCGTCCGGGATTGCATGCCCTAATATATATATATACACATATATCCTTGTAATGGGCTCTACGCAGATATGTAAGAAGTATAGAGCTCGTTCTTGTACAGAAAGTAAATCAGAGTTGAAATTTCGATGACAGGTCGAAAGAAATATAGAAAATGTATGATTTAAATGCAACCCTGAACATCCGATTGCTTTTAATCTGCGTATACGTTGAAGTATTAGAAGTAACTCAAAGTACTTCTTCGTTTTTTTTTTGCATGTGTTTAGTATAGGAACTTTACTTACTGCATATCTGCGCAGAGCCCATAACTATAGAGTTCCCAAATTCCCACGGACATCGTGCGTATGAGTAACGCAATATGTTATTATAAGTCAAAAACTAAAGAAATACACAAGCACATCTCCTTGGAGCTCTAGTCGCACATAAAATTGCTTTACTGCGACAGCTATAAGTACACTTTTCAGTCCTTCGGGGCCCTTATTTACAGAAAAATGTTACTGTTTATCC
>CM035808.1:38119552-38561804 GCA_020466095.1 Chlorops oryzae
ATAATAATAATAATAGCAAAAACAACGAAAGTAGTAGCAACAACCACTGCATTGGTGGCACTCCCGCTACCTCGGAGGATAGCCAAAGTGACATAATGTCCCTGACACAGCTGCTCCTCGCCGTTGAGGAGGAGCAGGAAGAGAGCGGCAACAGCAACGGCGATAACGACGGCGGGGATGATGACGATGACAACGACGGCACACATAAAAATACCAACAACAACAGCAAGTGTACCGGCGCCAATAATAATAATAACAATAATAACAATAATAACAATAATAATGATGAGGAAAATAGACGAGATAGTAAGAATGATAACAACGAATGCAATGAAATGGATAGGGATGAATCCACTGATAACTTAAAACGACGCCCCGGCAATGAAAATGATAGTGACAACGGCAGCGACCGCGACAATGACTTCTACGACGACAATGACGACGACACGAATCCCTTCAACACGATTGACTTGAACTCCTCCAACAGTGATTCGGAAGCATTACCCCTGCTTGGCAGCTCCTCGCGCAATGCCGCCGGGGCTACGAATCCGATGCGTCGATTTCGCCGTTCGACGGTCGGCATGCAGAGGCGAGACGCATTTCGACAAAGGAAACTAGACTCCAATAACGCATGGCGACGTCAAAGGTAACCCAGTTAAGTCATTCTCGAGTGAAAGTGACTGTGGACGATGATACACAGTCGCAGGATTGAGAGAAGCTTATTGCTTTTGATATCGATCCGGAGTATGATATTTTCTTCTTGCGCATTTCTTTAACTTCCATTGGGGCAGAGGACCGTGGGGTATTATTTGGGGTCAAATGAATTTGCAGTGATTTTTTTAAAAATGCAGATTTGATTCTGCTTACCAATATGATTGTCTCTTCTCTAAGCCCTCAACTATCCGAATATCATTAATGGGAAATAATTACTCCCGGCCTTGAAGAGAGGCGAGAGTAAAAAGGAAAGTCCCCCTTTAAAGGCACCCGGATTTTCTGTTGGTTGACTTTGATTGTTTTACTATACTCTGAGGCTGTCTAACTTCATTTGTTTTTTCGATTTGCTTAATACTCAGAAACGATCAGAAAGAAAAGTTGGGTTTTTAAAACTCCCCACTTGGCATCTCTAGAAGTCTATTCATTCCGTGTGCTTCATTAAAAAAAATGGACTATTTCCTTCATACAAATATATCTCACAAATGATGCCTGATTTCCAATAGTGCAGGAAATCCTGCGAATCAATTTCTCTAAGCATTTAACACATACATACATACAAACAACATATAGTTAGAACAAATTACAATTCAAAGTTTAGTTGATTGAAACAAATTCCACATGCTTGGATGTGTTGAATGCTTACAGGAATTGATGCGCAGGATTTCCTGTACTATTGGAAATCAGACAAGAGTCCCAAGAGAGTATAACGGTAACCATACGTAAAGCTCTCAGAAAAAAGGAACAAATCTTGGTCCATCATTTAACCGTTACTTTGCAATAAACAAATATGTATTCATATAAATGTAATCCTTTAAATTCCTAAGAGGATCATTGGGCTGTAACAAAAAAAAAATAATATGACCATTTCTATATATGAAAAGGCATTCGAATTCGCCCAGAGCCTTACGATGAAGACTTTCCCAAATCCCTTTGAAGTATGCTTGCCTTTTTGTACCCCTTGAAATTATTCCCCACTGAATGTGTAATTACAAACTTCGACCAATATATAAAGACTTACGTTGTTTACCCCTTTTAAAAAAAAAAATTTCCCCTACTTGTGTTTATAGCTCCGGCAAATAACCTTTAAATACCATCGATTTAAACAGCATCATATTCATTTACGAGAATTCGAACTATCGCATTTCATTGCTCTAACGAGGGAACTGATTTGTTTGCGTGCAATTTTCCAAGAATTTCCCATTGATGTTACAAAATCCCTTGGCGTGGAAAATAGTACGATTTCTTGTATGATTAAGCATGACCCCGAGCGCAGGCGGTGACTTGCAATGTTGGCTTTTTTGCTTTTGGTGTAGACCACCAACGTGGTCTGCATGGCTTGCGAATTGGCTTTGATTTAATAAGAAAATCCCGCCCGCAAGCTGTTATCCACACACACACACACACACACACACACACACACACTAAAAGGAGAATTCTTGCGGCAATGGAACGGTTGCTAAAAGGATACAATTTTCTTGAGGTTGAAACCTAATGAAGGGATGCGGTTTTCGGTATTGCGGGATTGCATCGGATTTTCGAGACAAATGTGCATGCTCTTCGGATATTCTTTTACTTCTCTTTGGTTCGCCATTCCATCGGAAGATAGCTAATTGGAAAATTCCTAATTGATATTTCTTTTGTTCAGACAGAACATCTTTTAAAGAGATCCGTTTAAGCCATGAGTAACAACAGTTTTGTGGAATATTTCGTTATTTGATTGGAGTTTTCTGATGCGAGAAAATGCTTTTAAGTAAATTAATTTACAATACATTTATAAGAAAGAGCAAATAAATTTATTTTACTTAAATTCGAAAGGAAAATAATTGAAGGAATTTCCTCTTTATCAATTGATTTTACAGACGATCTCCGGCGAGCAACGCTCGACGTCCCATACGAATTGTGCCTGATTGGACAGAAAATGCAATCCAAGGTGAACACTTTTGGAAGCCCACATCGGTATCTGGTGATTTGTGCTGTCTTAACGACGAGTGCATTGTAAGTAATCTTAATCCTTTCACTTCTATATACCTACCTGAATTTACATACATACATATATATATATGTCCATATAAGCACTTGATTTCTCGAAGCTCCTTAAAGGGTATTTATTTCAACAAACTAATTAAAATCTGTTCAATCTGTTCAAAAAACGAAGGATTTCATTTTCATTAGCAAATTAAAAACTTCTTAAATCTTCATGCTTCAGATAAATATAATATCATGATTCAACGCAATTTAAATCACGAATTAAATGCTGAGCTTAAAGCAGATAAAATGGGTTCTTTGAGTATCATTTGCTAGCACTAACAGTTTTTTTTTTTTTTTTTGCTATCCTATGCTTTTCTATGTATTCCCTAAATATAAAGTAGGAAATGGAAAAGATCAGCTGATTTCTTCTGCTATGCTATGCTATGTTATTGTATGGCATGCTATGCTGTTCAATGCTATGCTATGTTATGGTGTGCAATACTTGGGAATGTCATTACTCATGAGTCATGACCAATGGAAGCATACTGCCTGGTTTCCAATAGCTCAAGATATAGTCCGCAACTATTCATCGCATACAAACATATGGAACAAAATACAATCAAAAGCGCAGATGATTGAACTGCCCAGTTAAAATAAAGATCATCCAAAGATGA
Organism: Chlorops oryzae; assembly: GCA_020466095.1. Classification (NCBI taxonomy): domain Eukaryota; kingdom Metazoa; phylum Arthropoda; class Insecta; order Diptera; family Chloropidae; genus Chlorops; species Chlorops oryzae. The sequence continues at coordinate 38,122,909 of CM035808.1, forward strand.
ATCTTGCGAGTAATGGGGAATGCACCATAAGTCTTCGAACCTCATGCATTTTTACTTCCTTTTAGCATTGCATGTCCTTACGGGCGAGTAATATTTTCGAGCTCCTAATGTTGACCGAACAGAATAATCCTTTCGACCTTGAAACGGAAGACACGGAGAGTGGCAGCACAAAGTGAGGTAATTTTTTTTTTATCTCCTGAAAGAGCACAAGGGGAGGAATCTTTTTTATGCCGAGTAAAGTTTTCGAATTTTTTTGCCCGAATCTTACGGAACGCGTATAAATTTTCAAAAAAATACGTTTGCAACAGTCCCGATTTGAACCTCGGAACTCTCGTTGTCTAGCCATGTGCCCATCCATCGACATTGTGTTTGCCAAATCGAAAGTCATGGACTATTTTCGTAAATGGTCTTTAAGTTAAATTGAATTTTATATTATTTCGATTTCGGATTGATCGCTTTGACTCCGAATGGATGAACAAGTCATAACTCCTTCATTGGTCGGTTAAGGTATTAATCCATTTATATTTTACTGGGTGCTTCCATATGCTTTGATGCGATGAAACGACATGGAAAGTTCTTGTTTAATTTCCAAAAATCAAGGCGTCAAGAAAAAACGTGTAGCTTTCAAGCATTGAAATTTCCAGCCATCTACATAAGTTATTTGAGTGTGTGTGTGTGTGTGTAAGAATTGTTGCGCAAGAAGTGCTACTCTCTTGAAAGCCATAGTGGACTTCAAAAGCATTGGAAACTATTGAAAATTATTGCACGCATGCTGGATTGATGAAAAAATTGTAAGAATAACTTAGAGGATCGAGAAGTGAATTGTATTTTAATTATTTTCTTTGCAAAAATGGAAAATGAAATTCATATTGAATATGTTCATAAATAATAAACAGATAACAATTTGTTTTCTCCATGGCCAATTGAAAATGTTTTCATGAATTCTTTCAGAAAAGTGGCCAACGCATGAAATGCTCCGCATGCCAACTGATTGCGCATCAAAATTGCATTCCAATTGTCAATGAAAAGACTCAATTAGCATGTAAGCCAACATATCGTGACGTAGGTGTAAGGCAATACAGGGAGCAAACGACGACCCATCACCATTGGGTGCATCGCAAAATGGAGAAGGGCAAATGCAAACAATGCGGAAAGGTGAGTTCTCAATGTTTTCAATGAAAATCAGTTTATTTCGTTTTTCATCAAATCTCTCGAAATTCTTCCTTAAAAAAAAAAAAAGAAACACCGATTTGTGAATATTTTCAGTGTCCTGGTTCTGGGTGTTACACACAACCACACAAACGCAATATAACCTCGACACAGAGTGTGTCGGGTATAAAAATCGGTAGTTGAGAAATATTTTTCGGTAGTTGGCACAAATCCTTATTTTAAGCACTGATTTGAACATATAATTAAGCCTCTGATTTGAAATCGAAAAATTCGAAAAAGTGGGCGTGGCAAAGGAGTAGTTTTCATAAAGAAATTGTACAAAATTCGGCATATAGGGCCCCGTATGGACTTAACAATCTATAGAAAAATCTTTCTTAATGGTCCTGTTTTTTGAGCCCGATTTAAACATTATTTAAACATGTTTGTCTGTGTCGGGTATTTTATTGTCAGGCTCGCCTGACCATAAATTTCTTACTTATTTAGGAATATTTCAAATGCGTAGGCACCAATAAAAGTAAAGTCATTGGTCAAGATGATAGCGGATTTTTCTGATATCTAAAATTAGAATATCTAATGGATTATTCTTCAGTAGGTCTGTCATTATCGTCCCTACCATAATTGATTAAATTAATTGAATGAAAAATGGCGAACTTTTGAAAGACAAGTTCAATGAAAATATCTTAATCGTTTTGAAAAAATAAGAAACTATTTTTAGTACGGACGATAACTATTGATGAGTAAGAAGAAGGTATATAAATTTCAAAGCAGTCGGTTGAATAAGCTCACAGAGAAAAAAACACGTAGTAAATTCAAGAGTGCGACGCTCTTAGAGAAAACGCTCTTAAATCTAAAGGAATTAGCTTTTAACCCAACAATGAAAACGCTCTTGGCTATCATTTAAGAGTGAAAGTAGTAACTTTAATAGTGACTCCGTAGATTTAAATACTTTCGCATTTAAAGTTCGGATTTTTACAGCTAAACTGTTATTCCAAACTACATTTTATTGAATTTGTTAAGAGCGAAACTATTTAAGCTAAGAGCACTGAGCACTTAATTACATTACTTTTCGTTCGGTATAATTCTCATTTGTTTCATAAAATAGGACATATAAGACATTTATTCATCTTAGAACTTTTTAAGCATTGCAATATTATAACATGTCTCAACCCGTCATTAAACGATCACCCATGCCTCATCACCCATCACCTCTACAGCCATGAGGTTATCGGAAAGATATAAGATCTATATTTTGGAGTCCTTGACTATTCTCCCAATGCGTCATCTACTAATATTTATTATTTTTTCCGCTTGCTACCTATTTAATCTAAATCATTAGTATATTTTTCCAAATGAGCAAAAATGAGTACATGTGCATCATAATTTTCTGTTCTCCCTTTTCCTATAACCTTTACTTCGTTTTCGTCTCACTATTTGTATTCCAAATTAATTGAAGTACATACACCAAAAATTTCACTAGGATATCTTTGCCGGCGATATAATGAGAAAACAATTGAAGATCCCAACGTATACTCATCATAAGCAGTCACGACAGCGGAGTGACCAAATCGGATGATGTCCATACGATGGCTATTTTTGGTGTTATATTAAGAGGAGGAAACATATTTTTCTGAAATTATTTTTGCGAATAGTTAAAAAAATTATCTAAAGCTGTGCATTTTTAATCAACAGTGTTACTTTTGGAAATTATTAAAAGTTTTCAATTTTAAATCAAAATTTTCGCTTTTGGAGATTTAAAAAGCTCTGCATTTCAAATCCACCGTTTTCGCGCTCGGAAATTTTAAAAGCCACCTTTCTTAACGCAACAATTTCGCTCTTAAAAAAAATAACAGTGATAACATTGTTGGTTTAAATTTTAAACTTTAAAAGCTAAAAACTCTTGAGATCATTTTAAGAGCGAAAATTGTTGGGTTAAGAGCGAATTCGGTATAATTTACAGTTATTGTCTTCTCTGTGTTTGAACGTAGGACGTGGTCGAAGTGTTCACATGAAAAATAACCCCTTCATTATATTATATAATCCTTCCAGTCGAACAATGGTTCGGCGTACGCGAAACGAAGCTCTCAGTCCCCCATAAATCTTGAATAGACACGAAAAAACAATCAAACCCGATAACACTTTTCACAGGCAGTCATTGTTAAGGGCTTATTGGAAAATCGAGAATTTTTCAACCGAAATACTGAAAAGCACTAAGCTTCTTTAGCTGTCCAAATTAACAACAACAACAACAACAGCAACAAAGAAATTTCTCGACTTGTTCGTACGAGAATATTTTAAAAGCCCTTAGTGTGTCCGAAGTCCGTCCGGCGTTAAAGCTGATTTAACTCTTCTCCTCCCACATCCACTTCTGCAAACAAGCCACTAATGTGGACGTTTTATTGAACAAATGCCTTTCGAGTCCTTGAGGAGTGCACTTCGAGAACTTTTCCATTAAATCCAGCTAAGCTAGTAACTTTGTTGCCACTCAACGTAATCAGCGTGTGGACCGAAACAAACTGCAGCTCGATTGCTTTTAAGCGACTCCCACACAGATTTTAATTTCTTCTTCCTCTTCGTCGTCTTCTGCTTCTGCTTCTGCTTCCTTATCCTCTCCGAATAAATCGAAGGAGTGCCGAAGAAGATTGCGGAGAAGAACAAACGGAGCAACGAAAATGCATTAAGACGACTGCAGCATGCGGTGTGTTGTACATAGTCGATGATTACTTGACTCCTTTTGGCCTCCACGCACTTTGGTTAGCTGGCTACTTATGTCCAACAAGCTTAATTGGCTTCGGCGAACACAAGCACGGACTCTGCGATCCGATGCGATGCGTTCTCAACTCGCAATTAATGAGGTCCTTCATTGCAGTGTAAGCAATTCGTAAATGAAGCACGCCATCTATTTGTTTATGGACTCTCGAGTCCGACTCCGAGTCCGAGTCCGCGAACGCAAAAAATTTGTTTGTTTTTTTTTTGTCAGTTTTGCAGCACTCCAGCGAGAATATCAAGATACTTAATCACCTTATTACGTGATCTTTACTGAACATCCGTGGAAAGTGTTTCCGTTTCCGGTGAAACATTGCATTGCGCTTGCTGCTACTTCAAGAACTGTATCCCTTTTCGTGCATTCATTCATCCACTCGTTCATTCATCCACTTATTCATTCAGTCGTTGGCGCTTTTGTGTGTTTATTTTTTTTGCGGTCAATGAGCAGCGACTTAATTTCAACGTTGTATTTTCGTGGAAAACGATGCTTGAGAGATGAAAAATTTATTTTCATTTCAAGTGGATTTTCTGTTCAGATTTTTCGCGCGAAAAGGGGGAAATTATTTATGTATTTTTTTTTTCTGTAATAGTAGGATTTATTCAGGTTTGTAAATTTTACGAAATGAAAAAATTTACAAAGCAGGAAATGAGCTATCAAGATACATACGCATGAAAAATATATCGAAACGTGAAAAACTTGGGAAAATCGTGATAACTTCTTTCGTGAAACAGATTAAGGGGGTCTTCTCATTGAGCAACGTTTTCATTTCAATTTTTTGCATTTATTTAAGCTGGTAGTTGTAATATGCCCCAAAAGGATTTTTGAATTCGAAATAGTTTAGAGAATCGCCTTCTTTGTCGAGCAAGATCTGACGTAAAACGAGTAATTTTTCTTGCTTCAAATTTAAAGCGTTATATCTCGAAACCACGTTTTTCGAACTGGCGGCATGATATCTCCATTCAACTGAACGATTTTCATGAAACAAAGTGAATCGACGCAGAATTGTACATTCATGGTAAATCCTCGACATAATTAAAAAATTTTTTACTTTAATTTTTTTACACTAACTACGAAAAAGCAAATTGAAATTTTATTTTAATGGCAGCCATTTGTCAAAAATAATCACAAATAAGCTTGAGGTTCACCGAGAATTAAATCTATACTGATTATAACCCCGTTATTTCCATTTACGGAACTCCGGAGGACCCGGTAATCGTGGCCGCCTGACGGACAAACAATATTTTTTACACAACTTTTGAAGTTCATTACTTTTTGAAAGCCACGTATCGAGGCAAAAATTTTTATTTACTTGAACCTTTTGTAATACAATAAATAAAAAAGTTTTCAATTATTCTTTCGTTTTCAAAAAGAATTTTTTTAAAAAGGTCCAAAAAACGGGTTTTCAATGAGAAGACCTTAAGTAACCATACAGGTTCAATAAATTGGCATAATAGATCTTATAAGTGATCGCGCAGTGCCTCCACTTCGCCAGAGGGCGAAACTCATACATGAAAAATTATACAAAACCCTATTCTAACACCTTTTTCTTAATATCCCGGGAATTTTAAGAATCGGGCTGGTAGGTCCTAGAAATACTTACCATATGATCAAATTCAATTAAATAGGCTGAAACTCTACTTACTTTAAGTTTTCTTTTCAATATGAAAGGAATGTGATAATTTGAATTTACTTGAATTGAAAGTTGAATAAATGGAAGGCTCAAGGAAAAGAAATTATCAGCTCGATTCTTAATATTCTCGGGGAATTTTTCCCTGCGGATTTGAAAAAAAAAAATCTTCCATTTTAAAGACATTGGAAAGGGAATATAAAGGGAGCGAGAATCTCGAACATTCTTAAGCAAAGATCATGGCTTACTTTCCTTTATTGGCGCTAAGAATACTTCCTTTATCCGGCGAGAAAAATTTTATGGAAAAAACTCCCTGAGAATTTTCATTTAGAATAGGGCTGATTATACAGTAGCGAACAGAAATGAGTTGAGTACACGTTGGGATCTTCAATTGTTTTCTCATTATATCGCCGGTGTTAATAAAGATATCCTAGTGAAATTTTTGGTGTATGTACTTCAATTAATTTGGAATACAAATAGTGAGACGAAAACGAAGTAAAGGTTATAGGAAAAGGGAGAACAGAAAATTATGATGCACATGTACTCATTTTTGCTCATTTGAAAAAATATACTAATGATTTAGATTAAATAGGTAGCAAGCGGAAAAAATAATAAATATTAGTAGATGACGCATTGGGAGAATAGTCAAGGACTCCAAAATATAGATCTTATATCTTTCCGATAACCTCATGGCTGTAGAGGTGATGGGTGATGAGGCATGGGTGATCGTTTAATGACGGGTTGAAACATGTTATAATAAATAACAAAATAAACAAATTAATACCTATAAAACTAGAACGAGTTAATAATGTTTTTCATTAAATAGCAATACAATTGAATATTTCAGAAAATTTCACACTAATCGGTTGCCTCGTTTGTTCAAAAAGTACATGCAAACTACGAAACATGAAACAATTTATGGCTTTCTTCTAAAAATTGTGCCAACAAAAAATATTACAACAATAGAAATTCCAAAAATTGCACTATAGTGGTGAAGAAGATATCGCACATCATCTAAGGAGACACAACTCAAAAGTTCTCATTTCTCAGAAAACGCAACAAACCAAATGCGTCGCAGTGTAGGTAAATCAAAGCACGAAGAAAGGCATTGATGCGGTTTTTCGGCTTTTTATAATAACAAAAACGGAATAGACTTTTCCGTGCCGGTAGAGGGGTGAACTATGATCAAGTTCCATATGTTAGCTCAAACTTGACGATTTTTGAGTTGTGTCACCTTAGAAGAGTGTGTGCGATATGTAGTTGTCTTAATGTGAAACTTAAATTTTGACTTTGATTGGGCCACTAGGTTTTACGCAATCATCTTTAATTTAGTGAAAAAATTCTACATAGAAAATTTTATTTTATAAAAATCGTTCTACTCAGACTCGCACTTGATCGTTTTTTTTTTTTTTTTGGAGCAGCAGATTTGTGTTGCGGAGTAAGTTATTATATGACGGCAACCAGCCATTTGGAGCACAAAAAAGGAAAGGAAAAACACCATAAGCAATTTGCTGTCGAAAATTCCAAAAATAAGAAATTATTTTTCTGCTCATGGCAGTGACGCTAAAAATCGAACTTCTCAAAAAGAAGATTTATTTTCTGTTTAATAGCGCGTTTCTATATGGTGTTTAACTCTGAGATGTTTAGCTAAACACTTCGAGCGGTTCCACGTATGCGAGGTGTTTAAGTTTGACAGCTGTTTGTTTATTTACAATTGCAAGCAGTGTTGCCATTTGTAAGAAAATCACTTGAAGGGAAAGAGGGACAGAATTATTAAATTCGGCAAAATGTAGGGAATTCGTGGTATATTCTTAAATATTAAAAGATATTTTGAATATAGTTTCTTGTCGATCAATAAAAACGACAAAATAAACGTCTCGTCTCGTGGAGTTGGAAGTGGAAAACCCAGAAAAAACTATATCTGAAAGAATTTAGGAGGATTATAAATTTTTGAAATCGATTTCTGTGACATGACCCATAACCTTAATTTTATTATTTTTGGTAAAAACTATCGTTCAGCATCGATACTCTACCAAGAATCATACAATGCAAGATTATGCCTTGCGCATATTATACATTTTTTTCGAATTTTTCCGTGTGTACAAAAATTTAGGGAATTTTTTGTAGTTTGTAGGGAATTTTTAGTTTTGCTTTTGGCAACATTGCAAAACATGAGCAACACAAATTGCAATTATTTTGTGAAGTTAAAAGAAATGGATAATTCAAGCGACAAAGATCAAGATTTTATGGCATTTTGACAGTCGCTATTGATATCTGGAAAAATAATTTGCAAATAATTAGATAAATATTCAACGCAAAGTATTTCGTCTTTAACTTCCATTTTCGTTTTTTGTTTTGATTTTCTTTTGACAGTTAGATATGCATGAAATTCCGATACGAAAAATCGATTTTTTCCTATCGATGACAGTGTTTATGAGGTGTTAAAGAGATAAACACTTTGTTATCGCGTTTAACTTTTTTATGGCAAAACACGAGTTTAACACTTCGTTTAGGGCCCTAAACGCTTAAACGCGAGTTAAACACCATATGGAAATTCACTATAAGACAACAATGAAACTCCCACCCTAGTTGCTATTCCCAAAGAATCTAAAAAACCCGATAATCCTGCCACAATTAACAATGAGTCTGTATCAAAAAAATTATTGTTGGATTCTGAATCAGAATTTCTGATACAGTCATAGTCACAAAAAACCTCAACGGTAAAATTCCAATGTCAAATCAACAAAATATGTACTCTTTGTTTAGCTTTTGCAATCTCAGAACTTATGATGATTCTATCGAACAAATTGGAAAATTGTGCTAATATCTGTAAGTTTCTAAAAAGAGTCATAAAAGTTACCATATATTTGGAAGTATGTATATAGTAATTATAAGATTTTGAATCCTTTATAAGGTGACCCTGCAAGCATTATTTACCGTTGTGAGAACCTCTGGACAGAATCTTTTTGCAGAACTCATAAAAATCTCTTCTATTGAAAACTTTCGAGAAGGATTCTAAAAGGAGCGAATTGAAAAATGGCGAAAATTGGTAGGGATACCTAATGAAAAATTTGAGGTCCGAAAAGTTTCATTCGGATATCATATAAATTTACAAAAATTTTATCAGTTTTCTCTAAATTCCACATGTCTTTTAAGAATTATAAAACTTTATGTATGAAATTTACAAATTTTTAGGTTATTTGTTCATCAAAATATGTTTGATTGGACCGACAATTGATTCTTATTTTGAATAAAAGGGAAGTTCTTCAACAACATCGACTGACTACGAGGTAACACTAGAAAATCACAATCAGAACTACCAGAATGATGTTAGTCTTTAAAATTAATCGTTTACTCGCGATTAGATAGAATATTGGACCAAGAAAGGATCAACAGACTTACAACATTACGACGAATGACTTATTTCTAGATCTTCAGTTGGTCAAGAACGGACTGACGTTTGAAATTTCATCCTATATCTTTCAATTAAAAAAGGGGCTACCACAATTCTCTGGCCCCGGGCCCCTTAATCCGACTCTGGTCAAGTCTATTAAGAATTGTTTCCAAAAAAGAAACGTATGGGAAAAGTAGCGGTTGGATATTTCCAGCGATTTCCAATTTAGGAAGCTGAATGTATCCTATCCAATTATTTTTTTTTTTTAATTTATTATAAGTTTTGAAAGAAATTTTTTTAATTAATTTTCAAAATTCTTGTCTTTTCAGGCTGTGCAAGGAAAACTCTTTGGTTCTAAGGAAATAGTAGCATTATCATGCGCCTGGTGTCATGAGGTCTACCACAATAAGGAATCTTGTTTCAATCAAGCGAAAATTGGTGAAGAATGCCGCCTCGGTGAGTTCAAATCGAATTGGAAAATAAACATTTTAGGCTTCCCAAACGAACGAACGAACGAACGAACGAACGAGCTGAGCCAGAACGTGAGAATTGGGGAATGCAAAATATCTCCTTCATTATACATACATAGAATATCTCTGAAATAAATTAAAGTCCCATGCCACAGACAACCGATTCTGAGTTGAAAATGTACTCAACAATTGAGTTTTCGAATTTATTTAACGCAGTCCGGTCCAATCGAGCAAAAAACATTTTTATTGTAAATCGACAAAACAATCCAACTTCAAATACACTCCCCATTGTTATGCGCATTGAGCATCATCGGAACCTCTGGAATGCGAGAGTTCATCAGCGTTGAAATGCAAAAATTCCTTGAGAGAAGGGGAGAAGAAGCGGGCTCTTTGCTGGAGGAATTCATTTGTGTTTAAAACGTTCCGTTCCATGTTCGGTCGAGTCCATCGATCCTTGGATCAAATTAGCATTCGTGCGTCGACTGGGCTTTGTGCTACGTAATCTACAGCACTTGACAGACAGACAGACAGACCGACAGACAGACAGACCGACAGACAGGCATACCGACTTTCGGACGGATACATGGGTGGCCTGTTAGTCAATCGGTTGGTCGACCTATTACGCAATCGGGAATCATAACCTTTGGCTTTTTGAACAGCACAATACATCAACCATCAACACAAGCGACCGCCACTTCTCCTTCGTATAAACAGAAGTCATGCCAGCATCAAAGTAACCTCACCGCAGTAGGTGACTACAATTTCGTACACGTGTCCATTCACATTGCATATGAGAAAAAAAAACACGAGTTCACTCGGAGCCATCGGATGTTGTGCACAGGGCTTCCAACCATCCGTTCTTCCGTCGGCCACTTGTTGTCACACGCATTCGCCCTTCAATAGGCCACTCGATGCTTTTATTACATTTTATACGGAAATCAATGTTCGAATCAGCGTTGAGTGCTTTATGGCAGAGAGGAAACTGCCATTGGCATCGGTTTATTACTGAAGTGGACACGAGTGCAGCATGTGAAGATAAGAAAAGCAACTGCAACCGAGTGAGAAGGTTAAGAAGAATCAAATTATGCGTGAACGGACATTAAAGGCCTAAGCGCATCATCGTCGATGTAGAGCACTTGTTTATCAATTTCCTTGCAACATTCACGGCTGAGTGAGTCTCGAGCTATTGTGTTGTGTTGATGGTGGTGATGGTGATGGTATGGACGGTCTGCCACTAATTCCTTGAGAGCGCTGGCTCTAGTGTGCAGAAGGGGATTCCCCAACTCGAGAGCTGATGCAGCAACCATCATAAATGCGAATTACATTAGACTAGTACAACTTCTAAAATCAAGCTTGTTTTATCTAAAAAAAAAAGGTTAGACTGTCTTTCCTCAGGTAGAAAGGGATGGGAGTACCAAGTCTGATTTTCTCGTTTTTGTTTAGAATTTCGAACTTTTAAAGAATTTTGTTGCAACAATTTTTTCCTCCTGTGTAGATTATAATTGAATCTCTCTCACTCTCTCTCTCTCTCTCTCACTCTCTCTCTCTCTTTCACTCTCTCTCTCTCTCTTTCACTCTCTCTCTCTCTCTTTTTCTCTCTCTCTCTCACTATCTCTCTCTCACTCTCTCTCACTATCTCTCTCACTATCTCTCTCTCTCTCTCACTCTCTCACTCTCTCTCTCTCTTCACTCTCTCTCTCTCTCTCACTCTCTCTCTCTCTCTCTCTTCACTCTCTCTCTCTCTCTCTCACGCTCTCTCTCTCTCTCTCACTCTCTCACTCTCTCATCTCTCTCTCTCTCTCTCTCTCTAACTCTCTCTCACACCCTTTCTCACACCCTATCTCTCACACTCTTTATCTCGTTCACTCGTTTCAGGCAACTATGCACCAATAATAGTGCCACCATCGTGGATCGTGAAGCTGCCAAGTAAGGGCAATTTCAAGTCTTCGATACGTGGTAACAAGAATGCGCCAGCAGCAGTGTCGAAAAAGCGTCAGACAAAACGCAATAAACAAAAAGTGGACGAAAAGAAGGAGCCTCGAATTTTCATCATTAAACCAATTCCATCGCCCGAGGTGATACCCGTCATCGTGTTCATTAATCCAAAATCAGGTGGCAATCAAGGCGTCAAACTATTGGGGAAATTCCAACATTTGCTCAATCCTCGTCAGGTCTTCGATTTGACGCAGGGTGGACCAAAAATGGGGTAAGCATTAGACATATGAATTCCTCTTAGACATGATGACTGTGACTCTCTGTATTATTTCTTCCATCCTTCTGGATAGTTTGGAACTGTTTCGCAAGGTGCCAAATTTGCGAGTTTTGGCCTGCGGTGGCGATGGCACAGTTGGCTGGATTCTCTCCGTTTTAGATAATATCAATCCGCCTATTCAACCGGCCCCGGCCGTTGGAGTTCTACCGCTCGGCACGGGTAATGATCTGGCGCGAGCGCTTGGATGGGGTGGCGTAAGTTCGAAGAGAATCAGATTCATTCACAAGAAATATACATACATACTTAACTATGTGTTTTCCAATTTTCCTTTAGGGCTATACGGATGAACCGATTGGAAAGATCCTTCGCGAAATCGGCATGTCTCAATGCGTGCTAATGGATCGTTGGCGTGTTCGAGTGACACCCAATAAGGAAGTTGAAGACGATCACGTTAGCCGCAGCAAGGATAACGTTCCGCTGAACGTTATCAACAATTATTTCTCGTTCGGCGTCGATGCTCACATCGCCCTGGAATTCCATGAGGCACGTGAGGCACATCCGGAGCGGTTCAATTCGCGTCTGAGGAATAAAATGTACTACGGCCAAATGGGTGGCAAGGATCTCATATTACGCCAGTATCGGAATCTCTCGCAATGGGTGACCCTCGAGTGCGATGGGACCGATTACACTGGGAAATTGCGCGATGCCGGCTGTCACGCAATACTCTTTCTAAATATACCCAGCTATGGCGGCGGTACGCATCCATGGAATGACTCATACGGCCAATCGAAGCCCGCCATCGACGATGGCCTCATGGAGGTCGTTGGCCTGACCACATATCAATTGCCAATGCTGCAGGCCGGCATGCACGGCACCTGCATTTGTCAATGCAAGACGGCGAAAATCGTTACCAAACGTACTATTCCCATGCAGGTGGACGGCGAGGCGTGTCGCGTGAAGCCATCAATTATAGAAATAGAATTACTGAACAAGGCTCTCATGTTAGCGAAGCGCAAACACGGTCGCGGCGACGTACAGTAAGTGGAAGAACTAACTGTGACTGCGTACTGATTGCGTGAAAGGGTAGTGCAATGGTCGGTGGACGGAAGCTAAACGCTCTTGGGTTGACAACTTAATTCCGAGCGTTCAGAAAATATAGACTTTTTCCGACTCTCACTCAAATCGGGCACAATAGATTGGAAAGAGTTTACAGTTTTTTTTTTAAATAACGTATTAGATCCGATCAAGAAGTAAAGGTTTCAAATTAAAGTACATATCCTTTGGACCCAACCCCAAGTTTCTAGCGACAGCATAAAGCACGAGAGAAAAGTTTTAATTAAAATCAAGTGAAAAAGCAATTTTGAATGACTTTCGGGCTTTGGTAACCCGGCATTGTCCGGCTGAAAAAATTTGATGTCAAAAGGAACAAAGAGACTAGTGGCTATGATTCCCATCAGACCGGGAACTCCTCTTAATTTCGTTATGGTTTTTTTTAGCTTTTTTTCAAAAATACATACTTCCATCCCTTGAGATGAATTCTCTTAAGTAAGTTGGGTTAGGTTAAGTTAGGGTGGCTGCCCCCTTAGCGGTGACACACTTAGGCCGCCGCATATAGGCCCGGTGAGATACCACGAGGGATACCTCTCTAGTTGCATATTTGATGAAGCCAATTGGACTTATTTATGAACCGTGCCATGGTGAAATAAGTGAGAAAAAAGGATCCGCGTATACCGGACTTTCTCCTCGTCGATTCTTCTTCTTCCTAAGATCTGTAAATTCTACAGAAGCCGTTGGATTGTTTTTAACCTTCAAACGATTTTTCCAACGCACGCACGAACATTTTTTTTTTACCCACAAAGAATGTTGTGTGTGGTCTTCACAAAAAAAAAAAAAAAAAAAGGGTGTGTGCCATCAGGAATTGCGGCTTTTGTTCATGCAGTTAATAAATGGATAGTCTTCTGGCTCGTGTCGTTGCATGTCGAGGCAACATTTTGATGACGGACGCTTTGATTGTTTCGTCGAGAGCGCTTTCGTCGAAGTCACTGTCGTCCGCAATTGTTGTTTGATGTGCATCGTGCGTGTATAAGTGTGGCAGGACGTAGATACATGTTAGGATATTGTGTTTGAAAGCGCTTTTATTGATTGTGCGTGTTTCCTTTCGTTTCTCAAGTGACATAGCATGTCCGCGAGGTGGTGGTGTGCCGTTCAAATTGGATCTCATGGGCACACCCACCTAACGCCTGCATGAAATTCCAAATGGAAGGATTGAATGAGTGTGTGTGGAAAGCTCATAAATTGATGCATTTTTTTTTTTTTCTTCTCTCAATCCTTTTAGCTTTGCGGCGTTTATAAATCATGATTTCTGAAATATTGGATATTCCTTTTTCATTTTTTTTCTTTCTAATTTCATTTTCTTTTTTGAATCAACAGAGTGAACCCTTTGGAGAGACTGCAATTGACCATTCTTCGCGTAACGATGCAACAGTATGAACAATACCACTACGACAAAGACATGCTACGAAAGTTGGCCAACAAATTGGGTAAGGTCGAAATCGAATCTCAGTGCGATTTGGAGCAGGTGCGCAATATACTGAATACCAAATTTGAGGAGTCAATAACGTATCCGAAGGTATCACAGGATTGGTGTTTCATCGACGGTGAGTGAGGCGATTCGAAATAATCCTGATATAGAGACGAAATTTACATTGTTGGCTTTTTTATTTTCTTATTTTTGTTTGTTTTTTTTTTTTTTTCATTCGGAACAGCATGCACGGCGGAGCACTACTTTCGAATCGATCGGGCGCAGGAGCATCTGCATTACATATGCGATATCGCCGTAGATGAGCTTTACATATTGGATCATGAAGCGGCTACGATGCCGCAGACGCCCGATCAGGAGCGATCTTTTTCGGCGTACTCCCAGCGACAGGCGCAAAATGAACGTCGCAACATCGATCAGACCGGACGTCCTGGCAGCACCGGTACGCAATTGCCTTACATTGAGAAGCGCATGTTTTGTAATTATTTTTATCGTAAAAAACGCTTCGAGCTGTAAATAATTTCGAACCATTTTCGAGCATGGAGACAAGAAAAAGACTGAGGAAATCTTTTAGGGTGTTTTTTTTTTTCATATATTGATTGTAGCTAGAGCAATTCGAAAGACGATAGCAGATTGGGCGAAGATTTATTTCTGCTTTATTAATTTTTTAACAATTATTTCTGACATCTTCGCCCATTTGGCTATTTTGGTTTTTTTTTTTTTTTTTTTTTTTTTTTTATTTCGACAAACCCAAATGAAAAAAAAAACAGTTAAGTTTATAAAAATGGGAGGTTATGGCTATAGAATAGATCGACCAAACGATGTCTAATCAATTTCAGAATACAGCTTAGTCCTTGCCGACTTTATGTAAGTAACAAATTCCATCTATTGCCTTCCGATAGATTGACCGATTTTAATAAAAGCTTACGTATCTCAACAGCAAAGACTAAACCGTATTCCGAAAAATCCACCACACGATTTTCAAAAAAAAAAAAAGAAAGAATTAATAATAATTATAAAATTGGAACTCTGTGGTAGGTTCCAACAAATTTTCGAAGCTTTAATTTATTTAAATTAATTTCTTTCTTTTTATTTATTTTATTATCTATATCTAATTATTTATTTTAAATTATTTGAAAATGCATTAAATTTTAACAATTTTTCTTAATTTTCTGCGTATAAAAATTTTTTTAATGCATTCAAACGAAATATTCAAAGATGACGATCTTCAAATTGGCTCTAAGTCAATAAGAGTTCTCAAATGGAAGAGGTAAACATTAAGCAAGGACCTCAAAAAAAAAAAAATATTTTTCCCCCTACGTTTTCTTCTATTTTTCTAAACAAAATTATATATGCATTTTGTTCATTAATTTCGTCCTTTAAACGAATAGGATTGAATTTCGTACAAGACTTCAATTTATCACATTTTTGTATAACCTCTTTGTAGAAAGTTCAAATATTACTTCTCTATTTCTCTTCTTCACAATTATGCTTTTGATCGTATGAATTTTTTATTTCTAATATAACATTTAAGAAATCAATTTTAGCTTTGCCATGCTTTTGATCCTAATTAATTTAATTTTTTTTTGTGATTCCTCGACACATTTTCTCACTTCATTTACAAGTTTTTTCAAAGCACATTTGAAATTTTTTTCAAATAGCTAATCCCTCGTTTAAAGTATAAATACCTTCACGTTCCCTTCTCTTTCCGAAACTAAATAAATTTTTTGTTGTCAATACTTACCTTAAAAGTCCTTGTAATCAGGTGTGTGATTGGATTCCCGGGAATTCATTTCCCCGGGAAATTGAAATAAAAACTCGGGAATTTAAATATGTTCGAAATTTTTTAATTCGAAAACTTTATCGTATAGCCGCTCTTTTGTTTTTGACAATGTCATTTCTTTAAAAATTGCCATACATTCTTCAAAATATTGGAGGAACGAAATTCCCTTTCCCCAAAATTTGGGGAAAGGGAATCCAATCACATGCCCGAATGCCAAATTTTGATCGATTACACTATTTACAGTAGATCTAAATGATAAATAGATCTTTTCTTATGGACTTCGGCGTTCTAAACACGAAAAAAATATTTAAAAAAATTTGTATTTTGAAGACTAAAATCTCATTTTTTTGGGTAAAGGCTTCGCCTCAGGGAGAGGAATCCCCGCTCTCCTCTCTCCTACAAACGCCGATTTATTGAACGATGTTGACGTACGTGTAATCGGGCGTATTTCGTCTAGGAAAGCCTGGGTTTCGATGTCCATTTTTAGGCAAAAAAGCATTAAAATATTATGATACTTTTTTAGTGAGCTGCGGCCAGCCGTCAGAAATGCCGCGTGAAATTTCTGTCAGGAATTTTCTTGAGCTTTTTTTAAAAGGAGTTTTTCATTCCTAGCCGAACTGAGGCCTTAGCTTAAGGAATCAAATTTAAATATAAAATGCCAAAAAAGAATTATTTTGCTAGCAATCGATATTTGGATACCGATGAAACAAAAAGTTTTTTCTAAAAATATGTTAAGGTTTAGAACTCTACAGAATCTTAATTTCTTGAGCGCTCTTAAAACTAAGCGAGAAAAGGTGTTAGACGGTTTTATTTCTTTTAATTTTATTCAATTCGGATGATGCATTGCAATGCCACCTTTTAAAAAAAAAAATTTTTATCAATAAGGCGATTCACAATGTCTTCTAAAATCCCTGTTTTAAGCTGTAAAAAAAACCCCTCATTTTAGCAGGGGCTAAATTTAAAAGAGATTTCTAGAAGACTTTGTGAATTGCCTAACTATAAAAAAACCCCATCCAGAAAGATTTTTTTTTAAATATAACTCATGTTAAGAAGGCCAAAGTCCATAAGAAAAGTGCATTTATCTGTTCAGAAAAAATAAAAATCAATAATTTGTAAGCTATTGCCATTTTCACCGATCTCGAAAATCCCTTAAAACCCAGAAGGAATCAAAAATTTTTCCCAAAAACGATTATCTCTTCAGATTGGCATATTGACCTGCATATGCATGGATTTGGCGCAAAATTGATATTTTCAACTGGGACTGCCATTTTCAATTTAGATCGAATTCATTTCATATGAAAATTTGCCAAACTTAAATATCGTAATTAAATTTTAATAAAAATTATTCTTGCAAAAAAAAAAAATAATAATGCTCTTCCGCACACATTGCATGTCCATCTCCGATTGCCTTTTCTAAAGCAACAAAGACAGATTATTTAGTTTTAATGAAGACGTCTTCGGTTACGGATTCAGGTATATTCACACTTTCTTTTTTTTCACTTTTCTGATACTTTTCTAATTAAAAAAAAAAAAAAAAAAAAAAAAAATTCCAAATTTGTTTTAAAGCTTTTTTCCTTAATACTTTAATTTACTAATTTCATTTTCTCTTCATTTCTCTTTATTTTTACGCAATGTTCAAAACACAAATACACACATGCACCAATACCAATGATACCAATGCATAGTCCAATATTGGAGCAAACTTCCGATGCCATACTATTAGCAGCACAGCGTGGTGATCTAATGCTGGTAGAGTAGATCCTTACTAACGAATTGTTTTCTGTCCATATGTAAAAATAATTTCTACTCGTAATCAAGAAGAAACTGCAATTTCATATTCTTTCATTTAGCGATTTCCTTATGAGCTTCTCTCATTTTTCTCTTCCAGTTACGTGCACTACATGAACAAGGATACTCATTGCAATCAATGAATAAAGCCGGGCAAACGGCTTTGCATTTTGCTTGCAAATACAATCATAAGAACATAGTTAAATACATAATAACGTGCGCATCACGCCGATTGATTAACATGGCCGATAAGGAACGGTAAGTTGATACGATAATTCGATTCATGCACTCATCATGCATTTTCCTTGAAGCATAACAACATTTTTTGGGGGTTTGGTGGAAATTGTTTTTTATGAAATGAAAGCAAGTAATTATTTAGGTACTTAAAATACGCCAACCCAGTGAATTTCAACAGTCATTGGAGGAGCAATTAAACGCATTTCTATTCAATCGAAAAATTATGTTTTTGACACAATCCGTTTTTGTTGAAATATTTTAATTGTAATCAATTTCAATCGCCATATGTAAAAACAAAAATTTTATAGCTTTTTATTTTTATTTATTATTCGGGCATTTCACAGAAATCGAATACGATTGAAAACGTTCGAAAACATTGAAATTTCCATACAAATTGAAGCGAAATCGAACTTTTCTGTCGTATTCGATTTCTATGACATGCTCGACTATTTTTTCTTTTAATTTTATTTTGTTTCTTTTTTATTTTATTTTGTTATTATTTTTCAATGTTTTTTATTTTATACATTTTTATTTTTGTTACTTTACAATTTTTTATTTTTTTTTTAATTTTTGGTTTTTATATTTCATATTTTATATAAGTATATTTTTTTATTTTATATATTTTTTTACTTTTAAAATTAAACAATTTTTTAATCAATTTTATTTTATTATATTTAAAATTTTTTATATTTTAATTTTAATTTTTGTTTTTCGACCTTTTTATCATTTATTGATATATTATATTTCTTTGTTTGAGCTTGAGGTCATATTTTCGTTTTTATTTTAAACCTTTTTTCCTTTCAACCAATATTTCGTCTTCCATCCGAAGACATCATCAGGGTTTTATTTTTCTTACACTGTAATAAAACATTAATTTATATAAACATATATACATTACACATAAAACATTTTCAATAACACTCACTGAATTTAAATTACATTTTGTTTAGAAAATTTATGTTTAAACAATATTCCAAAAAAATTAATTTTTTTGTTTGTTTTTGTCCACCTGTAGGTCAGTGCCTATCCACGTCATTCTCCTTACTGTTTTTTCTTTTTGTCCCTCTCAATTTTCTTTATCAAATGTCTGTATATGTGTGCGATATTTTCGGTGTCACTTTTGTAATTAATTCTCTTCTCTATTGGTATGTTGTTTATGTGGAGCATCTCCAGTGTTAGTCTATTGTTGTGTTTTCTCTCTCTTTGTAAGATTCTCACTGTATCGAACTGTGGTATGTGATCGTTTTCTTTACAGTGGGATGCGAGTGCTGTTTTTTGGTTATTATTTTCCTTTTTATTCTTGATGTCTGATTTATGTCCTGCTATCCGCGTTTTTAGTTTGTTTTTTGTTGTTCCTACATAAATTTTGTCACAGTTTTCACCCACTTTTCCCCCGCATTTGATTTCGTATATTACGTTGTCCTTTTCCATTTTGTCAATTTTGCTTTTCGTGTTCGTGAAAAACCTCTTGATAGTGTTGTCCATTCTGAAAGCTAATTTTACTTTTTGTTCGTTGTGTAATTTTCCATGTTCAATTCTTTCTGATAGTCCTGGGATGTATGTCATAGCTTTATATATTTTGGGTGTGTTGCTTGAGTTTTGTTTATTTTTGTTCTTGTTTTTGAATTTTTTGATAAGTCTCGTAATAATGTTTTTGGGAAAATTGTTGTCCATTAGTATTTCACGTATCGTTTTTTCTTTTTCTTTGTGGAAAATTTTGTCGCTTATTGTAAGAACTCTTCTTATAAAATTATTCGCAGTGTTGTATATAATTCTTTTTGGGTGTTTGGAGAAGAAATTTATCAATCGTCCCGTTGCTGTTGGTTTCTGATATATTTTTATATTTTTCATATTTTTTATTTGATATTTGCAACATTTTTTTTATATTTTTATTTTTGATTTTTGTTATTTTTTATGTTTTTTTATATATAGTATTTTTTTTTATATATCTTTTTATATAAGTATTTTTAATTTTTTTATATTTTTAATTTTATTTTTATTGTATTTTTATTTGTTTTTTTTTTCCATTAAAAATTCATATTTGTCACATTTTTGTCACACTTTGAGCTTAATCCAAGGAATATTCTGCCATCCCTTTAAATAATTTTATTTCAACATTTTCCCTTGTGTTCCAAGATGATTCTCTTCCAATTTGATACTCACTTTGCGTTTTTTTCATTTTTCTCTTGCAGTGGACAGACAGCGTTGCACATTGTCGCTGAGCAAAATCAGCATGACATTTGCGTAATGCTTGTGGCAGCTGGAGCCAATTTACAGGCTCGCGATCATTCGGGCAATACACCAATGATGGTGGCTTTCAATAAAAATGCCAACGAAATTGCAACGTATTTAGAAAGTAAGCAATAATAATTAAAAATCAAAAGAAGAACAACCAAACAAAACCGTAAAAAGCAAATCAAAAATTCATAATAGAAAGAAAGCAGTAAAAATCCGCTTAATTAAAATGAAGAGTGGAAATATACACAAATGGCTCGTGGAAAATGCTCTTTACTGTCTTTATGGGTGTACTAATGTATGCAGGAAGGCACTCCAATTGTTTAGAAATTTATAACCAATTTACTAGCCAAAAACACACACAAATGGAATGGTCTTGTATGATTTGAGAGTAAAAATATTACCACAAAATGCATTGTAACTATAAATCGATCTCGGAACCCAAATATCAATTAGACAGGAATAGTGAAATCGTTCTTCCATTTTGTGTGTATTTCCACCTCGACCTGTAGATATCGCTATTAATACTAAGTAAAAACCATATTTCCCTCGTAATTGCTAGCGACTGATGCTCTTAAGAGCGCGTAATTCAATCAATTTCAATAAATTATTTACAAATTCTTTCTTTTTCAAATGCATAAATAATGGCACACCCAAAATGCTACACTTATCGGGATAAAATAATAATATTTAATAAATAATTTTTAATTAAATTTGTTCAAAACTAAAATTAAATTTAATGAAAAAAAAAAAAAAAAAACAACAACAACATTCCAAAGGTCAAGAAAGATTTCATAATTTAGAGAGGCAAACGAGAAAGTAAAAAATGGAATCATCGAATATAAAAAATTATTAATAATAATAATAATTGAATAACTTAAAATTTAATATATTTTAATTGATTAAATTTAAATCACTTATTAAATTAAATATTATAAGAAGTTGAAATATGATCTTAAGCGATAAAGAAACGAATTTCTGTTCAAGATCAACAACACACATAGGCTAAGTTTATTTATTGATTATTGATTTCGCACATCCTCTTCTAAAGTGACGCAACTCAAAAATCGTCAATTTTGAAGTAACATATGGAACTTGGACATAGTTCACCTCTCTACCTGCACGAAAAATTCTATTCCGTTTTTGTTATTATAAAAAGCCGAAAAACCGCATCCATGCCTTTCTTCGTGCTTTGATTGCCACTGCGACGCATTTTGTTTTTTTTTTTGCGTTTTCTGAAAAATTAGAAGTTTTGAGTTTTGTCTCCTTAGAAGAGGATGTGCGATTTATTGATTTCCAATGTCCAAACACATACGAAATAATAAACAGTTTTGTTCAAACAGTAAATAATAATTGCAAATAAATATTTAAATTACTCATTAATGCACCCTTAATACATATTATTAACATGATTACCTATAAATTACACTGTGAGCACTAACCTATTCATATAAGGTAATCGAACTAATTGGTGAACAAAGGATCGATCATTAAAATTTCGAATGCAACATAAATTGTGATATAAATTTTAAAAAATCAATATTTAAATACTTGTTTAAATTGCAGCAAAATGTGTAAATAAGAAGAAGAAGAAAACATCTTATATATGTAAATACATATATGTATGTATGTATGTATATAAAAGTATATTATGATCATTGTAAAAGAACTAGCAAAAGCTACGATTACTTATTATTAACATTGAAAATGTGCCTAGTTATTCTCGACAATTCAAATGAAGCAAAACTTGAAGAAAAAAAATATAAAAATCCTTTTCATTTACCGCTTCCTTGTTCTCTCCGAGTACGAAAGATATTTAAGAACTTTGAATATTTCTATAACATTGAATGAAGTTATTCGTTCAAAAAGATCTTATAAGCATTTATTAGTTTTCACTCATTATATTTTCTACACGAAATATCAAAATTGAGTGATCTGACTTTTCCAAGATCTAACCTGCAAATGAAGAACAAATAAGGATTAGATTTTCCAAATTCCCCGTTCGTGTTCGTTGCCTCAAATAGTACTTTATGTATTAGATTTGAATAATCTAAGGATATATCCCCTTTCTCATCCTCTATAGCCCCTTATCTTCCTCTCACTCTCTCTCTACTCCTATGCTGCAATAATTTTAATTGATATCAAAAGCGCCTGAAAATCTAAAATTTGTTGTGAAAATATATATATATTTTTAATAATTTATAATTCTTCTATAAAGACTTATGGCTAAAAAAAATGGCTATTAGAACTAAATTAGAAACTAAGAGAAAAAAAATTAAAAAGTTTAAAAATTTAATTCAAAACTCCCCGAAAAAATCCTATTGCACTTTGTTTTCAATTTTACCTTAAAAAAAGGCAATTCATTGAAAATATAATGATAAATTAAGTGAGTTTATGGTAAAATATAAAATTTAGGAAAAAAAAGTCAATTACAGATTAATAAAGAATATAAAAATTCCAAGTAGCAAATGGTAATAGCTAGGAAGGGAGTTGGTAATAGCCCAAGTGAGGGCGCGACCGCTGAACGCATAGCTGAATTTTAACACAGCGATGTCATTGTAAATTCAGGACTGAACGACTCGCTGAAGCAGTGGCATAAGTTGTTCAGCTCTTACCGATTCATTGAAACATGGAATTGAGTTGTTCAGCTCTTACCGATTCATATGCATTAAAGAACCGGTTTAAGATATTAATGAGATCTTTTTGTTATAATAAAACAAAAGCTTCGAAATTCAACGAAATATATAAAATAAAATAAAGAAAAATAAAATAAGAAACAAAAAGAAGCCTTCACCACATTTTAAAATTCAATCGACAAATAAAATTGAACGGCTTCTGTTAATAAAAATGTAATTAGAATGGATAGGGAAAAAAGTGTAGTAAACTTAAAACACACCAAATATTACATTATTAAAGCATTCATAATTTTATTTTATTTTATTTAATGCAATTGGCACCAACACGCTTTATTAATTTTGCTTTACCTTTCCACTTTAAAGATCACTTCAATAATGAAAATCCACTGCACGATACTCAACGATTCGCGGCGACAAAATTTGCTGTTAATTTGACAAAATTCCTAAGAATACAAAAAAATGTATGTTCACCGATACTTCGCACTAACTCGCTTACCAATTTCAGGACTGAAACCATTTGCTACTGGGAAATGGCAGAGAAAGTCGAAAAGTTTTTCTTCGAAATGAAACGCTTGAAGAGAAATTCGGAACAAATTTTATTTCGAGAGAAAAACTAAAAGAATTTCACTTAAATGTCAAAAACACCGAAGAGCCAGATTAAAATCTCGACAGAATTTAGGGTTTTAAAAAGCGGTGATTTTTTTGTTCTCACAACATATCGTTTGTGGTCTTTGAGAATGAAAAAACAAAAAAATGAAGATTAACCACTCTGATAGAACGAAAAGAAAATTATTAGAAAAAGCAGAGGATGTCAATGATCGAAATGTTGCAATTGAAGAATAACCTATGTTTCAATAGAATTTTAAATATCCTCATGTAAAATAAATTAAGATTATTAGTGAGTTTATTGGAAAATCTATCCAAATAATCTTTTTTTTCGTTCTCCCTTTTTACTCCATCTAGACTCAATGAGTGCAGTCAGCAGACGCAACTGTTGTCACTCAATATGTTCGGCGAAAGTAGGCAAATAAACTTTGCTGCCAAAAATGAAGTCAGTTCAGTCAACATGTTGCAAACGCTCAGTAGGTAGCGCAACGTTCAGCCGAATTTTACTCAAAATTTGCACAACAGTTTAGTCTGCTGAATGCCTTTAAATCGGAAATTTCTATTTACGGGTAATATGTTCATGAATATTAAGGAAAAAAACTGCACTGACATTTTAAGTGAAATAATAAAATGTATGCGAAATAAATTATGAAATCATTTAAATCGTTTTATTTTTGGCACATCGTCATGTCGGAAAATATGATTACAGATTTCCAAATGACAAGATCTCCCAAAAACAGTTGATTTGAATGCTGTATGTATATAAGGATTTTCATATTTCAATTAAAGTGAAAATAATTTTAAAAAATATTTCTAAAGTTGGTAATTATGTTTTGGATTAAACGATGAAACACTGAAGTACGTTTTGTTGCCAATAATCGAACGCCCCTACTCGAATTTGCAATAAATCGTGCTTCGTATAAAAAAGAAAATTTAGGAATTTCAACTAAAAAATGTATATAGATTTTGGTATTTAAGCAAAAAAAAAAAAAAAAACAAAACGATAACTTAACTAACAGCAATGAATAATATTTAAGCAGCTAATGACAATCGAAATAAAATTTCCTATATCTTTGGCAGCACCATAATTAATAAGAAAATTGAATTTTCCAATTTTTATCCAACTTTATTCGTTTTTGCACCCCATATTTTATGATAGTCCCTCTGAAAAAGATTCGAAATTTTATTGATGTTGTACATGATTTTCAATTAATTATAATTAAACTAATTGAATAAAAAAAAAACCCCTTAGTTCGGGGGTGTGTTAGGGAGATCAATAGTTGTCAGAATCGATTTTGAAATCATAATTTATTTAGTGCAGCTGTCTTTGAAATCGAATATGGGTTTTGGTAACGGTATTTTTTTCGAAAAATGAAACCGTCTCTCAAATCCATAATCTATTTCCAAGACACCTGCACAAAATAAATGATGGTTTCAAAATCGATTCTGACAAATATTGATTTCCATAGCCCCCCTGATTGATTGTATAATTCAAGGCTGTTCCTACGCTTTAAAAAACGTACGGAATGCTAATTTGTTCGGAACAAAACCGGGTCCAAGGAAATGATAACTTAAGAAAAGGAAAATGATAAAATGATGGAATGAAAAATTGAAATGCTTGAGAGCATCCTTTATCACATTTTCATTCATTTGATCAACAAATAAAAATTAATTCAATTCCAATTAAATGTAATATAATTATGGAAACTATGGTTTTTTGCTGATGTATAGATTTAAAACAAAAAATTGAAGTAATACACTTGAAACAAAATCTCTTATTTACATGAATTGCTAAGATATTAACAAGAAAGCGGCAAAGTGCAAAAGGAAATTATGGAAATAAAAATGGCAAGCAATAGAAAAAAAATTTGGTAACACTGAGTGAAGCAATACCCTTTTTATCATTCGTTTATGTCTATTATTTTTTTTTTATTTTGTTTTATTCAAGGATTTTTCTATTATTTTCAGTACTACTTTTTTTTATATTGAAGTTATGTAGCCCTTATGGGACACATTTCAGTCTCCATAGCCACTAAAAAGATTATTTTAGTTACTTCAAAATGCTGGCAATATCCCGCTGAAAGTTCCACTTTAGTAGACAGCCATAAAATAAGGCAAGAAACGAATTATTTCTAATGCAATATATTTATGCCTGACACATGACGCCTTAGTAGTTTTTCCTCGAATTTTTAATTTGTGAACCAGTTAAAAAAAAAAACAATCAAAACAGTAAGTAAGCAATTCATTTTATTAAAAATCCAGCAACAAATGTTTTGAAACATTTCTCTCATTATAGATATGTTGATAAGAGAATTTGTATAGATTTGTTTTGAGTAAAGTTTTAACTTGCGATATTTCAAATTTAAATTAAATTTTTAATTTTATTGTTTTCAAAGCGTTTTTTTTTTTTTACTTTTCTCAATTGGAATATGTTTGCAAATATTTGAAAAAGACTTCGAAAGGGATAAACGAGAAAAGGAAATTTGGAATTACATATACGAAAAAAAGAGAAAAATATTTATATTTGAAACTTAAGTAAAAAAAATTTAAATACTATAAAATTGCACTGCAAGCACTGAGGAATTTGATTCTATTTTAATATGTACATCTTAGTATTCGAGTATTCGAGTAACTGAGTTTAAAATAACGAACTGTAGTATAAAAAAAAATAGAAGTAATTCTAAAAAATCTCAATATGCGAATTCAAGTCAAAGTGATTTGAAATCCAAAAAACGGGAATGTAAAAAAAAAAAACTAATATTTATAAAAGAACAAATTAATTTCTGTATAGAGACTTTCAAAGTGTCGCATGCATTTGAAGATCTTTTTTTTCGATTGTAAATATTTATTAAGGTCAAATGCAAATGCTTATTTATTTCTTATATATATATATATATTTATTAGACTTTGATTTTAAAATATTTCAGTAATAAAATTTATGAAAATTCATAACAAAATGCAGTTTCTATTCTGATTTTTACTCGAAAGATCGTGCAAGATACTTAAATATTTATTTTTTTTCCGATTCCGTTAGGCATATTCAAGGATAAGATATGGTAAAAACAAATTCATTCTAATGAAAGAATGTGCTAAAAGCATTCAAAATGTATTAGTTAAAAAAAAAGGTTGTATACGAATAAAAAAAAAAAAGATATTAATCCATAAAACTAAGACAAATCAAAGATTGAGTCTTGGTACGTCTCTCCACATACCCATAACGGCGGAGTATTGAATTGCTGAACAGAATTGTAAAAGGCGCATGCGCTGAGAGTCTGAATATCGACGAAGTTCAGAACATAGGTCGGGTGTCTATTGTAACGCTGCGACTTGAGCTCAAATGCACCTTCATCCGGTGTTTTGACATTTAGGAGTGCATTAAACTGCTCTGGTGTTACCCACGCCATTTCATTTGTTGTTGCTGCCTCTTGTAAAAGGACAATTTCGGTGTCATTGAAATTGTTATTCAATGGATAATTGTCGCGATATTTTGGATAAATGCTATAGAAATGACACAACTTATCGTTATGAAACAATCCGAACTTTGCAATATGGTCTATTACTGCTTGATCGGAGCGGAAACTTAGTTTATAACATTTTAATATGTAGTCCGATTTAAATTGCGCAAGTGTAAACAATGAGAACATAAGATCAAAAGCTGCTGAGGCGCTTAAAAGGGATTTTGGAATTGAGCTCGTTGCATTCAATTGCTGGATGTCGGTGAAGGAATGCACTGGAAACAATAAAAAAAATTTCTTAAATTAATCATTTAAACAGAAAGCTGTCGGTCTCTGACCACATACATATTTTTGCAGTTGAACCAAACCGCGAACGTACGAAGAAGTGCTTTTGAGGCAATCCACAATAGACTTCCGCCAAATGCGTGACAACTTCGCATAAAAGAATGTGAATATCATAAACAGGACCCACAACTTCCACAACGACGCAACAATAATTGGCAGTTCGTGCATTCTTTATTAAAACCTGATTGAATAAATAGTCTCATGAATGATTCCTATGAAATACAGAACTTTTTAAAATGTAGAGCGGCAATACTTACGCCTCCATACTGAACGTTATACTCTCGGAAATTACTGCCAAAAACAACGATTGGAATGTCCCAATTATTGGCAATAGCATAGAGACGTAATTTTGCTGAATAATCATTTTTCCGTTGGCCAATGCAAGGCTTCACTGCAGGAGCAGAATTCTCATTTGGCTACAATGCAATTTTAATAAACGGCTATAAATCATTTCTTAATTCTGAAAGAATTTACCTCAATCTGTCGTGCCCAATCTACTTTAATCAATTGGCCCCACAATCGATGTGATCTTAAAAATCTTTTAGCTTCAAGCGCTTCGTCGTGTTCGTTGAATTCGAGAAAAGCGAATCCGCGATTGAGGGAGCCATTCATAAAATCCGTCTGCGCATGAACAACACACTTGGTAGAACCACCAAATAATTTCCTAAAAGTATCGCGCACAACATTTAAGGACAAGCGTTTCGGTATTCCACATAGAAAAAGTTGTCGCTTGCATTGAGAAATTTGGGCGTTCGGTCGCTTCCCGTTCAAAAAGAGGAAACTAATTAATTCAAATGCAGCAACCGCCGATCTCTTTTCAAAAAACCGAACGAAACCAAAACCTCTTAGTTCCTTTGATGCGTTCATCATTATGCGCAGCTCGAAAACAGCACCCAAACGTGCAAGCCAATGTCTAAAGCCCATCACATCGAGACTGCTTGGCAAATTTGTGATATAGAGCTCACAAGAGATTGGTGGACGTGGTCCTAAATAATTTAAGGGTGGTCCAATTATCAACTGCGATTGCCTGCGATTGCTGCCATTTTGCTTTTCGCTCTATTATTTATGGAATTATTAATGGCGTTTGAAATGGACCTAGTAATACTTTACTTACGTCTTCTGAATTTGCGTTCCAATTCATATTGCTTGAATGTAATCTTGAAGAATGAGAATGCTAGATGCTCAAGAAATTCATAGAGCGTTCAGAATAATTTTTTCAGCACTGACATGTTTGAACACCTAAATGCATGAGCAGTAAATAATCCGTTATTTGATTCACAAATCTACTACAACTACAAAGCATCCCTGCAGCCAGAAAAAGGTATGCAGAGCTGCCAAAAGACCATTTTTGGCACTTTATCTGGCAAGTACATATTTCTTGAAGATATATGAAAATTTTAGTTTGATTCGGACATTTTTTTTTTAGGTATTGTTAAGTGTAGTGTTGGATATGTGTATGTGTAGGTGTATGGATCTATCACTGGTTTTCCGAAAGTGGACTATAATTGAAACGTATTTTACTTTGACTCGTCCAGGACGATTCGAGTCAAGTAACCGATGAAGAAAGAAATTAAACCAGGACAATTAGAACAAAATAATACACAGAATTCTCTTTAATAGCACAGAAATGCTGAATACTATAATAGGATTTCATTCACTGAGAGATAAATTTGATTGACTGAATATACACGTGTCTAAAAATTATCCATTTCAAAAGTTTGAATAACGCCATCACATGAATCTATTTGGATTTTTCCCCTCGTCCTCGAAAATGTTATTTCAACGAAATTGTAAAAAGTAAATATATACGAAACAGGGGAAAACTGCATACAAAATTTATACATATAGATCTATCTCAATTAGCAAAATACGGAAATTGGACGAGTATTAAGTCCACTTGACCTACTTTGATTATGTTTTAGTAATTTTTAACCGATTTAATTTTTTCCTTATATTTGATCTGACTTCAAAGTCTGTTTTTCGAGGTCGAAACTACCTAAATAAGACTTTTGAAAGACCTCAAAAGTGAATCCAACTTTTAAAAACACTTTTGGTCAAAAATAACTGAAAAAGGCCTTCACCCTCTTAAGGCATATGGATCAAATTTTTTTTTCTTTATATCGACATTTGATTCCCGCAAAAAATTACTTGTTGTTTTGCCTACTTTACGCTATAAGTCTTAAATAAGGAAATTCACCTTTGTGGTCCAATTTTACGTTCCGCCATATTTTTCCCATGTCAGTAAATTGTTCTCTGAAACTGTTTTGTCCTTGAAAAACTTCCTTTCTATTCCCCACTTTCGACGAATCGACGTCGACGCCAAACGAACGTAATTGTGCTCTACTTAGGTCAGGTCAACAAAATATTAAAACCTAAAATAAACAAACATTTACCTATTTTGCTAGCTGGGATGTGGACCAAGCCATTGGATATATTGGATATAAAGTCCAAAATAGAAACAAAAATATTAACTACAAGAATTTAGCAATTAGAAGTGTAAATAATGAGCGGTGCGAAAAAAAGGAGTTTATTTTCTCAAAAACTTAACCTAGCAAGCTCGGCAAAAACGTCAAGACAAAGTTTATAAAACAGTTGCAACCCTATTGGTCGTTGCTAGAAATCTAGTACAATTCTTTTGAAATTTCTCAACAGCTACGGAAGCTCGGCAAAAATTTGTGAAGCGCATTTTCTACTAAAGGTAAGCAACATTTCCTCTTATTCCTCTTACTCCGTGACTTGAAAGAGAAATACTAATATTGTATTAAAGTTCAAAGTAAAATGGAATCGGATGTCGGCGCATGCGTACGAAGTCGTTCAAATTCCACTGTAGATGGTGCATTCCCGAAATTTCCATGCGCTCTTATCTCTTATCCGTCTGGTGCTGCAGCCGCATCTATCGAGCCTCAACACGATTTCGATACGATAATACCGTTAATGCAAATGAATGGCCGCAAAGTGTTGGGTCCACCAGAAAATTGGGTTGGTCCGCCTCCAAGTAATGCTTGTGAGCTTTATGTTCGCCGAATACCGAAATTCATAGGTGAACAGCAACTTATTGAGCCCTTCTTGAGATTCGGACGAATCTACGAGATCCGAGTTCCCATAGAGTACAATAATTGCATGCGCGGCTTTGCATACGTTAGGTATGCGAAAGAAGACGACGCAGCACGTGCTATTGAGGTCTTGAACCACTTTTTTATCACGCCTGGTCGAAAGTTGGAAATCGTCTATTCGTATGAGAAGTGCCGTCTTTTCGTAAGCAACATTCCTCGCGAGTTAACCGAAGAGAATATCGAACAAAAATTTAGAAACATTTTCCCGTCCATGATGCGGGTGTGTTTTCGACCGGGTAATCCCCGATCGGATAATACCGAATCGAACAATCGTGGACACGTTTTCGTTCATTTTGCCACCCATTTGGAAGCGCTTGCTGCGAAAAAGAGCGTAACTCCCGGAATACTACGTTTATGGGGACGAGATCTGAAAGTTGTTTGGGCAGATACGGATAAAGAAAATAACGCATTGCCAACGGTGAGAAGCTGTTTTTTTTTTTTTTTTTATTTCCTTCGTCAAGCCCTTAGAAATTAATTTTTTTTATTTCTTAATGAGCAGCATTCAAATACTCTTTTCGTCCGTCATGTGGACTTAACAATCAATAAGCGAGATCTGATGGACTTGTTGGTTAAATATGTACAACGCTCGACCATTCGAAGAGTTTCAAGGGTGCGCACAGCAGCTTTTATTGATTTTATAACGCGAGAAGCCGCTGAGGTCTGTCTCCGACAATTGCAAGGAATCATACTTCGAGGACAGCGCTTGGAATTGGAATGGGCACGACCGTCAGAACAGTGAGTGTAAAGGAATTGAGGAATCAAGGAACTCAGTTTTATTAACCGCGTGTGTTTTTTTTTCTAGGCAATCTCTTCATCGCATGCGAAACATCGACTTCGATGCTTTGTTGAGACTCAAATGCATAGCGAATGGTTGGAGTATACCGGTTATTATTTTTGGAACCTACTTCAGCACGGCTGCCGTTCAGTACAGTACAGTTATGTTACGCGACAACAAAGGCATCGTACGTGCTGTCTATTGTGTATTGCAGCCACCAGATCTCGCTGACATTCACTCTCGTCTGTGTGAGGTTGTTTGTGCCTTAATCGAGACCATTGGAACTTTTCCCGATTATAATTATATGTTCCTTGTGGATAAAGAGAATGCCCATTTGTGTAAGTACTTAATAAAAAAGTAAAAATAAAAATCTATATCTATATCTATGATTTCCTATACCAGTGGGTATGGTTCAACACAATACTGTAACTGTCGAGTTTATAGCTGCGAATGGTGTGCCGCAGCATTTTAATTTTGACTTGAACGAAGTAGTTGATTTAAGTTGCTCCGTGGCAGCCTTGAGCGGCTTGAGTGAGGAGGCTTTAATCGCTACTTATCTCGATAGTTTTCACGTCAGCAGCTATGCAACTTACCTGCCCAATATTCTCGTCTTTGGACATCGCATTTTTGGTACAATAATGCCAAAATATCGCAACAAAGCACCGCTCAACAATAATTTAAACGATACGCAAATAGTTTTGGCGCTCTGCTACGTATCTAGCGGCTCAAATCTTACCATACCAAGCCGTCCTTATGTACCGTTTTCAGTCGCTAGCTTCGATATCGGTTGCCTATTGTTGAAATATGTTAAGCTGGAGCTCTTGCCACTTGGCATATCGCAGTCTCGTTGGGAGACGTTTCATTGCGTCGACAAAATTGTGTTCGGTAATAACAAATTCTTTCATCCGGCTCAGCGTGTTTTGAATCCACCTTTTTGGTTATCTGGCTGTTCGTATGCATCGATTGTGCAACCCAAACAGGATCATCATCAATCGAGGCTTCCTGCCATTCAGCAAAGCCCAACATTTTTACCCCCGCCTAATTATGGACAGCGTCAGCCGCTTAACTTTCAGCTCTCATCATCCACGTTGGCAGCAGCTTCAACACCACCAACATCAATGACGCCACAACGCTCAGGGCTTCATCCTGTTTTCATAAATACGAATTTGTCCAACGGATCAGTATTAAGCCATCGTTTCTAAAAGCCTTCACAAAACAAAAGTCCCTGTTTTTAGGAAGTTCGAGTGATTTCTTTTTGGCGTGTTTTATTTTTAATGTATTTTTGTTTGATCTGAATTATGATTTCTTTTTGTTTTCATTTTACATACTTAACTCAAGCGTGTGTATACTAACTACACTTAAATGCCTTTTTGCGGAGTATTCGAAACGCATGCGAATAACATTTGAATTTTATTTTTTTTGCAATTCTTTTACGAAAAGTATATTTTAAATGTGCCGTGAAATAGATTTTAAAATTTGGAGTTAAAATGAGTGTCATTTTTTTTTTTTTTTTTCAAACTATGGATTAAGTTTTAGGTTTACTTTCAATTTGGTCAACAATTTATTTGATCAATAATTTTTATTTTAAAAAGGCTGCACTCTTCCAAAAGCCGTAAAAATATTTTACTACTTTTTATTATATAGAGTAAAACTCTTCGGCAATAAAAGAATCTAAAGTAAATACTATAAGGTTTCATTTCCTTTAATTTCACTAAAAATTTTCTAATCAATGCAGACGTTAGTACATTATTCCCTATCGTCTTATAAGTGTAGCGAAAAAACCCAATAAATTCTTTGTTGAAAATTGACAAATTTATTCAAATTTGCCTTTCAGAGCAGTTTTACTTTAAGGATCATAGTCTTCAAGCTAGTTTAAAATTTTTGAAGGTTTGAACTTTGAAATGATAGCACAGGCCAACAAATTGAACATTTTCGTTTGGTGCCGTGATTTCGTTCATTATTACGGATAAGGGTAGTATTGGTCATATCAAAAATATTTTTTTAATTTTTTTCCTTGGTGTAGTTTTGGAGCTACCATCAATTTTGTGTGAGGTCTTCAGTTTTTTCGCTTTTACGGAAAAATATATATATTACTGCTTTGTTAACTAATCATGGTTGATATCGTATCAAAGCTAATATAACGGTCTATCAAATGACATTTTCTTCATGAAGATAGAGCTTGAAGTTTTTACCGTACGAGCTTCCCAATTGTAAAAAATTAGAATTTTTTAAATTTTTCCTCGATTTTTGGTGCTTTTTTGACCTTTTATGGCATGAAAAAATTTTTTTTAAAATATTCTTTTTGCATGATTTGAAAGGTGTTTATTTGTACTAAGTCCCGAAGCCAAATTTTTCCGTAAAAAAAACACGAAATCAGCGTATTCTTCGTTTGAAAACTTCATTGCGAGGGCGAATAAACATAAACAGAAACATAAACTCAAAACATTTTCTATTATAAAATATTCAAAAGAATACCTACTCAGATTTTGAAATTTTTATTTTAAAGAAGTAGTTTTTTAAAAATACTCAAAATTGTTTTAAAAGGCTCAAAAATGCATTGAAAAGTGCAGTTTTTTCAAAGTGCCATATCTCCTAAACGGTACCACTTAGATAGGTGGTGTAAAAGCAAAAAATACTCCTCTTTAATCGAGCTATTGAGGGTTTCATTTTGTATACTTTTTCCCGGGACACCCTGTATATAGATAAAAGTACTGAGTTCCCATTAAATCGACTTTCGATTGGGGGCGTAGCAACGCGCGCCGGGTAACGCTAGTTTTATATGAAACCTTTTAAAAAGTTCGAATATATGTTAGCAAAGGTATTTCGTTGAGATAAACTGGTATGAAGCCTAACAGCCCGATTCTAAATATTTCCGGGGAATTTTTCCTATTCTAAACCCTCTAGGTAGGGAATACACAGGCAAAAAAATTTATTTTGTTAAATACTGCATTTTTGCGTGGATAAAAGTTTCTGGCTTACGACCGTTAAACTCTAAATAAAGCCGCAGCCATTTGTGTGTTGCATTTACCAAAAAAATATAAAAAAAAAAACCTTAGATCGATTTATGTGCTTTTGTATTTTAAAAGCCAAAATATCTTGGGGGGCAAAATAAAATTTTTTGTTTTTCACCGGCTAGATATAATTTATTTTGTAAACAATTTTCTCGCCCGTAAACAAATACTGATCAGTTTGATTGGCCATTGGAGAGCGTCGTAAACAAAAGGCGACGACGCCGCTATCCGTGAGTATGCAACATTTCAGTGAGCAACAACAAATCAGCGAAGAGCGAATAATGGCTTTCCCCTAAAAATACAAAGCATATTTTTGGCAAAATATATTCGTCGAATGTCTCAGTCTGTGCAAATATAACGCGAAGCTCGGTACCATCATAGAGTCGACGCATTTTTGAATAAACTTTGCTGGCTGCAATATTTTTAGAAATATTTTTTGCAACGGCAAAGGCACGATCTAATCAATTTGAGCCGTGCGAATTCAACTATTTCTGTACAGTTTTTAGTACATTTCGTTAAGGAAAGTAGCCAATTGTTGGAATACCCTGGATTAACCCGGAGATGTCAATGGAGCGCATCGAAAAAAATGACGGTGCAATGGCTGCATATAGGCTGACAGGGGGAAGCAGAAAATTCATTGTATTCGCCGTGCTACTTATATTCGCCACTTTGCCGCATTTGAGTCACGAATTCGCTTTTAATTTTGGTGGAGATGATGATGATGATAATAATGCTGAGAATGACGTTGTTGTTGTTGGCAGTAAAAAAGCTAGTATGCGTCGACCACTTGCGAAGAAATTTAAATTTCATAAAATCGAAAGGCTCTATAACGAGGATGAAGATAATGCTGAAAACGGCAACGACGATGGGGAGGAAAATGACGAAGAGAATAATAATGATAGTGAGGCAGCAGCGAGTGCAAAAAGTTCAGCGCGCGAAGAAGAAGAAGAAGCTGAAATTCAATTCGAGCGCGTGCGTAAAGCTCAAAAGTCAAAGCAGAAGAAAGAAGCGAAACATTCAGGTGGAGACGATGGTGATGGTGATGACGATGACGATGACGAGGGGGAGACGAGCTTTTTGGGAAGGATTTTTAGCGTCTTTTCATTTGGAAACGCGGAAATAAAGAAGGTCAAAACTAAAGAAGCTCCTAGTGCGAATGGCATCATCGACTGGATTATGTGGTTAGGCGAAAAAACTGGACGCATAAATCCACCAGAAGTATCTCCACCATCGGCTGCTAAGTCTAAATCCAAAATCGAAGAAAGTTGGATGTCCTACTTAAATAGATGGCCATTCAATACGATTTTCCCGTTTGGAAAACCATCTAAGCCTGTAGCAGCTGCACGTCAAATGGGAAGCGATAGAGGAGGGAAGTCATCGCGGAAAACCAGCAGCCTGATGGATGATGAAGAAGAACCACCCATGAGTGAAGCACATTTTGAAAATTTATTGCATTCATTGCCTGCATTTGTTCTCAATGCAAAACACGTCTCCGTTGAGGACGATTGTCGCCAGCAAATACAGGTATCTATTTATCGATTTTTTTTTTAACAGGAATACCTACAATTCTATTACAATAAAAAAAAAATTTTTCAGATATTCCAACGTCAGCTGCGTGCAAGGAAACTGTGGACCTTACAACGTGAGCATGCATTTTGAATTTGACGTCCTTCTGTTCAACTAATACTACATTCTCTCATTTTGTACTTAGTACTTGACGCTAGTGGGAAAATAACATCTGGTCTCTTGCGAGGCAATATCAATCAATTCGGCGATTTTGATCTTTGCACACACGTATGTCATTCAGTTCGATACAAATCAATATAGAGTTCCTCAATCCGCAGCTTTCTCGTAGGTTAAAGCCGTGATCAAATTAGCCCCCGAAGTTCCATTGCGCATGCGAGGAAAGTATTGCTTGGCACACATTGAGCTGGCGACTGATGCGCCCGAGTTGAAAGCGCCAATCCATCTAATTCAGGGTCGAGGCCTTGTCAACAGTCATTTGGGGAACGTAAGCGAATTATTTGCAAAGAGATTTGATCCTCATGATCCGCTTATTTTTTTTTCCCCTTTTTTTCTTGCAGCCAAGTCACTTTCTGGCACGTTATTCGATTGCGAATTGGGGCGTCTGTATTCCAAGTGTCTGCCCGCCCAGCGCTGTCCAGGAGATGCTCGAGCGGAATCTTGCTCCCTACAATCGTACGGGCATTGAATTTCATATCGAAGTGGATGACAACGATTGCGCAGTTCGTCCAGTGAAGCATATCACGAAGCTTTTAAATAAGAATGAGAAATTTGCTGCAACCTTGTAAGTGAATCGATTGCACTTTCCTATTCCATAATGCATTCAATTTGCTTATTTCTTTAAAGCTCCATAATAGTCCTTCATTTCGTATTGATTTTTACCGCATTGGCATTTGACTATAGTGGGCTGTTCAAGGCATTGCTTCAAACTATCCAACAGTTCCAGAAGCAAAATAATGACAAAGTTAGTGCCGAGTCAAAAGCCATGGACACCGAAGGGCCGGTGGAAAAGCCTAACGATCATACTAGCGAGAATACGAACGAAACTGTTGCTGAGGAAGAACGACCAGTAATTGAAGAAAGTGGCGAAAAAGAGAAAAACGAGCAAGCAAGTATGATGATCGATCTAGTGACTTTGTTAACTGTTCCGAACTATTTAACATGCAACTAAGTCTTCTGCATTTTCTGTTTAAGCTTACTCAAAATTGCAGCAGCTTTTACTGGATGTTTTATTAAAATATTCTCCAAAACGTACTCTGACGGCGTTGCTCTCACAGGAGAATTTGGATTTAGAGTTTCCGATCTTCCATTTGATAAAGCTGACATCCACACTGATGCTTTATATTTGCCTGAAATTCATGATGATTGGTCATCTTCCGATTTCGAATCGCGATAAACTCGTTAAATTTCTAGAACATCCGTTGAGTGTTTTTATCCGAACGCCGATTTTCTATGCTGATGTTTTGCTTATTTTAAGCGGCTTTACGGTTGCTTATCAGCTTTCAGAGGAAATGGCTGAAAAACGTTATATTCAATTGTTGAAACGCCTGACGAACAAGGTCACCCGGTAAAACGAAGCATCTTGCTCGAAGGATTTCATTTATTATTCGATTCTTTTGTCTCATTATTCAGATATCTGCCAACGTTGTTCCTGGTGCTGGCATTTAAAACGTGGATATTGCCATACCTAGGAAAAGGACCCCTATGGGGTAATCTTGTCGGACAGCAGGCTGAACTGTGTGACCAGCAAATGTGGCGTAACGTGTTTAGTGTTCAAAATGCCATCGACTTCGAGGACACGGTTAGTAAGGATTTCTTGAAAACCATTTCATTTATAAGTTTTTGAATTGTTGTGCTGCATTTAGTGCTCACCGATGACTGTTCAGGTCGCACTTCATATTCAACTTTATTTGCTTGCACCGTTGATTGTTTGGATCTTTTACACTGACGCCGATGCTGTTTTCTTTGTCTATGGCGCTTTGCATGCCTTTTCGGTCGCTGCTAGGTACTCTCGCACAAATAGAGAGCATCTTTCAATGACACTTTTTCATGGCATTAAGTGAGTTTTTTCAAAATCATTTGACCCCCTTCTTCGTTGTCTAATGTTGAATTGAAAACAAAATTTTGCAGCGTCAGTAAATTCTACCGTTCAGCAAATCTACTGTATTCATCGCCCATAGCACGTGCGACGCCGTATCTTTTAGGAGTCGGTGCTGGTCTACTGTATCGCACTCAACGGGGAACTGTGGAAATGCTCGGTCATTTTATACCGTTAGGATGGGGAGTTTGCGCAATAAGTTTATTGTATTGTTTTTGGTCACCATCGGCAGGCATGCATACCGAGTTTGTTTACAATGCGAGCGATGCAGCTGTGTTTGCTGCATGGAGTCCATTGATATCCGGTTTAGCATTTTGCTGGCTAATATTCATGTTTCCTAAAAATGAAAACTCGCTGTTGAAATTCTTTTGCACAACTCGACCCATACTTTTCCTCTCACGAATTTCATACCCCTTGCAGCTGGTGACTTATGTTGTCGTCTTGCAGAACACAGCCAGTGTACAGGAGACGATCAAGTTTCATGTAACGGACTTGGTAAAAGATTATTGAATTAAAAAAAAGAAAAATGCACCTTCTTATTTAACGTATTACTCGTATTTTTTAGTTCGATGTCAGTGAAATCGGAACGATTTTATTTTATGCAACCATTGTTGCATTCATCGTAGATGTACCCGTTCAGCAAATCCGTCACATATTGGTGGACCGTCTTTTTATCGAACGACCAGTGGTAGAGGAATCTGAGCCGGATGAGTCTGCGAAATGTGCTCAGCAAGGCGATGAAGATGCGGCTGATACCGGCGCATCAGTTTGGTCATCTGACCCTGAGGAAGAGGAAGGGAAATATATCGAAAGACGACGTAGCTCGGCAGCTGAAGCCACCGTTGAAGAAACGACTAAAAAAAAGGTTGTGTCCCATGAGGATGATAAGGAGGAGGAGGAGGAGGAGGAGGAAGAGAACGATCCAGAAGTTCCTGAAGAAGCTGAGGTAAAGAAGAGACCGTAAGCTACAAAAGAGCCAGCTGCTCCAAATTTCTACATATTTGATATTTAAATTTTTTTTACTTCGCTCAAAGACAAAGTTTTTATTAGAATATTATCAGACCTTAAAAAAGGTCATTCAATTGCAATTTTTTTATGCTTAATGTCCGCTCCTACCATCGATAAATGTTAATGTAAAGCGAGAAAGACAACTCCACCACCTTCCATGAGTAGTCGATATGCTGCGTTATGCAGTTTTATTGAACTTTTGTTTTCAATTTAATTTCAATTTGAAAGTTTCACAAAGCATTACAACATAAGCGTGAAATGTTTTCAAACTAATGCTATTTAGCCGAACTTTTTTTTTTTTTACAAATATGTTGATTATGAATTTCCATTATCCATTAAAAAAAAAAGACATTCTCAGTACAGTTTTTTCTTTCTTTCTTTGTTGCAATTTTAAACACCCCAAATAGATATACGTAAGAGATTATCCAATTCCCATCAATGTTACCCAGATATTCGTGATAATTTTTTAATAAGCTTTTAAGCTGATCTCTCTCCATCTAGAGAATCATCCAGTGTCTTACGTCGAAGTTAGCGACTGTGTATTTAAAAATAATGTCTTCAAGAAAGAAACTTTCTATGTTCGTACATTTTTATTAGACAATAAAATATTCAAAATTTTTGTATACAATTTACAGCTTTTATACCAATCGCGGTTAAACCTGTTGTACTGTTATAAGTTCTTTAACATCGTATAACTTTAAAATGCTTTTGGAAAGCAATATTAAAAATTTACAGCTCTATGAAAGAAATATACCTAGTCTAGTCTTACTGCGCTAAATGTCTATAATAAAAAATTATCACAACTGAGCTTCAAGACTAAGCGAAACTACATTTTCTCTTCACGGCATCTGTTCTTCGGAAGTACTCGGTGTTTGACTGTTTGATTTTTTATCATTTGGGGTCCCTCTCTCCCTTCTTCCATATTTTCGTAACATTATACGTTCCAAAGCATGAATAGGAGACTCGAAAAGTAGGCAAAGTAGAAATGCCAGCACAAAAGTATCGACAACATGGCTCAATCCACTGTTAGCCTGTATGAAAAAAAAATTTTTTTTGTTTTTCAAATTGTCAAATCTTTTTAAATTTAAAGGCTTACCAGATTAATATAGCTCATATATGGTTGGCGTTCGTATGTTGGAACTATGATAGAGCTCAACAATTCCATTCGATAGATACGCGCAATAAGTAAGACGACTGAACGGGGCAAATATGCGACTGCTTAAGACTCTTTCTAGCCACCCAGCGTGACCGGTTGTAGCAGCCAAAACTAACCATGCAACGGATAAATTCCATCCTAGTTTATGAAAGCCAGCGTACAGAGTCGATTCGATGTTGGTGAACGGCGCGATATAGAAGCGATTGACGCAGAACATCGAGGCGGTGCCGATGATGAAAAATGAAAGCCATGCTATGCGTACAATTGATTTCGGCAATTTCGTTCTAAAGAGATCAAGAGAAATTAAATTAAAAAAAAAAAAAAACTTTAAAAAAGGATTCCGATTAATTACCCTTTTTCCTGCATAACGTGCACACAGTATCCAATGAGTAGACCGAGAACGTACGCCGAGGCACGCATGTGAGTTTTGATGTATGACCCAACGTAGAAAACATTTCGACCCAAATCGTTGATTTCACTATAAAAAGAATAAATAATGAACCGCCATCGCAATCGAAGCCTTTTTCAAACTTACTCGGCATAAGCAAGCAATGTTGGATCGAGTTTCTTCACAAAAGTGACTACAAAAGGAATTATTGCAGTTATGATGGCTATTACACTGAGGAAGTGGAGGCCATATTTCCTTTTTTTATATAGAAAATAAATTGCGATCGGTGATATAAAGAACATTTGTGAGTCCACACACAGATACCACGATTGGAACATGCACTGAAATTTATGAAAAATGAACGCCTTTTCTTTTATGCAAAAAAAAAAAAAAAAAATCAAAGGAGTTCCACAGGATCTCACAGAACTTACCAGCTTGTCTGTTTGAATGTAGTTGTTAATATAAAGTGCATTCAGCCACCAGGATTCTGTGCAGCGTTCCTGCTCACGGAAAATGCGCTCTTTCCAAATGGGTCCACTGCCAACGTGCACGAACCACGTCATATAGAAACCCAGTACTGCCACGTAAGCGGGTGTTAATCGAATATAACGCCCTGCATAGAGTACCAGTACATTGATCCTACCACGTCTTCGCTCCAGCTCAATGAGCAGAATACGACAGAACAAGAAACCGCTCAGAAGTAAAAAGACATCTACGAAGAGCAGCGAATTCAACAAGAAAGCGAATACAGGATTTTTGATTTGCTGCAAAGCAAATATTCAACGACTTTTCAAATTGGGCCCCTAACGGAGTGAGAGAACATAATACGAACCTCACTTGTGAATGCACCATTATAGGCGGGTCCACTGAAAATAAACGACAACGCATGTCCGAACAGAATAAGTAGCATGGCCAACGCTTTGATTCCATTAATCGAGTTCAAGCCAAGTTGCTCGCTGCTCGCCTGGAAAAGCTTTTTCGTGTTCTCTACAAAAAATCAGAAATTTAATGAAAGGAAGCCATGGAACACGTATAAACAGATTGGTAATGGCGATCGCTGCAATTATTTATATTCAACTTCATATTTTTTTATTTTAATATTAACAGGTTGGCTGATAAGTCCCCGATCTGACACATAGATGGCGTCGCTAGTATTAAATGCATATTATTTTTATATAGTGGCAACCTTCAAATGATTCGTGTCAAAATTTGACGTCTGTAAGTCAATTAGTTTGTGAGATAGAGCGTCTTTTGTGAAGCAACTTTTGTTATTGTGAAAAAAATGGAAAAAAAGGAATTTCGTGTTTTGATAAAATACTGTTTTCTGAAGGGAAAAAATACAGTGCAAGCAAAAACTTGGCTTGATAATGAGTTTCCGGACTCTGCCCCAGGAAAATCAACAATAATTGATTGGTATGCAAAATTCAAGCGTGGTGAAATGAGCACGGAGGACGGTGAACGCAGTGGACGCCCGAAAGAGGTGGTTACCGACGAAAACATCAAAAAAAATCACAAAATGATTTTGAATGACCGTAAAATGAAGTTGATCGAGAAAGCAGAGGCCTTAAAGATATCAAAGGAACGTGTTGGTCATATCATTCATCAATATTTGGATATGAAAAAGCTCTGTGCAAAATGGGTGCCGCGCGAGCTCACATTTGACCAAAAACAACAACGTGTTGATGATTCTGAGCGGTGTTTGCAGCTGTTAACTCGCAATACACCCGAGTTTTTGCGTCGATATGTGACAATGGATGAAACATGGCTCTATCACTACACTCCTGAGTCCAATCGACAGTCGGCTGAGTGGACAGCGATCGGTGAACCGTCTCCGAAGCGTGGAAAGACTCAAAAGTCCGCTGGCAAAGTAATGGCCTCTGTTTTTTGGGATGGGCATGGAATAATTTTTATCGATTATCTTGAGAAGGGAAAAACCATCAACAGTGACTATTATATGTCGTTATTGGAGCGTTTGAAGGTCGAAATCGCGGCAAAACGGCCCCATATAAAGAAGAAAAAAGTGTTGTTCCACCAAGACAACGCACCGTGCCACAAGTCATTGAGAACGATGGCAAAAATTCATGAATTAATCTTCGAATTGCTTCCCCACCCACCGTATTCTCCAGATCTGGCCCCCAGCGACTTTTTCTTGTTCTCAGACCTCAAAAGGATGCTCGCAGGGAAAAAATTTGGCTGCAATGAAGAGGTGATCACCGAAACTGAGGCCTATTTTGAGGCAAAACCGAAGGAGTACTACCAAAATGGTATCAAAAAATTCGAAGGTCGTTATAATCGTTGTATCGCTCTTGAAGGGAACTATGTTGAATAATAAAAACGAATTTTGACATAAAAATGTGTTTTTCTTTGTTAGACCGGGGACTTATCAGCCACCCTGTTAAGTACGAACGATCAATTCGTACTTACCGATCACGGAAAATGAGAGCAGAGCGATCGTTAAGGTGTCGTTTGTTGTTTTTGAAAGTTCTTCATTAGCGTTTTTCATGCTCAGAAGGTAAATATGGTACATGGTGCTCATAACGGCAAGAAGTATAAAGCTCAATATTGTAATTCTGTAATGAGAAATGAAGTTAATGTTGACCATTTCATAGGCAAGGGCATTCATTCATTGAATTGTTGAATAGCCCCCATTAATGGGTTGTGTGTGACTTACGCATAAATGAACATTCCCTTGGTCAATATTAAGCTATGCTCACGCAGCTGGCATTTTTCTTCGTCCACAGTTACTGGCCGTTGCGTAAATGTGCTAAAAAATTGCTCCAAATCGCGGCCACTGCAACTCGCCGGCACGCATGTGCCCCAATGTGCAACGGTAAAGTTAGTGGGCTGCAATAAAAAATCGCATTAAATTGTCATTTGTAGTTCTGTTGCGTCTGTCAACGATTTTCTGTGATTCGAAATGGCTAGTCGTTGACTCGGTGCCGTCATAATTGGAAGTTGTTTGGCGCCAAATTTAGTTTTAAATGGATTTTCCGAGTACCAAGACCTTGAGAGACAATATGGCAATAAATATATATATATGTATAATTTTTTTTTTTTGATAATTTTGTTTATTGCAAAAGAAACTCGTTTAAGTAGACCTAAAATATATTATGGTGACATTGAAACAGGAAACACTAACGAAAGTTCGGTTAGTGAATTCAATAATTTTCAGAGTCTTGAGATCAAAGTTAAGTTTAATCGATTTCTTTGTTCTTAAAAGAGTTTAATATAATAACTGAAATTCAAAACGGACTGAAAAAAAAAATGGCTACCAATATACGAACTAATAAGTATATCAAGTTCTCGTGGGGTTTTTTTTTTGTTTTAATACGCTTCTGAAACGTCTTTTCCGATTCATATGAAATTTCGTGTGTGCACTGGCGGACCCGGAGAACGTCACACCTCCTCCGAAAAAAGGAATTTTTCATAAGTCAATAGTGGTATTCAAGCAGGCTCGGAAATAGCTAGGTGCAAATTTTGGGCGCCAATTTTTTTTACTATTGCTTGAACGACCCTTTTCCATAGCGTGTGTAAAAATTTTGCGAAAACAGCTGGTTTCAATGTTTACTATAGTGAAAGAAGAAGAAGCAAATAT
The DNA here is from genome assembly GCA_020466095.1 of Chlorops oryzae. Taxonomy (NCBI): domain Eukaryota; kingdom Metazoa; phylum Arthropoda; class Insecta; order Diptera; family Chloropidae; genus Chlorops; species Chlorops oryzae. The sequence continues at coordinate 38,166,838 of CM035808.1, forward strand.
CGCGCACATTTTGCGCTTCACAGTAGGCTTGCAAAATTTTCGAGGCTGCGGAAACTATTTTTCATACAAAAAAATTTGCAAGCTCGCCCACTAATATGTAAAAGTTTGCAGAAAACAAAATGAAGAAATTTATATCTTTTTCTCTAGTTCTCTATCTTTCGCTCCCTCTTTCTCCTTCTCTGGTTCTATATCGTCCTCTCCCTCTTACTCTCCTTCTTCCCCTCCCTTTCTGATTTCCCCGCTCTCCGTCGCTCTTACTCTTAAGCCCACTCGTCTCGTCCTCTTACTCTTAAGCCCTCTCGTCTCGTCCTCTTTCTCCTCTCCCTCTCTCCCTCTTTCTCCCTCTTCCTCTCGTTCTCTCTTTTCCTCTTTCTCCCTCTCTTCCTCTCTCCCTCTATTCCTCTTTTTCACTCTCTTCATCTCATCCTCTTAATAATTTTTCTAATTTCCCGCGCAATTTTCTTAATTTTTACTTTCATAAAAACCTTCACCTGACAATAACAAACAGAACAAAAAAGAATCGGCGAAATTGGTCGAGTAGTTCACGCTTGATGCCGTGACCATCGAAAATAGGGATTCATTTTTATTTATAAAGATTTGGTAGGTCTGAGAAGTGGTCGTAATCTATTTTTCACACTCCTATGCAGAAGTTCTGCTTTTTAGTACCCGACGTATGAGCAACGTCATTTCGTGGGAGTTGAGTGGGATGTAACATTACGTATACGTCCTGTTTTTAAAATCAAAAGGAAAATCATGGATCTTTGAACGGAGAGGGAAATGGCGCAAGAAAGATAAAAAGATAGAGTACCGAAGAGAGGAGAAAAAGCATAAAATTTCTTAACGTGCTTTTCTGCAAGCTTTTGGTTATTGCTTTTTAACGCATTTATTTCTTCCGAGGCGGTACGAAGTTTGGCGAATCTGTTATTTATACATACATACATATATGTATTGGCAATTCTATTGTGACGGTGACGCCCATCACCCTCACTTTTTAGGCTTTAGCTTATATTAAAAAAAACAAGTATGCAAGCTAAAGTCGGTCAAGCCCGACTTCGATATACCCATACCCAGCGTCCCGACTATATTGACGCACTATGTTTCGCCTTTCCATAGCGAAGTTAAACAAAATTCATCTTTGTAGGCTTGGCAATCGGCGGAACAACTTTTCTCCTGCACCTTTCATTCGATTTAGTAAAAATTTGTTTCGAATTTGAAGCTTCTACGCCTTTTTACTTCGGAAGTTACGAAAATCCTTTATTTGTGGGCGCGGCATTAGGCGGATATGTCCCATTTTCACTTAGGATCATCACGGGGCCCAACATACAATATGTGCCGAATTTTGATGTGATTGTTCCAGCCATTTGAAAGTAAATCCGACCACAGACGGAGGGACATGTCTAAATCGATTGAGTTTCCGATCCTGACCAATAATATATACATAAGTATATTTGTCTATATCAGACCTGGGCAGTCCAATTACAAAATTGTAATTGATTACACACTTAATTACAATTACTTGTAATGGTAATTGGGAAAATTCAATTACAATTAATTTTAATTGTAATTGATTTTTTTTTTCAATTAGAATTACAAGTAATTATAATTGAGTGTGTAATCAATTACATGAAAGTAATTGAAGCATACATATATAGTAATAATTACATTTTTGAAGTATTGAAAAATATTTAAGTATTTAAGTTACGGTTTTGAATTGGGATTGTAAAATGAGGCAGATGCGGTTCTTTTTTTTAACTTTTTAAATTCAGCACAGTTGATTTTATTATAATATTATGAAGTTGACAATACAAGGCCGTCGGTCGTGTAGGAGATAGTGTGCTTGATTTGTAATCCGACGGATGAGGGTTCGATTCCCCACAAAGTAAGAGTTTTTTTTACTATCAAAGGCAAAATGAGCTGTTTGTCTCAAAGCAGAGCCGTGCGAGACAGATTGGCGCCTGGTCAACAATCCATTAATTATACCGTTAGATGCATATTTTTGTTCAACTTGGAGTCCCCTCCATACGGATGGAGCCTATCTTTCCTTTTTAGCTTCATCGGTGCCTCAATGATCAGTCATAGGGTGACGGATCTTAGGTTTCCCCATAGAGCTACTGACTCAATGTCATATCCTCAGTTATTATAATTATTAATTATTTAATGGATGTATGTGTATATGTTAAAGCGCTCCTTCGCTCTCCATATAAAAACTTGTCTTTTTTCTAATTCCATTTTGTATTTCATTTCTTGGGTGAATTTACTTTGGTGCTCTGCACGAGTAAAATTCAAATACGATTCATTACAGTCCATTTATTTCGGAAGAAAAACAGATATATATTCTTGATCAGGATGACAAGAGGAGTCGGTCTAGCCATGTCTGTCTGTCTGTCGGTCACACTTTAGTTTTTCGTAATTTACTCCTAAGCCATGAAATATGTCATATTGATATTTGGCATGGACTTGAACCAGATAGATGTCCGAAAAACTGCGTACAAATTTTTTTCGTACTCCCTTCTTGAGTCGTGGGAAGCGGTTCAGAAGTTTCAAAAATCACGATTTTTAACGTTTTTCCTGGATAACTTTTTTACTGTACATCCCTGCTTATTGAAATTTGGCGTGTGTATAGCTACTATGTAGACTTAAGCTTTCGCTGAAAAAAAAATTGCGACATCGCTATATTTATTGTCATCATCCTACACATTAGAAAAAAACACTCTCTTATTCTCATATCTGTATACAAAAATGCTTTTTTTTGCTTCTTCTGATTGTGTATTTTGCCGCCAAATAAAGTCGTCACTTACGGTTAAAATTTGACCATGACCACCATTCGCAAAAAATGTGTACTTAAATATAATTTCGAGTTTGTGGAGCTAAATCGAAGCACAGATAAGGTGTAGCTAGATATCCAAGCTAGATCAACGAAAACGGCAGGAATTTTTGTTAAGGTAATGTTTCAACATATTTTAGGCTGAGGAAAAGGTATGTGTGCAATCGGCTTAGCCGATGTAAACTTCTTTACTTGTTTTTTTATAATTACAATTACAAATTTTAATTGAAGTTTTTTCAATTACAAATTGTAATTGTAATTGAAGATTTTTCCATTACAATTAAATGTAATTGTAATTTAAAGGTCTTCAATGTAATTGTAATTGAAAAAATTTTGTAATTGACTGCCCAGGTCTGGTCTATATCTACGGAGCTTAGTTCAAGTTTTTACAAGATCTGCACAAAACGAATATGCCCTGCTTATGTTGAGTATAAAAGGAATGTGACTCTCAAGATTTTAAAATATTGTAAACGTGTAACAGTTAAGCGGTAAAATTTCATAATTTCTGCGCAGAATGGCTGTGACGAGCGTGACCTATAGGACCGTTTGCGCGTGGAATTGCCATAAATATTCAAATATTTAGTTCGATATTCTTTTGTAAAGTTTGAGGACGATTATGCTGATTTACAAAAAATAAATAAATAAATAAAATGTGGGAAAGGCCAAATGTAAGCTCATGTGTTCAATCAAGTATCCATCGAGATCAATGACATAATAAAAAATTACGCAACGTCATTCTTTTGACTGAACCTGTTTCCCGTTTGTCTTCATGCAAACTCGCATCCATTTCAAAAATATTCCAAATCATTCAAAAAGAGATTTAACGACTCCGATTGAATTAGAATTAGTCCAGCATTATCGTAGATTCGTTGCCTCAATTTGTTTGTTCGAGAAGTGTCAAAATTGGTAAATAAAAACATGTGTGTCATAGAAAATTTTCTGCGCTGTCAGCGCTAGTTGGAGGTATTCCTCGTTTGTGATAATTAATTCTATATAAATTATTTTTGAAATAATGGAAGAATTTTTAATTAAATGCAAAAAATTAAAACAAATCGCAAACTAAGAGACCGTTTAGGAAATTATGAATTATAAATGCCGATCATGTACTTTGGCTTACCTGGACGGAACGCGTGTCTATATTGAGGACCGTTACACCGTCGAGTCTGACATTTGCTAAACAATACTTTGCACGGATCGGAACATTGCCATCTTGGGAGTATATTGTTTTATAATCAGCCAGACATTCATCAAAATGACCAAAATGATAGAGAACACCATTTTCGATGCCAAATGATGACTTCGACATCGCGTCGTACACTGAAAAAAGTAAATCAAGTGTGTGGAATGATTGATTAGTTGATTGAATAAGCGATAAATTACTAAGAAATTTGATCAATTAATGCAGTCGGAGGGAGAGAGTTCTATAAATCAAAGCTGGCATTCGTTTATAGAAGAAATTATTAAATGTTCTTCCGCTCCGTATGCGTCGATTGGACGATAACATATGATCAGTCCTATTCGATATCAGTTTTTCCCTGCGGAAAATGGAAGTATTGGGTAATTCCACGCAAAACGGTCCTACATCTCATTCACTGTTTGAGAAATCATTTCATATAAATTTAAAATTATAAATCCTTGAGATCATATCCTTTTTATACCCAGCGTAAGCAGGGTATATTAGTTTTGAGCGAATCTTGTAACAGCCAGAACTAAGCTCCATATATATATATTCATATTCTTGATCAGGATCAAAAACTAAATCGATTTAGACATGTCCGTCAGTTTGTGTTCGGATCTCCTCCGAAACGGCTGGACCAACCAAGTCGAAATTTGGCACACAGGTATATCGGGATTCGAGTATGATCCTAAGTAAAAATGGAAGACATCCGCCCACTGCCACGCCCACAAATTAATTTATTGTGTTTTCAGTAAAATGCTTGTAACTTGCGAACCACTCAACACATTCCATTGATATTTGGTGTACTGGTAAACTACGAAAAGGGACATGTCCTGGAAAAAAATGGACGCCGTCCTCCTCGAGCCACGCCCACAAATAAGGGCTTATCGTAACTTGTGAAGTAAAAGGCGTAAAAGCTTTAAATTCGCAACATAGGTTGACCAAGACGAATCAAAGATGTAGGAAAAAAATGTCTGTGGCCCGCCCACAAATGGAGAGGCAAAACATAGTGTGCCAATAATGTCAGGACGCTGGGTATTTCAAAGTCGGGCTTGACCGATAATGACAAGATAATGTTTAAAATAAAAACTTTTTTCGAAAATTCCTATAAAAGAAGAAATGTCAAAACAATTTTATTCAACGTTTAAAGCAAATGGCCACGGAGTCCTCTAATGAACATAGCCCTAAAAATAGCCATCGGATGGACTTCATCCGATTTGGTCGGATGCTTTCGCAATGCTTAAAACGTTCTAAAATGAATAAATATCTTATATGTCCTATTTTATAAATTTTTCTTTTGAAATTTTCGTTCTGCTCGAAAATCAAAAGGACTGTGAATAACAATGCGCCCTTTTAAAAAAAATCATGCTAAAGTTCGCTCAGTGTACTTGTTTTTAATATAATCGGCTAAAACCCTAATGAAACTGAGTGTGACGTAGGTGACACAATTGAAAGAATGTGATGATCTTTGCTTAAAAGTGTTCGACATTCTTGCTCCCTGAATGTTTGCTTCCCCCTTTTCTGTAGGGAAATATTCCTGGGAGTATTTAAAATCGGGCGGATATTTTCTGACCACAAATTTCCTTTTCACCAAGCATTTTATTCCTTAAATGAGGTAACCAGAATAAAATAGATTGTTCTATCATTAAAGCAATTTAATTTAGTTTACACTCTTAAAATTTGAGACTTTTTATGAGTTCGTATAATGGCTCATTAAAATTCGAATCGCGTCCTACACTTTTTTTTTTGAGTAGAGAACGAACAAACTTCTATAAAACGCAAGCAAGAAGCGAGACAAGAATATCACTATACGTCAGCGGCGAAATGAAGCATTCATTTAAATACTGTACAAGTCGAATGAAGCGCGACAATTAAACAAGAAGATGATGTCGTTAAATGAATCGGAAAACTTTTTCAACCTTGAGACCAAGTATTATTTTTAAAGCTACCAAGCTACGCAATGAAAGGCTCACCGAAACGGATATTGATACTTTCAAAATTAGACACTAAACTTCAAGGCTCCGGTTGCTATTGACTAACATCCCGATTCTAAATATTCTTGGTAAAATTTCCCCTGCGGATTGGGAAAAAAAATCCTACATTCGATATACACTGGGAAAGGAATATAAAGGGAGCAAAAATTTCCGAAATTTTTAAGCAAAATTCGTCTCATTTTTCCATTTATTGAAGGCTCCAATTTTTTCCAGCGGAGAAAAATTCCCGAAATTCCCGGAAATTCATTTAGAATAGGTCTTTAAAAGTCATTTATGAATATAGCAACTTATTGTATTTGGTTTAGTCAGTTTTCTTTAAAGATCTGAAAATATGTGGCCGAGCATTAATTTGCGCCTCGAAAAAAATAGTTTTGGTACTATCTGATTCGAAAATGCCCTATCTATTCGCGACAAATTGCAAGAATCTCAAAAATTTTGCGATATTTTCCACCTATTTTTAACATTTCTGACCCATGGCTCCCAAGGCGGCAAGAATTTTTTGGAAATTTTTTAAATTAAAATATAGAAAAATTATAAGACATAGTTTTGCCACTGCAAAGCTGAAAAATGTTTACCCAAGATCGGAAGCAAAAATTCAAAACTATCTTTTAAATATGCTCAAAAATTCGCATAAGATTAATTGCTCCTTAATATTACAAAATTAACAATTCAAATGTGCAAATAAAAAGTGAAAAATTTCACCAAAGGAGAAATAAGTTGGCCATCATTTGGATTAAGAATAGTGATTAAAAATAATGAAAGCCGAAAAAGAAAAACTTAACGAATTGCTTGCAATGCTCATGATGAAGTGGGAAATTGACATGACAGATTGAATCAGTACTCAATGCTGTCAACCTTCAACTCTGCCTTATAATTAAGTGGCTCCAACCTCATTAGAATAATGAATTGAAATCGTAGTGAGCACAGCGAGCTCTCCAGCTCAGCGTCGGTCGGTCGGTCGGTCGGTTAACCGTTCTAACGCCATGTACACCTGTTCGATCTTTTGATATTGCAAATAATCATTTAAAGCTTGACTAAACGATCAAATATTTGATGTGGAGAATGCGTTTTCTGTATTTGTAAAGTTGTTTTTTATTTTTTCCTTTTCCTTTGAGAAAAGTGCTGTGTTCAAATGTGCTTTGTGACGTCACGATGTTAATCGGCCCCATTGGTTGTACATGTTTTTTTTTAAGTATTGCTTATGCGTTACAGACTTTTGTGAAAAACAAAAACAGAGAAACCTAGGTATAGTTTTCGGACACACACCCGTGCACGGAGAACTCTTATAATGGGACGAAATTTTGAATTCTTAAGTTTAAGGTCTCCTTTGTTATGCCTAAAATTCCCTCATATGCGTGTATAGCTCACATTGTAATCGAGAGTGGTCACGAGTTGGAGTTTTCACTGTATTTTTCTTGTTGTTTTCGATATTCAACAGATTTGATTGCCTGATTTTTAAAGTGCGTGAAAATGTTATGTTACGATGTATACAGGCCGATTGTAAATATTCGTGAATTTTTTTCCTGCGGATTTGATCAAAATTCTGCCATTTTATGCACACTAGAAAGAGGATATAAAGGGCTGTCATCACATTCTTTCTTTAATTGACGTTTAGAACACTTCCTTTTTCCGCTGAGAAAAATTTCTGGGGAATAAATTCCAGGGAAATATTCATTTTTAAATTGGGTTGATATACGATACGACGGATGATTCATGCTCACGGACTGACAAACATAATTGAATTCCTAAAATGCGAAGAGAATGAATTGTCTACTTCTATTTGCAACTATTTACAGGAATATCCAAGGCGTATTGAAAAAAAAAAGACAACTTTCGTCTAGCTTTGCGATACGTTTTGAATTCTTTGCAACGATCACGTTCCATAGAAACGATAATAAAATAAATAAATGAATAAAAAGTTTGTTGCTTGCCGGCGTATTAAATCAACTCTTATAATGACGAAAATTATGTATTCGAGTTTATTACTGAGAAACCAGAATTTGAGTTTCATGTGAAAAAGAAAAGAGATACTTTTAAAAGAACGAAACTTTTTATGTGCCTTAAATGTTGCGCATGCGTCTGTTGTTGACCTAGCAAAAATGGAAAGAATATACATATGTATCTAACACTTTGTATTGTGTGTGAAAATATTAAGTAATTCTTTATTTTCACTTTCAATAAGGCAATCATTCAACTGGATTTATCAATCAACTTGACAAACTTGAAAAAATGTGTCATCTTACAAATGAAAAGTTCAAGCAAATAATGCATTTTTCCCAGAGCCATTGTAGTTCCGAAGAAATTTCATCTTGAAATTCCATACGAATAGCTTTTTTAAGTTCCAAAGAGCCTAAGATATTTTTAAATGATAATGAAATTTTAAACTGACACCTCTAAAGTTTTCTCTATATATTTGCCTTTCACTTGTACTAAACAAAAATAAAAAAAATAAAAAACTTAAAAGCTTCCGGCTGCCTCATTTCGCTAAGCAATCAAAATAAATATTTCCGTTAGTATTGTGTACAGCTAAAACATTTGAAGAAATTACTTAAGTAAGAAGGAAGCAAAGAGAGGAATGGAATTTTAAATAAGCTTCAAAAATTATTTGTCTTCGAATTTGCTTTGAAATCAAAGTTTTGTGAGTTTTTCACAGCAATTTTGGAGGCATTATTTGAAGATGAAAGTTCCTTCGATAGCTTATCACTTGGCGATTTTGTGAAACCATCAATATCAAATAATTAATAAAAATGTATTTGGAAATCTTTCACGGATCACTTACTTGACATAGCCCAGATTTTTCCATTTCGAATACCGTTTAAAGTAGCGTTGAGATCACTGCGACATTCATCGTCACTGACCTTATTTATGCTTTCCTCGAATAGTTTAAATTCGGCTTTCGTCATTACAGAAGTGACAGGAAATGTTTTCGTTTTAATTGCAGTTTCATTTTTAATTGATACTACGAAATGACCTGATGGCCTTACAACATCATGAAAGGATCTATCTGTATTGCTTTCAACGTCATTCAACGATTTACTCATGACTGTCTTCCCCAATTGAGAAAGACATAGCAATAGAAAATATCCAAATACTCTCAAGGACAACGTGCGTCGCATTTTTCGTTCAATTAACTTCTATTTATTTGAATTTTTACAAGTTTGCCAAATTATTTTGGATATTTGAAAAACGATTAACTGAAAAGTTTCGTTAAAATTTTATTGAATTTAATTTTACGCGCACTTTTATATGAACTTTTAATTTACACTTTACGCCCGTATCGTAGGCAACCTCAAAGACTTGCTACTTTATAGAGTAACTAGCAAAATCATTGAGCGTCCCGACCGTCTTAAATGCGAACTTTAAGCCAACTGAAATAAATCGAAAACCCCGACTTCATTTTAGTCAAGCGAATCGTGATTCTGCTGTGATTAGCAACATAGTTTTATGTGGCAACATGTTTACGCAACATCTTCTAGAGAGTGATCGTTCTTGGCTTCTCATCGGAATTCTATCTTCACACCGGTAAACTGCTTTGAATAAAGAAAGCTTAAGATCAACTTAATTTTTTCTTTCATTCATAAAAGCTTCTACTGAAGCTTATTACGATTAAATTTCACTTATGGGTTATGGAAGACAAGGTCGTTGAAAATGAAATTTTTAAATGAATACAATTTGTTTTTCGTGCACTCGAACGCATAATATACGTGTTTGGATGCATGAAAAATAACACGTTTCGAAAAGTGCTTCCCGATCTGTGCTCGCTCGATTGCTTCTTAAAAATCCGTATTTCAAATTTTAAAATTAATTTCATGCACTACATACACGGAAGAGTGGGAAATGTTATGAAATATAAGCCAAATGCGGTAAACCTTGTCTGAAAGGAAATGAGCCCTTGATTATGAAAGTGGTATAAGTCAAAAATTTTAAAAATCTAGTTTATCAGCTATTCCATATCAAATTCTTATTAAATAAGATAATCTGAATTACCATATTATCAATTGAATACAACAATGTATATAAATATTAATTTACTTTTTATTAATTTTTTTAATTTAATTTTCATTTAATAACAATATCTAACATAACATCCTGAAACGGGTTTCTTTCAATCAGTGTTTGCAATGTTGTTTTTTTTTTTTTTGTTGGTGTAATATTCAATTAAAATCACGGATGGGGGAATTCGCGATAAATGTTGTATGTACTCGACTTATTCTTCTGGAAGTATTGTTGAACCAATTTACCATTTAACCAACTAGCAACTCTCTGATGATGCATAAACGGATACCATTTAATTAAATGAGCAGTTTTTCTATGCGAGAGACCTATCAAAAGAAATCACTGGGAATATAAGAACTTTAAGTATTTGGTAGAGTGACGGTTAAAAACTATTTAGGGTCGTAGTCTTCAACTCGGTTTAAGAACTTCGAAAGTTAAATTCTCGAATATATTCTTTAAGTCTGTCCCAAGTAGCAAAATAGGTCGAAAATTGGTAAATTCTTACCTATATTAGGTCAGAATATTTACTTGACCTAACCTAAATAGGTCGAAATTACGTCGATTCGACGTCGAGTCGACGTAAGTGGGGAATAGATTGGAAGTCGATTGGCGGTAATAATAGGTCATAATAGGGCATTTCGACTTCAAAGTCAGGGCGAAAAGAAGTCCGTTTACCTAATATTAGTCGAAAAGAAGTCGCAATGACCAATTTTCGACCTAATTTGACTTATGAGTAAAACGAAAGAGAACGTAAAAGGAAACGAAAAAAGTGAGAGAGAGAGTAACAGAGAAAGATATAAATACATAATATCTTACTCAGTCATTCGTATTACTCGAAAGCAGAAATGAAAGAGAGATTTTCTTCTTCGTGTGTCTTAAGAAATAAATAATAAATAAAATATGGACTTCATTAAAAATTATTTTGCGCTTAATAAGTCCCAAAAACATATGCCCGCTGAGATTTTTCGTGAAAGTGTTCCTTCTACTTCTTCAGTTTTAAGGGGCTTTCTCATTGATGGAAATTAAATAAATATTGCTTGAAAAAAATTGTTTTTCTTAAAGAAAAAACATATGCAGAAGAATAATTCTCAATTTGCCATTCGAAAAACATGGCGGAGCTCGACCTATTTTGACCTATTTCGACTTTAAAGTCAATCCGACTATGAAGTCCAAAAATCAAGTCCGCTCGACTTTGAAGTCGAAGCATGCAACAAAATAAGTCAACTTTTGACCCTATTTCGCCCTATAAGTCAAACGGACTTTAAAGTCGAATTTTAGTCAAAAAATTGGTCTGTTTGCCTTGAAAAATTACCTAATTTGGAATTCAAAGTTAAGTCAATTTTAAGTCACTCAATAGGGAATTTTTTACCTATTTTCGACCAAAAATCGACTTGGAAGTCAAAGCGACTTTGAAGTCATGAAATAGGTAGAATAGAGGTAATTTGGACCTTCGAAACGGACTTTTAAGTTAGGTCATATTTAAGGCCGGAAAATAGGTCAGAAATAGGGTATTTTCAACCAAAATAGGTCGATTCGACTTGCTGCTGGTCGAATCGCTCTATTTTGCTGCTTGGGGTATGTCAGTTTAACTCAATAAAGTACCTTTGCTATATCTGTGGCAATATGGTATAGTAGCTTAAGTCGACATATACTACGTTTATACGTTAAACATTATTCACGAATAAGACTATCGCCATATAGTACTATATGACTATCGCGAATATTGAAGTCACCATTTATACGGCAACCGACATTAGTTAGTTTTAGCGCTACTTGACTGCCCAAATGAAATGAAATGGTAGCACACATGAAAAAAGTATGATTTCATAGCATCTGGAATACTTTTACCAATTAGTTTTTCAAAAGCGAAAAAATTTCAGACTGTGATTTAAGTGTTAAGCCAAACTTAAAAAACCGTTGCAATATTTGAGTTTAGCACACTAAATTACGTCAAAAACAACGGTCAATTTCTCAGATCCAAAACCGTGTATACTTGTGTAATTTAATAAAATACTGTGCATAAGTATCCCTCCTCATTTAATATCACGTGGTAATATACAAGAAGCCAATTTTTAAAACCTTTCTTACTCAATTCTCCATACTTTATAACCACCACTGATGTTAGGCAGTATTTTGGTGACTCTTTTCCCTTGGATATTGAAAAAATCTCTTTATTTCTGTTTTCTTTAGGAAAGTGATCAGTAAAAATCCGTTGTTAACATTTGAAGTGATTTTTGGTTAAAGGTAAAATCGAAAAATTCCATCAAAACGGAAAAACCCCTCGTTCTGTCATCAGAGCATAGAATAAAATGTTAGCATGAGGCCTATAATTCTTATTTGGTTTGTAAAATGGGACACTTAAGACTCGCAGAATTTCTGAAGATTTTTCGAGACGTGATGAAGCAAGAACGTTCGTAAGTCATAATTTTCATCATCATTACCATCATCATCACCATCATCATCACCACATCATACACCTCACCATCAACACCGTCTAACCATCATCATCACACATCATCACCATCAACCATCATCACACCTAACACCATCACACCGTCAACACCATCATCCATTCACCATCACACATCACCATTAACACCATCAACAACATCAACAACATCACACATCAACACATCAACACATCACAACATCACACTCAACACTCAACACATCACAACATCAACCACTCACATCAAAATCCACACATCATCACCACTACCTCCCATCATCAGCACCAACCTCACCATCATCAGCACCAACCTCACCATCATCATCACCAACCTCACCATTATCATCACCAACCTCACCATCATCATCGCCAACTTCACCATCATCATCGATAGTTTCGATTATCGATAATTTTTATAATCGAAAGATGAATTTTCGAGCGGCGCGCCCTAATCTAAATTAGGGCATTTTTAGGAATCTGTCCATTTCAAAAAGAAGAAAGCCCTCTGTCACCGCCAGCACCACCTTTCCAATGCTAAAGTAAATGTTCATGAATCAAAACTATTGATAGTCTTCAAAAAACATCGATGTTTTCAGTAGTTTGAAACCATCGATAGTGCTATCGATTGTTTCTCCAGTTCTAGTGAATTAGCTATTCGTGAATAGGACCGTTTATACGATAAAATTCGGTATTCGCGATATTCTTATTCGCGAATAAGTCGTACGTATAAACGTAGTAATAATCGAGAAATTATTTAATGGATTTGGAGGTATAAGGAAGCCAGGGAGGTGTGTTCAATCCATTTTCAAATATCACATTTTGTAAGAAGTTATTTGCATTTGCTTGTTAGCTTATCTATGTATTTTGAAAAACTTTTACTTTAGACAAAATCGTATTTACACTTAAGTTTGATCACATATTAGTGGTATTCAAGCAGGTACGCAAAATTTGCGCTCTCAGAAATTTCGCGAGTTCGGAAATTATTTTGTGATGCGCGATATTCGCTTCTTCTTCTTTCACCAAATTAAACATTGAAATCAGTCGTTTTCGCCAAGTTTTTACACACACTTTGCATAAAGGTCGTTCAAGCAATAATACAAAAATTTCCGCGCGCAAAATTTCAGCTATTTCCGAGCCTGCTTGAATACCACTATTCTGAACATTCAATTTTAGTGTGAGCACATTGAAATTTAACATACTTATGAATAAGACGCTTAAGTAGAAAAATTCGAATATCTCAAAACAAGATTTTTCGACTTTAGCTACTATTCCATATTGCCACAGATATTTGAATTCAATTTCAAAAATGTTCATACAAAATCAATATCGTTTAAATTCTCCTGAAGACTATCATTTGAAAGTTTAATCCACCAAAAAGTTTAAACTGTATTGAAGACTATAAGCCTTAGTATTCCAAAAGCAGTACAGATTTTTAATTCGAGTCATTACTTTTATCGAATCGATCCCCTTCAATTTGTCTCCTCTCTGATTATAAACACACAACTCAATTAAACTGATTATTTTTCAATTTATTGATTTACTTATTTAATAAATTACTTAACATATAATTTATTTTATCAGCATATATTTTTTGAGATTTTTTGTCGCTAATCTTTTATTATAATTTAAATAACTCATATAACCGCTAAATACATAATTTATATATTCAAGTTAGTTTTAGTTTAAAAAAATCTTATTTATTTTTATATAATTTAGAATTGTTTTATGTACCCAAGTCTGTGTTCGTTATCGTTCTTTTTTTCTTTGAATGCACTTTTTGAGCTTAAAATCTTAAATTTTAGTTTTTGTGCAAGAATTTCGGTAAACAAATTCAAAGATTTCAAATACAAAAGGCAAAAGCGTAAATGTATTTCAGAGGAAAAGCATTCATTTTAACAACGTAAATGTATTGTCAACGGAATTCGACATTTCACAATTTATATTTGACAAAGTTAACTCATGACTGAATAAATGAGGCTGAAATGAAACTATACATCTTTTTTCTTAGTCAAATAAGTGGAAAAATTGATAATTTTGTGCATGGCAGTAGATGAGCTCAATTTCTTTGAAAGTATAAATTATTTTTCAATTTTCAAGTTTTAAATGGTCGGTAAGTCGTTATATTATATAAGGCTGTTATCGAATAACAAGAAAAGTCGACGTGAAGTTTGAGTTTTAAATATTTTGCAGAGTACTAGGAATATTTGCTTACAGTTAAAAAAAAAAAAAAACTAAACTCTTGGCTCAAACGTTGATGATAAAATAGTTTGCTGTCAGCATATGAGGGTGATGTTTCAACTAAAACTCAAAGTGAGTGTCTAGAAAATATGAATTTACATGAGCGGAGATGAGAGTTTATCCTCGATGCGGTGGTAAATTAAATTTATTGGTCTAATATTTCAATAATTTTACCGATTAGAGAGGATTTCTTTTGTTTTTGGGTCCATCATAAGTTTCTTTGAGCTTTAAAGCAAATAGAATTTTTAGAACAAATGCTTTCTCAATGTTTGGATTAGTTTTGTACATAGTTTAGTTAAAAGTCATTTAGATTATAAAGCTAACATTAAAACGATATAACAATCACTTTAAAATTTATGGAAGATGAAAAGCATACGTTGGAATAAAATAATAACGCGATGTTTAATTCTTCAATGATTTTTTTTTGAAGTAACGAAACGCCAAAATGTAAAAAAAAAATGAGATTCATTTTTGTCTTAAAATTCAAGGTTTCAAAATAAAAATGAATACATAACATATCATAACAACAAACAGTTTTTTCAAATATAAAAATCATAATGTCAAAAATATAAGAATAAATTGCAAAGCTATGTTATGTTATGTGTTCAATAACAGAAACCAAAGATTTTTAAAATTTAATTTAAATAAATATTAATCACATATTTAAATTAAGAAATGGACGCGTTCATGATGCCTTCTGTTGGCGTACTTTCTTTGGCGCTATTAAGTTAAGCCGGAAAAAATTTTAACGCTTTTTCTACATAGGCTTAGCTTAGGTATGTATTTATGATATTCATAATGTATTCTTATGAAATATATTCTATTTTTGAATGTCAATAAATAAATAATCATTACAGCTAATGTAGCAAATGTACAGCATTATTGCGCATTTAACTAAAAGGATTTTTTTATCGCGTTCACTAAGCTAGTGCGATGAATTTTAAATAATTTTATTTTCATATTAATCCGAGTATTTACTACGATTTTTATTCATTTGTCTTTGTTTGTGTGTGTGTACGCCTTATTTTAGCTTGATTTTCTATTTGTATTTCGTTTCTTTTCTTCTAAGTCATTTCGATTTAGACTTAAAATTGTTATTAATTTGTTTTTTTGTTTTTTTTTTGTTGTTGTTTTTAGAAAGGCATGCTAAAATATAGGCCCTCATCGGGGGCCACACGCAAACTCTATAAGAACCTTGGGGGCGCGGCATTGTAACTCCCAGATGCGGCTGGATGTGGCGAATTTTGATTTTGTCGTAAAACATCGAATGGCGAATTCGAACGCTGCATGAAATGATGATAGTTCGTCGGAGGCATTGGATGCTAAATATTAATTTGATTTATTAAGAGTTCGATATGAAAATCATTTTTTTGACTCACCTGCAATCCACGTAGACCCATTGGACCAGCATTCAAAGATGCATTACCACTCCCCCCGCCCATTATATGACTTGGACCATCGCCTAAATCGAGTTGCATACTTTCGTGCATATCACTATTGCTTCCTTGATTGCTGTTACTGTTCGATAGATGTAATTGGCCTAAGGACGCAGTGGCCATTGCCACATCTGGCATCATATCAGACAAATGGCCGGCGTTATTTCCTCCGCCATTTTCGATGCTGCCAAACGTAGGACCATCGTTGCCACCCATATTGAGTCCCAGCGCACTGCCACGCGGAAAACGGAAGTCACCTTCCGTAATTAAAGCGGGCAGATCGTTTCGATGATGTACGGACGCCGAGAGGCGTGCGAAGTTCGCATGTAGTGCATTGGTGCTGCTATTTCCTATCCCGACCATCCCAGGCTGCTGCCTCGGAAATGTTAAATTTCGTGTATAGCAAGCGGGTCCACCTTCCAAGCCGCACGTCGATGACGTTGCTGATGATGTGGAAAGGTAGCCTGACCCTGTAGCCGTCGTTAGCCTTGTGCCCGTTGTTGAGCTTGTCGCAGCTGGCGAAGGGGGAGGAGTTTGCTCGTCGTCATCTTCTAAAATGCTGTCAACGGTTTGAGACGTTGACGCAATACCAGAGTTATTATTAACACCAAAATCATCATCCAGTGTACCAATGCCGAGTAAAGCACTTTCGAGCAATTCAGATACAGCGTCTGGAAGGTTGAATTCTCGCACTACGCGTAAGCGTATTTGTCGATCGATTTCTTGTTTCGTCGACAGCGGCAACAACAAAGCACGTTGGCACATTGGCGTCTGTCTCAGTTTCTGTTCACGTTTCAGCATCACAGCGAGAGTTTGTGCATCAGGTGGTGGTATCGCCGCCGCTGCAAGCATATCTACACAATCCGCGCCCGATCCGCCCACGCCAACATTCGCTCCCACGCCGCTATTAGCTGCGGCATTCATACGGGAGACCATGTACAGCGTATCAGGTATATCTGGTAAATGCCGCGATCTTCGCATACGCATCAACTCGGCCTGATGGTGGGTGGATGCCATACGTCGATCTTCGAGCAAAGCTTTTGCTTCCTCGAAATATGGCATAAACAAACGAGGCCGCACAAAAAGACCCTGGTTTTTTCCACCGCCACGTATCCAAGCGTTTACACGTAAATTCTCACGCTCATCGCCAATCATATGCGATGGTGGTGTACTAACCAGACCACGCCTAATCGCCTGAGCAAGCACTTCACTATTTGGCGGCAGTACATGATCCATGCGAACCAAAGGCAATAATTCGGAAAGGATTTCACGGAGCTCGACATCGCTCAAATCACGCTTTTTTACACCCTTCCTCGTCACTGAATGAGCGGTATGGGAAAGTAAATTTGGCTCCCGATCCTCCATGCGACGTATAAGTTCTTGTTCACCCCATTTCAGAACTGCCTGCAGCACTTCCAACTCCGAAGCCTGTAAGAAGTTACTTTGCAGAACGTTGATAAGCTGTGATTTGTCCAGTTGATGCAAAACTGTCGAAGAAACTACTGCTGAAAACTCTTCACGCAAATATTGACAAGCTTGACGGAAAACCCATGCTGAACCGTGTGCCTGGCGAGATAAGAAAAAACAAAAACAAAAACCCGATTTCATTGCATTTTGAAGGAGCCGAGAGAAAATTTTTCAATAAACTCACCTGTGAACTCCACTTGAGTACAGGGGATAGTGTGTCTAAAGATAACCATTCCAAAATGAGATCTTCGCATCCCTGTGCAAGTATATCCAATTCAAGAAACCGACCTATTTGATATAGTTCCATAGCCTCCTCCAAGGGAGTTGGTCTCGCTCGCCCTGTATTCGTTAATGCATGCACCTCACTGAGTGAGCCAGCCGAGTTCCCTGAACCCGCACCGCGTAATATCAACGTTAGATCTACTGTATCTAAGTAAATAGCATGTAAAAGGACACGGGCATAACGTTTTGGAATGACTGTTTCATCCAATACGATGCGTGTGGGTACGTGTAGCGCGCGTTCCGTATATTCATCAACGTTTCGAGTGCGACGTGCTATGAGATTCTTAAAGAAAGGCGAACGGGCACTTAGAATAGCTTTGTGACATGGCAATTCCAGCTTTGGTCTGAATCCATATTCCGAACTACCAGAATCCGGACGATGATAGTCTCCACCTTCGGCTGTGAATACAAGAGCAGCATCGGCATAGTCACCAGTCTCGAGCAAATATCGTAAGTCATGCTCCAATGGATTTGGTGTACCAAAATCATCGCTCAACTGTCGCAGCAGGCCAATGTCTATGGTTCCGTCGTGCGGACAAAGATCACCCGTGTACAAGTAACGCAACAATGATGAAAACATCTGAACATCAATCGGTGAAGATGGCAGCTCTAAGCATATACGTGCCCCGTATCCAGGGCATCCTGCTAGAAGGTCACGAAAGTATGAACATCGTGCCGACAGTATGGCACGGTGCACAGGGAATATTGAACCGCGAAAAACGAGATCACAATCAGTGCAAATTTTCAAGTCGTACAAAAGAGCTAGATCCTGCTTAAACGTCGTCGCAGGGGACGTGCGAGTTCCGCCTGAACCTATTTGAAAATATTTCATCAATTAAATTATTTCAATGCTTTTTAAAATTTATCTTACTGATAAGTCTCGCAAGGCTGCCAATGCTTCGTACTCTTCGCAAAGCGCTGCGAGTTCTAGTGGTGTCCAGTCCGACACAAAATCGCGCAGCACACGCGCATGATCACAGGACTTTGAGGATCGACGACGACGAATGAATTTCCGCTTTAAAGTAGCAAAGCCCGTCACTCGTTTCCGACGATTCTCGCGACAGTGTGAACCTGGTCCACCACCACTTCCTGTTGGAACTGCGGCATTGCTGCTAGCAACCATTGGGTAGCTAGTAGAATTCGTTGCCCCCATTTCGATGCATTAACTGCAGCACTAGACGTACCAGCTGTTTGTTGGGAAAGAGATCAGAGGGAAGTTAATTTTGTGTTAATTATTTTGAATCAATTGAATCATTTTATTGGAAATTCCCGTTTCTCCCATTTTCCCATTTTGAAGGAAATTTCATATGGTGGTTTCAACTCGGCTAGCTTATGTAATTTCCAATAAAATGGTGCATAAATCCTAAAATATCGGTAAAAGATAAAAGGATTGAACTTGATCACGAAAAATGCCAATTCAACCAGTTCAACCTTTGCGAGCAACTAATGTCAGTATGTCGCAACTTCGCAACTGAGATCTTGCGACCAAATCTCGAAAATTTCGGTATTTGATTTGATTTCGGTTTATACCGAAGAGTGCCACGAAATTGGCAGAAATTTTGGATTAGGAAATCTAGAGTGCCACGACTTTGACTTTGGAAGGATGCAACTCGAGATGTTTACCTGCTTTCAAAGTAAATTTCGACGTTGTTCAATGACACAAAAAACTATTTTCGCGTTCGATAAATATAAATATGTCGTCTGTTTGAAATGCATCCTTCTTTAAACACTAAAATATTATCATTTGAAGTTATTTGCCTTTTTCACAAAATATTCGACTTTTAAAGAAAAAAATGAAAGTACGTATTCTCTTACGTACAACCCTACAATTCAAATACAACTCTATAATAAACACGTATTAATAAAATTCTTCATTTTACACGGTATCTTTTTAGACGGTCTCTTGTTACACGTTTTTGCATAAAGTCTTCTCGTATGAAAATACTGTGCTGTATCGGGTAGCTAAGCACTGAGCAAAGTGCAAAGACAAAATTAAGAAGTTTAGAATGCTAAAAGCCTGAAATTATCGCATACATGACGAAATTTATCAAAGCTTAATGCCATGGGTCGTATGAAGCGTGTTTTGAAAACATACCATTTGAATGCATGAAACAGAAAGAGAAGGACTTATTGTTTAACAAACAACCGTCTCTTTTCTTCGCACGTTTTTCTTTACTTACACAATTTTTTCAAATTGTTTTTTTCAGCATGTATTTTGACAGAACAATCACAACAGCTGCTCCGTTTTAAATGGCCAGCAAACACTTCTGTTTCCGTACTCAATAGAAAAAGTTTGGTCAAATGAGAGCGAGCAAAAATTGCTCTCAGTCGGAGAAAAAATTCCCAAAAGTACAGGAACATGAAAAGTCATATTTCTATCAGAATGCAAATCATCAAAGCTCCAACACCTATGGTTATATTTTTCCAATTTGACTTTGTTTTCTTTTCAAACAATGAATTGAGTGATATTTTACTCAACCTGCCCGAAGAAAATATCCTATCTAATTTGTGCAAGAAGAATGACAAATTTATGCCTGGTTTCAAATAGAGCAATAATTTCTGTAAATATTCAACACATCCAAATATATATGGAACCAATTTTAATCAACTGCAGATTCGATTGAATATTTGCAGAAAATCCTGCACAAATTTTTCTTTCGAAATTCTTTAGTTATTAGATAAGACAAGTGTGACGAAGGGAAACTTCTTCTCTTTTCCTTGTCCTTCTCGCCTATTTATATTTAGTCGATTAATTGGAAACAAAAATTTACGATTTGGTGCAGTACAGGAGCGGACCTTTTACCAAATCGATTTTTATTGGACTTTCAAAAATTCGATTATGGAATTTTCTCATCCCTAATTTTTGCATTATTTTGAAACAACAGCTGTTCAGCCCTTTGCCAAATACAATATTAAAAAATCGAATGTATCAAAATTAATGAGAAAGTCTAATCAAGAGAAATTCTTCGGCACAAGACACAACCAAACTATAGAAGAAGCGGGAATAAATAGGAATAGATATATAATTACACAAGAATCTTAGATGTTGTTACGAAAGTGCGCGTGTGTGTATCTGCAAAATGTAAAAAGCAATTTAATAGTTTTAAAGAAACGTCAATCGCACGGCGTAGCATCTCAGCTTAGCGTTTATGATGTAAGTACATCGTTGAATTCTTCTTGATAAACTCCACAAGGATCGTGATAATGTCCTCTATTTCAAGGTCAATAATATATTGCGAGAGAATGAGTATACATACATATTTACTGGAAATGATTCGGCCATTCATAGTTTTGAATCAAATCAACTTGCATCGAATAATCCAATTGAGGATGCACGCAGTGAAGCCAGCTTTTTGCACAATAACGGTAATCACAGCATGTTCAATTTTTTTTTTTATTCTAATTTTTGAAAGTTTTAATTTTCCAGCTTACTCTTCCCTTTTTTGTTATTCTTAATATGTACCTATATGAAAGTAAAATTTACATTTTATTAAGTTGTTGTACTAATTAACAGGATTTATTTGCGGCATCTTTGATGGACATGCAGGACATGCGTGTGCTCAAGTTATATCAAAAAGGCTGCTCCGGTATTTAGCAGCATCTCTCATAGATCGTAAGATTCTTAGCGAGGAAATATCCAAAGAGTATACGAGCCAATCGTTTCTGAAATGCCATAACGACAAGGTATATTATTTACAGATTGCATTTCAAACAACCGCAATAAATTTATTATATTTCTAAGGCCGATTTTGTCGCAGAAATAAAGGATCTTTACGAAAAAAGCTTCTCAAAATACGTACACGCAGTTTCTAGTCAATTTTCGGAGGATAGTCTTACAATTATTGAAAATGCATTTCTGCACTTAGATAACGATATTTCACAGGAAGCGCTGGATAATGCTAATATGCGGACTTTATCCGTAGCTATGTCAGGTAAGGTAAAAACATCCTAGGTAAATATAATTAATAACTGAACATTAAACTTCCGCTGTAGGCGCAGTAGCTTGTGTTGCACATGTCGAGAAAAACCTAGTGCACATCGCAAATACCGGTGATTGTTCTGCAGTACTAGGACAATTCGATGAGAGCAATAAAAGGTGGCATCCAAAAAAACTAAGCATCGAGCATAATACGGATAACCTGAAGGAGGTTCAACGAATATTGGCTGAGCATCCAGAAACAGAACACGATACAGTGATACGGTAATAAGATTGATTTGAAAAATTATTCTCACGAATCAGCCGTTTTATTTTTCATCCGTGCAATTACAGCAACGATCGCTTGCTAGGTCAATTAGCACCATTGCGTGCCTTCGGTGACTTTCGTTACAAATGGTCAAATGATATTATGGAGAAACTTGTCGTACCTGCTTTCGGTGAACTCTGTATGCCGCCACACTATTATACGCCTCCTTATCTTACTGCACAACCAGACATTGCTCGACATGTATTAACACCAAACGACAAGTTCTTGGTCATAGCGAGCGATGGTCTCTGGGACTTTCTAACGCCATTGCAAGTTGTTAATTTAGTTGGAGAACATATTGCATCAAAGAAAATATTGAAACCGTTGGTTATCCCTGGCGGTCCTATTACTTTAGAGGAAATTTCCGGTATTTTGGAAGAAAGAAGGTAAAGCATAATATTTATGAGTGAGTTTCTTTTAATCACTTGATCAATTTAATAGAGCCGGTCGCACTATGAAACCACTTGATCAAAATGCAGCTACACATCTCATTCGCAATGCTCTCGGGGGTACTGAATTTGGTATAGAGCATTCAAAAATTTCGTATTACCTATCCTTGCCTCAGGATGTCGTACGCCTATATCGAGATGATATAACCATTACGGTTATTTACTTTAATAGCGATTATCTTCACAATTTCTCCGATAAGGGTAACAGCTAGCTGAAATCTAATTAAATTCACTTTCAATTTAGTTTTTGTTTTTTTTTTTTTTTAGTACAAGAAACTTAAGCCAGTCGGCTTAAAACCGCTTAGAAGGCATTTGATTTTTTAATGTAAAACTTTATTATTTAAGAAAAAAGTGCAATGTTTGCGTCTGCCATTATGGCGACGTGGATTTTTAATTTCAAATTGAAAAAATAAGAATGCTTCTCGATTAGAAAAATGAATAAGTTAAAATCTTACTGCCTTATTCATAGAAATGCTAAAATGGATTTTAGCTAAAAAGCATTTTAATTTCATATATTTTTGACAGTAAAGTCACCGTAAAAAAGGTTTAAAGAACGTTTTATTTCTATGAATAAGGCCATTAAACTGTTAAATACTGCTTAACAGGGATGTTTGTTGAAAACATTACGCTTGAAAGTTCATAAAAAGCAACATATTAAAAAAACAAAAACACTTTATTCCTAACTATTTAAATTCACGTGTTTATAGTTAATAAAACTGAATTCAAATCCAAAAAAAAAAAAAATACTGCAAACATGTGGCCAAAATTAACCGAAAACCCCAACTAAAGAAAAATCGATCAGTTCTTCTCAATGTCACGAATAAAGATTTTTAACAGCACAACCTTAAATAGTATGTCGGATGTCCTCCTACTTTAATGATATGAGAATAATCAACAAACACTTAAAAAAAATTATTTAAATGCTTTCATTATATTATAGAGTAGTGTGGAGTAGTATCAAAATACGGTTTTTTATAATTATATTTTCTAATGTAAATTATTATTTATTAACAAAAATCAAACATCCAGCTACATATATTAAGGAATTAAGCATAGCTTTCTTACGTAAGTAACTGGAATAAAATTCATTGCGATCGACCGTTCATTACGGTTCCAAATTTTTGTGCACTTTCTGCTTCACGCCGTAGCACACAGTTGAGTATATCGATTTGAATAGCTGAAATTTCTTCTTTGGAGAAATGTTGGATTTTCTTCTTCAAGAAGTCAAAGAACAGATCGAGTTCTTCGCGTATATGTCCATTGACTGGACGATCGGTTGCCTCAAAATGTATAAGTGGTGTTGTCATGTTTGCACAATCCATGGAATTGGTCGTAGCAGTGACGGTTGTGATTTCATTGCTTGCGCAGGTATTTCCATTGACAACACTCATAATATTTTTCAACTTAGCACCACTATTATCGTTGACGATATGCGTTTGCAATTGTTCATGTGTATTAATTTCATCAATACAAAAATCATTGGGATCGAGATATTGGAAATGCTTTGCCTCTTCACTTTCGTGTGTCATGCAATTATTGCTGCTTTGAATGGTCTCGCAATCGTTTGCACTAGGTACATTTTCTTCTTCATAAAGGCATACCTCCTCGTAGTCAACTTCTGCATTGGCAGCGCCACCATCATCAACACTATCCAAAGAGCCGTTTTCATTTTTTACGATGTGTTCGGTAATATCATCATGGTGTGCCAATTCGTCGTTAACGCTTTCTTCGTACGCCGTTAATATGAATGTTTCTGCTTCTTCATTTACCAAGGATATATCATTGTGGCTATGGTTTTCAAGCATCTCATCGTTTATAGTTGATTTGGTATCGGAAGAGGTGGCAACTTGCAAGATCTGTGAATTCAGTTCTCTCTCAAGCTCTTGTTTACGGAGTGTCTTTAATTTTGGTTGATAAACGCTAGATAGAAATTCGAGATCCTTTGCATAACGCCATTTTGATAATCCCTCGCCTTGTTTCGACTTACGTAAACGATATTGATGATATGTATCTCTCAAGTTTTTCCATTTTCGACGACACTCTTCCACGGAATACTTATCTGGCAACAGAATAAATGTACGCTAATATTAATAGTAATAAGATTATAATTTATAAAAATAAAATCGGCACAACTCAAAATTTCGCACTTCTCGCAAAAAATATCCAATCTCATTCATTCGAAGCCTGTAAGAATTTTCGAAAAATGTTCGAGCCTAACCGCAAGAGGATATGTCCATATTTCCTCTGGTAGTGAATCATTAGCGCCTTTGGAGTACACCGATATATCGCATATATATGATATATGAAAAACTCACAGAGACGCGTTCTTTAGGGCGAGGAATGCTTATACCGAAATAATTGATTTAAAAATTAAAATTTTAAATTGTGCCGGTTTTGTGATTTGGGTTAAAACAGAAAGCTCAATTACTTCCTATTTGAGCAGCTATTTGCATCCATCCTGTTAACACGTCCACTCGTCTGCGATGAGGTTGTAATTTGTAGTTGTATATGGCGGGGTTTTGACGGACCAATTGATAAGTGTATATATATCATCCGAGCTAGTTGTGTCCTTTTGATAACGTTTGCGTTCTGAAAATATTTACGAAAAACGTAAAAAAAAAATTACTTTGAAATACTTTTTTTCAGTTGAAAATATTTTATTTTTATCAAAATATTTTTTAATATGGCAAAATATTTTCTTAAATATTAAAATATGTACGATAAAAAAACAAAATTTTTCTCCGCAGTAGGCGTATTGATTTGATGGAACGTTTTTCGTTTCTAATTGCTTTTTGTCCTATGGTTCTGATCGGTCCAAAATTAACCAAAATAACGTGCAACTATTTTTAATGAAAGATTTAATATCGTTCTTTCGATGGCGGATTTACCGAATACTCAACATATGCAGCTGCCTAGGGCGGCAAATTTTCGGGGGCAAATTCTGGCCAATTCTGGTCAATAAAAGAGCGAAAATTGGGCTGTTGTCTGAGGCGGCAAAATCGCAACTGCCTAGGGTGGCAAATTGTCTCAATCCGCCCTTGCGGTCTTTTGAATCTAATCTATTTGGAAAACGATTTTGAACACATTTAATAATTTTTTTTTTTAGAGCACCATTGATATCATCCAACTTTAATGGAATTTGGAGTTGCAAATTTTAGGCTAAAACAAAAGAAGTTTCCTAGATGGGACCTCTACTTAATATTTTTATAGTTTGTTATTTGGCCGTGAAAGAAGTACGTTGTATGGGAATACGTTGTATGGGACTACGTTGTATGGGAGTGAAAGAAGATGTTGTGCAGGCATGGAAGGCAAAGTATAACAAAATCTTTTCCCTATTGAGTGCTCTACGGTCCGTTTCGATGCGGCGAAAAAAGTTGGATTCCTTCACTTTCGGCATCACAAAAATTGTGGCTAGTTTGGAGAAGTCAAAACTATTTTAAATTTCAAATGAAAAATTCTATGAAGACATTATTGATTTTTAAGAAAATAATTGATAAAGGTAAAAAAATATTTTTTTTTTATTACAATGAACGTCTAAATTATTCTCATTGCAACTTTTAAAAAGAATTTTGATGATGATTCTTGCTAACGTATCTTATGTTTACCAATGTCGAATTCTACTCACTTGCCGTCTGCATTTATGGTTTCAAAGAGTTTACTCGTCTGTTTTTCTTTCTAACTAACTAGTTTTTCCAACTAACATCCGCTCGTTCGAATCAGCAAAAACCCGTTAAATTCTTTAACTGCACTTATTGCACGAGTTGCTAAGTTCTCTTTGGCATTTATTTGCAAATCGAAAGGCAAATTAATAATCAAGAAAAGATAACTTTTATATCCTTCAGCAGCTAGTTATAAAAATGAAATGAATGAGATTTTCTTAGATGCAGCCCTTATATCAAAATGCAACTCTACGAAAGAGAAGGTTGATTTGCGCCCGTTTACACGTACGTCAACTAGTTCAACAAATCGGCGTTTGTTGAACGATGTTGACGTACGTGTAAACGGGCGCTATATAATATGGGTCCTCATGCAACACATTTACACCGTGTAAACTGAGTGAAGTAAGTAAAACTGTCAAAATTGCATACAAAATTTGACAGTTTTACGAACTTCACTCAGCTTACACGGTGTAAATGCGTTGCATGAGGACCCTTAATGTATTGCTCAAGGCTGGTCTCCAGTTCGATAAGGAATATTAGCAGAAATTTTCTAATTGTTTCTTGGAGGAAAAAAGGTGCTTTTGAGAGCAACACAGGCAATATGTCATATGGGTCAAAAAAATGACGCTTCATCTCAGATGTAAAATAATTTACTCATTTTTTATTTTTTTCCCTGGATTTTCCATAACCAATATCTCTCTTGTCAATACGTCAAGAAACAATTCGATATCTCATCTTTCTTGACCTAACCAGGGCTACCATATTCATTTTAAATTTAAAAAAAAAGGATTTAAAAAATGATACTTTTTTCAATAAGCTGGAGACTGACTCAAGAAAATTTCTTTTACAAAAATTTCTTACGAATTTCTCGAGCTTTTTTTTTATATGGAATTTTTGATTTCTTGCCGAACTGTAGATCAGTGTTCGGACTACGGAAATCCCATTTCGTAGTAGAAGACCACAAAAATCGAAGTAGAAATGAATTTTTGGGTAGTAAATTGGAATTTCTCATGTTCGCACCACAAAAAAAAAAGGTCAACAATTTATTTCAAGCAAACATTTATAACTTACATTTACATATTACTTACATGTTTTTATCTCCATCAGTCAAGATTTAGATACAGAGACATCTGTATGGAAAACAACAATTTGTTTACGAACGAGGGAACACCAAAAACTCGTTCTCATTACGTCTAAATCATGACATAGACAAAATTATTTTGAGTTTGGTGAAGTGAAAAAATCGGAGTAGATTTCAGGTATAGGGTAGTGGCGGAGTAGATTTCAAAAATTTAAAAAAAACGGAGTAGATCTACTCCGATCGGAGTATAGTCCGAACCCTGCTGTAGACCACCCTTCACACCTGAGTAAATAATTCGCAGTGAACACAGATGTTATCAGACTAGAGCGAATTCAACGTTGTATTAGATAGTCTATCTCACACACAAATACTCAAAATATCTTTAAAAAATACACATTGGAGAAACTTCATGCTAATGAAAACCAATTTTATAATTACTTAAGGCCGTGGGGAGCAAAAAAAAAATTAATCTGCGAATAATTCCTATCGCCCCCCAAAATATGTAATCGCTTTGTTAATTCGCTAAAACATTACACTTTGGTAAAAATCGTTGTTAAGTCCCGATTTCCACGATCAAATATTTATTTGCAAAGTCTTGAGCTTATAGGCGAGAGGGGGAAGAGGAAGAGAACAAAAAACTTTGCAGTACGGACTTTGACGTACTCGCAAATTCTGCTTTGCTCTTTTCGCTGGCACAAATTTTTTGACATTTTTTGCTGTCGATATTCATTTTGATACCTTAATATTTTATTTTTTGGAGCAATTGTTGCGTTTTCAATACGGTTTGACGTTTCTTTTTGTTTTTAGTTTGCTTTGAGCGGCCGAAAGAAGCGTCGGTGAAATAATTTGCCAAATATATATTTGTTCGTGGAAACGCATTCGCAAAGAGTAAAAGGGAAAAGAAAAATATTTGCAAATAAAATTTTTTTTTTCGTAGAAATCAGGACTAACAAATATTAGTGGTATTCAAGCAGGCTCGGAAATAGCTAGGTGCAAATTTTGCGCGCGGAAATTTTGAACTATTGCTTGAACGACCCTTATGCAAAGCGTGTGTAAAAATTTCGCGAAAACAGCTGGTTTCAATGTTTGCCTTGGTGAAAGAACGGAGAAGCAAATATCGCGTATATTTTGCGCATCACAGTAGGCGTGCAAAATTTGCGAGGCTGCGGAAACTATTTTTCATACAAAATAATTTGCGAGCTCGCGAAATTTCCGAGGGCGCAAATTTTGCGTACTTGCTTGAATACCACTATTCTCTCTACGAATATTTCGCTACGAACCAATCGCTCAGATGTGAGCAATACTTTAAGCATATATAACTATATATGTCACTCAGGAGCCGTTTCTATTTTGGCTCTTTTCAGCACGGTCTTGGGTACCCACCAAAATGAGCATTTTTCACTTAGGTACTCACCGAAACTTTTTCTCTCTCGCTCTTTTTTTGCCTGCCGAGTAACATCTCTTTCTAACTGGCGCGAAATGTCCCGCTCAAAATCTATGAGAGTGACATATATAGTAATATATGCGGCTGAAGAAACGTTGGGGTATGTAAATGGGCACTAGTCAATTTTACATGGACTGCTAATTGAGGAAGAAGAAGAATTTGACAGCAAAATATTTGTTTTCGTAAGAAACAATTGATTAAGTCTAATTAACTTTTTAGGGAAGATTTCGTTTGTAAGTTTTTAATTTCGGATATATTATTAGTTTAAAGCTAATAATAATTTAAATATCTAATTTTAAAAGAGAATAAATGACAGCAGGAAACTTTACACGGGCTTGCGAGGAATTCAACGATATCAATAATAGTATTGAGCTTAAGTCGATTTAATCGGTTATTCATCAAAATCGCACATTTTCACAGCCGTCCGTGTCCCGCTTATGTTTGTCATACTTGTTTTTCGTTATAAAAATGCCGCAAAGATAATTAAAAAACTAAAACAATGTTGATTAAACTACTCAAACCCAATTGGGTTCATCATGAAAGTAAGAAGATGTTAATGATTCAATGATTTGGACATTAATCCTAATATCTTCCCTACAATTTAGAGAAACCAATTTTTTCAGTGGATGTTCATCAAGATTGTCTAAAATTTGCGACCGGCGGGCAAGGAATTGATTCCGGGAGAGTTGTCATATGGAATCTCTTGCCGGTTCTATCAGAGGAAGCCGAATTGGATCCAAGTGTGCCCAAAATTTTGTGTCAAATGGATAATCATTCAGCTTGTGTGAATGTAGTTCGATGGTCACAAAATGGTCAAACGCTCGCATCCGGCTCCGATGACAAGCTTGTAATGATATGGCGAAAGTCCAAGGTAATCTAATGCTCTAAAAAATTTTGTTTGCTTTACAATGGCGCACTATTTCTCAACTAGGGTGCAAGTGGAGTATTCAGCACTGGTTCCATTCAGAAAAACCCTGAAGCGTGGAAGTGCATGGCAACGTTGCGTGGTCACTCCGGAGATGTTCTAGATCTAGCATGGTCGCCGCAGGATCGCTGGCTAGCAAGTTGTAGCATCGACAATACGGTTATAGTATGGGATGCGCAGGCATTTCCGTTGATGGTGGCAATGTTGAAGGGGCATAACGGTTTGGTGAAGGGTGTAACATGGGATCCCGTTGGAAAATATTTAGCCTCACAGAGCGATGATCGTAGTATTAAAATATGGAAGACGAGTGATTGGAGTTGCAGCAGCACGATAACCGAACCCTTTGAAGAATGTGGAGGCACTACGCATGTCCTCCGCTTATCGTGGTCGCCGGACGGTCAATATTTAGTTTCTGCACACGCAATGAACGGTGGAGGTCCGACGGCGCAAATTATCGAAAGAGAAGGCTGGCGTTGTGACAAAGATTTCGTTGGACATCGAAAGGCTGTGACTTGTGTACGATTTCACAACGCAATACTTAAAAGACAAACTCCTAAAACGAATAAACCGCAACAATATTGCTGTCTAGCGGTTGGCTCTCGTGATCGGTCCCTATCTGTGTGGATGACAGCATTACAGCGGCCTTTAATCGTTGTTCATGAGCTTTTCAATGATAGTATACTCGACATGTCTTGGGGTCCGGGGAAATGCATTCTCTTGGCATGTAGTGGTGATGGGACTGTAGCTTGTCTGCAATTTACAGAAGCTGATTTAGGAACACCATTATCCGAGGAAGAGAAGGTATTTATTTATTTATTTATTTATTACGGCCTTTGCGACCTAGATACAAAAAATTCAACATTTCATAGCTGATTAATCCTCTTATAAAGTTTAATTAAAATTAGTTACATTTATGCTATCTTATAGGCAAATTCTTGCAGTATATAAATAACAATCTTTTAAATCTATTCATGTTTGTACACTCCTTTATATTGCTTGGCAATTCATTATACTCCCTCATCCCATCGTAGCAGATACTTCTTTTATCGAACTCCGTTCGCACCACTGGCAAATGAAAGTTTCCCCTACTTCTTGTATTGTAATTGTGTATTTCATTATCGGGCATGTGATTGGATTCCCTTTCCCCAAATTTTGGGGAAAGGGAATTTCGTTCCTCCAATATTTTGAAGAATGTATGGCAATTTTTAAAGAAATGACATTGTCAAAAACAAAAGAGCGGCTATACGATAAAGTGTTCGAATTAAAAAATTTCGAACATATTTAAATTCCCGAGTTTTTATTTCAATTTCCCGGGGAAATGAATTCCCGGGAATCCAATCACACACCTGTATTAGTTCTTATTCGTTCATTTAGATAGTTTGGCAAGTTTCCTAGTTTCATATTATGTATAAATTTAATTGTATGGAACGTGAATAATTGTTTAACACTAGGCCAATTTAAATTATCTAGCATCGTTTTTATATGTGTGTTGTATCTTTCTTTCAGTAAGAACCTCAAAATTTTATTTTGCTTTTTCTGTAGCTTACTTATTTGAATCTGTTAATGTAAACATTATTGTTGGGCAATAGATAAAGTGTGGTTCAATAATCGATCTGTATACCATTTTTTTGTATTCTCTATGTATATTTTTACAAGTTCGAAACATAAATCCTATCTTTTTTTGAAATTTTTGCTTCGACGTACGCTAAATGATCCTCAAATTTTAAATTTTTCATCTACCATTATACCTAAGTATTTAATTTTTTCTACTCTTTGAATAGGTGTATTAGATATCGTTATATTTACACTTTGTAAGTCTAAAACTTTTTTCTTAATTATCATAAACTTAGTTTTTTAATATTAATTTTTAGTTTATTGCAACATAGCCATTTATACAAATTGTCTAAGTCCAGCTGAGCTTGGAGTATGATCCTTTTAAAAATGAAAATTAATAATTATTTCGTGATTAAAAATTTTGATTTTTAGAATATGTTATACCAACGCGTTTACGGAAAGTCGCTTGCACTTGAGAATGGATCTAATGGTACCCAGGATATGCTAATCGAAAATGCGGAGCTACTTAATGCATCCCAAGATAAACCCAAGCTACCAACACTGCCTCTGGTTGAGCAAGCTGCAACGATGCCCGTCGAATCAAATATTTCAAACAATATAATTAATGGATTAGGTGGCCAAAACACTGCGACAAAAATTGTATCGAGTCCGGCCATAACAAAACAATTAGAAACGCGCACTGCCGACGGTAAGCGGCGAATAATACCAGTTTTCATTCCGCCTAACCAGGATATTGAGTAAGACAATATCAAATGTTAGCTTTATACTGTATTTAATTAAATCGATTTTCTTAGTGAGACTGTGGTCAGCAATGCTGTGATTCCACCTCCCAATACCATTTCGACAGCTGTTGACAACAGCACGACTTTTTCATCAAAACCGATCATTTCTGAAGCGGAGCAATTGTAAATATTATGGTCTCGTCCCGATCTTAAGATCCCATCAACCTATATATATTTTTTTTTTGTACTATTTTCAGACGATTAGATGCCCGCTTGGTTAGAACAACAGCCTCAAGCGGGAGCAATATTCGTCCGAATGTTGCTTATCAAAACATTATTGACGCTTTTCCAAGCACTTCGTTGGCAACCAAAACCTCCACATTCTCATCAACTATGCCAAAACAGTATCAAGCTTCAACGACTGGACCTAAATTTGCCATAAGCCAAACAACGAAATGTGAATTTCAGAAGACTGCACTCGACCATCGAATACACGTGCACAATGGCATGTTGCAAACATCCAATGGAGCTCCATTAGCTAAAATAACAGCCTTTAATCTAACTGTTATCGCCGGTGGAATTAAATTGTGGGAAATGTTTGTCGGATCTCCAATTGTAAATCTAAATTTCTGCCACAAATATATTATGCTTTGCAGTTTGGATGGAACACTTCGATTGCTTCATTTGTCAACAGGAATGGCTGTTTTTCCAGTCATTAGCTTGAATACTTCGGCAATTCATTGTACTTTCGTAAGTTTCTATAAAATGGTTTTTCTCTGTTGAAATCTTTCTCTAAATTTATTTTATAGTGTCCAATGGGGAATTTAGTTGGTGTAATAACTGACTGTGGTATTTTGCGCATTTGGAATATACCCGAAGGTCGAATTGAGTTGGCTACAAATTGTACTGAAATTTTCGGGAAATTCGGTGCAGTCATACAATTTCATATTACAGACCGTGGCGTACCATTAGTTTTGTTTTCCAATGGCAATTCGTACACATACTCCACGCAATTACAATGTTGGCTTGTGCTTGCATGTGCGAAGGATCCATTATTACGCCATGGTTTACAGGCGACTGTACCAAAAGAAACTCAAAAGAATTTTTGCCTCTATCCATTGACCTCTGTACAGGCAGCATCACACGGTTTCACTTCGAATGCTGGCAACGGTGCTATTGATTTGTAAGTTAGGCCATTTTTACTTCACGAATATCTCTTCGATAAATTTTCTTCCTTACTATTCAAGAAACACAAGTGATTGGCAGCACAGTGCAAAAATCGCTTTTATTGAGAATCAAATTAATCTATGCGTTAATCTGAGTTCAGCGGAGGAACTAAAACACTGGTATACCATGTTAGCTTATCAATTAGCAAATGTGGGCACTGAGAAACGTTTAAGACTCCTACTTGATGAATTATTGGGTTCCCCGAAGGATTGGTGTAAGCCCGCAGATCAGCAGTTAAAAGGAGCAGTAGGTTTTATGCAAAACTATAGATATGTATATATATTTAACTATTTTGTTTTCATTATTTCTTCAGGCGGTTGATAAACATGTCCTCTTCAAAAGTGTTTTGGACGTTATTAAGTCGCAGGTGAAGTGGCAACGCATTTACATGGAATATCAAGAGCTCTATGAAAATACAAAACTGAGAAGAAACGAGCAAGTCAACACAGTAGAGTGAAGAAAAAAACTCAAATATAAACATAATACTATAATTAAGGTGATAACGTTGGGCATTTATTTTCTTTAGGAAAAAATACATAGAACATTTTTTATGTAGGTCCTTCTATATTTTTCGCAGACCTAGATTGGCAGTTAGAAACTCCCAAATGTAATTTGACTTTAGAACTGATCTGCAGATTTTTTTTCATAGAGTTAGCAGAGTTATTGCATGTAATGTGGCCCTGGAGTGGGAACACTCTTCAATGGTGAATCAAAATCAAGGTCATTTTGTTCAGGCATAGGTTCGATCGAACCAATACGTTCCTGCAGCGTTTCATAAAGTTTGTGAACGGTCTCATTGTGACCAGCGGTCGGCTGCATCGCCTTCATCAAAGTTGCAAGTCGTGCTGGCGGTAATTTAGTGTAAACATACCTAAAAATAATTAATGTTAAAATTTAAAAATGACAAGTGTGTTGTTTGAAGTACACACCATAATAACTTAAGCAAATGACGGGTAACGTTATCGCGCATTAATCCAGCGAATAAAAACTCATCAAAGAGAGTCGTACAAAAGTCTTCCGTCGTGAACTCTTCAGCCATCGGGATAAGCAATGCAATCTATATATAGTAGTAACATATATGTCTGAGTAGTGGCGATTAAAATTAAAATTTTTTTTTTTTTTTTACCAAAGAATGTAAGAAGGGATCTTCGTAGGCGCGATCATCTTTGCATCCTGATAAGATTGCTAAAATTCTTAGTACGCCCACCCGATCTTTTAAACGCGCTGTATGAAGGGTGTAATACATAGCCAGTATACTAGCTACCGCACTCTCTTGAATATATGCTTCCACAGCATCAGGTGCTGGACCTGAATGCTCGATGGTAGTTAATGCAGATTCTCGCTCATCTGGAGGCAATTTAGAATGTAAACTGCGACATTGATCGTCGACCATGAGGCACATTAAAGCGGGCATAAATTTTGTCACAACCTGGCAATCTAATTTCGGCTCCTTAAAGTCCTGTGAGTCAATCATTATCCAAGCGCTAAGACCCAGAGACAACATACGTAGAAGCAATATCAATATCGTATTATCTCGCGCCAGTCCTTCGTTGTTAATAACATGGTGAAGAATTTTTATTGCAGAAGTTGCCAAAAAGTTTATCGCATAAGGATCACACAATGTCATGGATAAATCGCCAAGCACCTGCTCCTGACCGCGTTTGATATTGTCCAGGAAGCCTTGCAATTCACGCGATCGCTTGATGTCAACATTTTTCTCTCTGATGCAAGCATCCAAACACCATGTGAACTTATGACAAGGATCAACTGAAATGATTTCCTGCACTTCCAGATCGTGCAGTGCCATCAATAGTTCCGCGCGAAGGGTACAATAATGTACATTCCGTGTACGAAGGAATAAAGTTCTCAAGAATTGCAGTACCATATCGTATAATTTTACACTGGTACCAATCATGTTAGCTAATTTTTGTACCACTTCGCCTTGCCTTCGCATCTTTGGCGATGGAGTAAAGAATAAATTATTCAGATTTGTGTGATCGAAAAGGATATGTTCCTTTTCGCGGATGTATTGTGAAAGTAGTGGAGACACTTCGTCACCGAAAAGGGATTGATTATCACGCCAAATTTGACGCTTCACTTCAGTATCTGTATCCTGATATAATTCACGGTCTCGCACCAGAATCCTCAAATATTTGTCGTCTATGTGTTGGGTGTTTCGTAAAATTGCCATAACTACTGGACGAAGTGCTTTCACCCGAACAATTGGAAAGCTTTTTAGCAACAACTCCTTTAATTTCTTTTCACGCTCGCGTGGATCCTTTTGTCCCATATCATTAATATGTGTGATCAGCTTCTCCCTTAGCTCTTCCATTAGAGATGTATGAAAGTCAAGTCGGCGTACGCCGTGTAAATCAAGCAATGGAAGCATTGGACGCAGTGATGGCAAAAGAACGCCATTTTCCAGCTTTAAAAGAAAAATGTTAATTATATATTTGTAAAACATAATAATTATGTTATCAATTAAGGCTGTAAAAGCATCACGACCAAAGAGATCTTTTGTGCTGCCCATGTGCCCTTAGAGTATATTGAGACTATTTGCGAATTTCAGAATCTCAAAACGATTGGAGCGACTGATTGCTGGAGGACCCATTATTCTTGGCCCCGGTCTCATGAGTCTGCGCCTAGACACAGCAAGATAGCTCCGCTGTTTCCTTTATGATATACAAAGCCTGCAGAGAGGTGTATCCTCCGTCCCGATAACCCTCGCACTATGAGCCTTTTAACCTGCCGCATGCTCCTATTTTCTTCCCGTTTTCTAATCTATCTAATCTAATCTAAAATGGGACGAAAATCCTATCTTCAAATATACTAAAGTGGTCGGCGATAACACGTAACTCATAGGGACCAGTTGTGTTATATCTATCTGCTTCCACCTTTTCCAGATCGATCACTACTATAATAAATGAAAAATTCATAATTATTCCAATATGCCTACCGAGGTTCTGGATTTTGTCTGCCTATGAGGTTTTTACTGCCGCTGATCTATTTTCTGCCTACTGGGGTTTTGGATTTTCCTACTTTTGCGTGCGATTTGAATCAGGTAATTTAGGCCTGATTATTCTCCGTAAGTGTTTCGTTTTAGTTTACTTTTGTCACAAAATAAGAAATAAAAAGTACTTTTACAGGTCTGGAAGGGAATCCTATGGAGATGATGCTATTGGTTATGTCCAACTCCAAAGAGAATCCGGAATTTGTACACTTAAATGCAAAATGAGCCCCGAACATAAAGTGTTGGCTAGTCCATTTCTATAGAAATGGAGTACGTTCTATGGAAATGGAGTACGTTCTATGGAAATGGAGTACGTTCTATGAAATGGAGTACGTTCTATGAAAATGGAGTACGTTCTATGGAAATGGAGTACGTTCTATGGAAAGAGTACGTTCTATGGAAATGGAGTACGTTCTATGGAAATGGAGTACGTTCTATGGAAATGGAGTACGTTCTATGGAAATGGAGTACGTCCTATGGAAATGGAGTACGTTCTATGGAAATGGAGTAAATAAAAATACAAAAATTAAAAAATTTTTACTTTCGAATACCACTTGGCCCACAAAAATTGCCTGATTGCCTGATTAGGCCTGATTATTCTCCATAAAACTTAAATATGCTTCACGTGAATGTATGAACCCACCACCAAATCATTCCTGTAAATAAGAAATCCGGTAAATCCCGTTTGATAGACCGAATTCAACAATATTCATCAAAGTAATTTCTGAAGCTATTGTTATACCCGCAAAAAGGTTCTGGTCCAATGAAAGAGCTTACCGCGGCCTTTTGGGCAGGCAAGGCTCTTTCATTGCCGGTATCCAGTATAGAATTAATAAGCAATTTTAAGACTAATCTTGGACTCGTTCGCTTCGGCAGTTGGAATCAGAATGAAGGAAGCAATGAGCTGAGCTAGACTTCAGCTTAAACTTGTAAACATCTCATTTTCTTTACCTGAAAACTCTCGATTGCCTTCAGTGGATCTGTGCAGGATGTTAATGCGTCTCGTAAGTAAGCTTGCCCCGGTATATTAACCTCCTCCAAACCACAAAAGTTTTGGGACATGTTTACCTATTTTTTATTTAATGCAAAGCAAAAAACAAAAACACTTTAACTGTAACCTCATATATAATCAATACAGTTTACTTGGAGTTCACAGTAGCAAGCAGTTCGTTGCAAACGCACTTGTTCACATTAGATGTTAAAATAGAATAAATTTTTCGCATGAATTTACGCAACAATGATATTCAAGAAGCTTTATAAATTTTATATTAACCGGTCATAATTTCTATGGATGTTTTCGGAAGCGCAATTTTAGTAGAAAAGCAACAAAACAACACTTTTCGTATTTTCAGTGTAAAGGACATGTTAAGCTTCAACTCAAATATTATATATCCACAGTTTTAATTGATATGTCAAGTTATAATCGAGATTTATGCACACAGCTGTACAACAAGAACAACAAACAACGAGAAGCCATTTTTGAAGTTGATAGCAAAGTGTATACAAAAGTGAAACTTATATCGGCTCTTTGAAAATTTCAAGTTTCGTTCTATAAAGTGGAAATTAAATCAAAATTATTTGTGCAAATTCGTTAAAAAACACTAAAAGCAGTTTTTCCTCGTTGTCATCGATATTCTTAACTACTAAGCCGAAAAGTGCTCAGTAATTTCAATTGTTAACATAATTTTCAAAATAAAAGAGGTATGAATTGATTAAACTAATTAAAAACAATATAAAATTCCATAAAATGGCATGTTTACAACATATATTCTCAATTTTTTTATAATTAATATTAAATTTAAACAGTTTTTGATGCTAATATATTCAAACCAGTTCGTTTTGGTTTACTTTTGCTTTTCTTGTTGTATTTTTGCCTATGCCTTTGCCAAGGTTTTCGGCTGCAAGCTTTAATGTGCGTTTTTATTTATATACGCACTGTACGTTTCTTGAAATTCCAAAATTTTTGATATGTGTATGTACATACATATGTGTTTGTGTTAGCGCTGATTGCAGCATTCATAATTTGTTTGCAAAATTTACTTTCCCTTGTTCTATTCTTGCTTCTTATGCTTTGTTGACATGTCCCCATAATCGGGTTTACCCATTCCCACTGTACGGGGTACGCGCATTTCTTTTTTATTTTTCGTAATAGTTTCGTAGAGTATTGAAATTTTTACAATTATCGAAGCATTAGGAGCCGAAAAATTAAATTTACATAAGCTTGCGGAGAATATGCAGGCTCGCACGTAGCAGAAATGTCCCGCAAAACACTTCATATCATTGCATAGGAAAAAAAGAAGCCGATTGCTACTGAAACATTTCAAAAACAATCGTAATAAACGGAGTATATTAAAAAAGTACTTCTTAAGCAATACGAGAAGAACTAGTTTTTTTTGTGTATGCTAAAAATAAACGTATGCGAATAAAAAAGTTTTTTCAGGTTTGCAAGGCAGTTCATTTTCATCGTAAAACGAAGCGTAAAATAAAATTTATCACAACCAAACTGCAGGATGGTAGTGAAAATAGTAGTGCAGCGAGACAAAAAAGAGTAAAACGTACTATAGTAGCATTTCCACAGCACTGATACTAATATTTACAACGCTGTGGGTACCTGCACACGAGCGGCAAGTCTGCGGTGCCGCGGTAACGCGCGGTCCTTTTATAACGTTTGTCGCGATATTTTTAATTTTTTACATCCACGAATGCATACAACGCAACTGTAACGCTGCGGCACGCACGCTCGTGTGAAGGCTTCCATTCATTTCTGTGTACTTTGAAACAAGTCGCGAACAACCGCTCGTGTGCAGGTGCCCTATTGGTAGCTTGATTACCCAGCGGGAAATTATCTCCTGCATGACAAAGTCATCAGTGATATTATGGATGACATACAGGTGACAGTATCATGCATGACACCTTGGGGGACATGTCATCGTAAAGGGGTGGTGTTCATGTGCTTGAATCTCATTGGCTACTGAAATTTAAATAATGCTTTAGCGTTAGTTGAGCGTTAGCACGAAGCACGTAGAGGATGAGTGCTCGACTCAGAATCCGAAGATCGCGGTTCGATATGAAATTGAATCGATCATTGAATTACCAAAATATCGATAACGGTGTGGATCCCACTTATAATTAGTCCCCTTTTCGACTGGCCAATTTTAGTTAGCAAATTTTCGTTGTTTCGTCTTGCAATTTCAATTTGCTTTTCCACAAGTAAATGTTTTTTTGCAAACTTTCTCGCGTTGCGAATAGGAGAAAAAGGATAACAAGACAAGGGTAAAATGGCGCGTCACACATTGCCATTTAATATAATAAGAAAAGTAATAAATAAAATATAATATTCAAAAAGCGTGTCAAGATGATTTGATGAAGGAACTTTTGGATTGAAATTATAAGCCATTTTCCTTCCTTCTTCTAATTGTGACGAACGCGTTGAAAGGGAAGTATCAAAATACTTAAACGAATTGGAAGAAATAACAGAAGAATTTCCTCTCACTTCTTCCGCGTATAAACTCAAGACTGCAAACTAAAAATTGCGTGTCGAAAAGGAGACTTACTGAATTTTTTTTTTTTTTTAATATTTGTTTCAATGTTCTATTGTATATAAAAACAAACAATATTAAAATAAAACTTAAAAGATATGCAGTTTTATGGCTTTTTGAGTAAAATTATGAACACTTAATGAGAACGAATGAATCAATCAATTCATTTTAATGTGAGAATGTATGAAAAAGGCCAAAAATTTAAGTTATTTTTCTCTAACCAAATTATTTTAACTTAATCATGTTTTCTTATTTTAATAGAATAGGGAAATGGACTTATTTTTTTAAGTTTATTTAAATCATGAACTAATTGTTTTTTTTTTTTTTACTATTTTAATTTAATTCAAAAACAAAAAACAAAAAAATAGCAATCTTCAATTCTATTTATGGCTTCGCACAGATATTTTAAACTTTAATTTTAAATATGGCTTTCTCGATTTCTAAAATAAAACTAAATTTCTCGTGTTACTTGCGAATCAGCCAGTTAACTAGAGCGAATAGCGAATTGCGAAGAGAATTTGGATATAATGAAAAAATCATACAAAACGAATTTTTTTTTATATCGATTTACTTTATATTGAAGAGCATTTAAATATGAATATTTTTATAACAAAAATATCTAATTGCAGGTATCTAATTACAGTATTATTATCGCCATTATGTCTCTACTGGGAGAAAACCTTAAATAGCGGAAAGGAAAAGAAAAAATAATAACCAACTTAAAAGTTGAAACTGGAAATTATCTTAATCAAGACGTTCTAAATTAGATTAACACCAAGAAAAATGTTCAGTTTCCATAAGCCACGCGTTTATCGCTCCGCCGAGGGTTGTTGCATATGTCGTGCAAAATCTAGTAGCTCCCGTTTCACAGATTCGCGAAAATATGAAGAAGACTCTGTCAAATGTTTCGACCTGAAGTATCCTCGTTATGGAGAAATTTGCAATGCGTGTGTTCTCCTCGTGAAGCGATATAAACGCCTTCCACCAGGCAGCCAAAGGCACTGGGGTCACGTAAGTATAATTTATATAATATGAATCATGTACAAATGAAATTCAATTGTAAATCTGTCAATAGGTGGTTGACGCACGCGCAGGTCCAGGCACGAAAACTTTCACGAAAGTTAAACGCACTAAGGAGGATTTAATTGTCGACAGTAGCAGCAAAAGGCCGAGTATTACTCAAAGCAATAAATCAGTTATTTCAGAGAAGTTTTCTAAAATATTCAAAAAGTCCAAAAATATAAAAATTAAGACGCTTGCAATAGAAGAGAGCAAAAAAACATCTCAGAAGTCACCTGGAAAGATGCACAATAAAATGACGTTGTTTAAACGCAATGATTCCGTTGAAAGTGACAACGCCGATA
Organism: Chlorops oryzae; assembly: GCA_020466095.1. Taxonomy (NCBI): domain Eukaryota; kingdom Metazoa; phylum Arthropoda; class Insecta; order Diptera; family Chloropidae; genus Chlorops; species Chlorops oryzae. The sequence goes on from CM035808.1 coordinate 38,207,940, forward strand.
GCCGTGAAAGCTCGCCAGGAGTTAATGCGCCAAGAAACGATGGTCAATTTGAAACGAAAACACGTTCTTCGCTACATCGGACAAAAAATAATAGTAAGACTATGCATTTGCAACGAGCTGGCGTTAAGAAAACAATTGTTAAGGCTAAAACGGTAGCTAAAATCAGTGGAAGTAGACGTCGCAAAAAATTCACTCCTCAAAAGAATCGCTTATCGATTGATTCCACTGTAAAATTTTTCGATGATGAGGAATGGTCGAAGCGCGTCACTTGCTGTGGTGTCATTTATGAATGTAAAAAACTGGCAGGAGCTACAATTATTGACATAGATAATTTTAAACCTTGTGACGCCCATCGACAACGGGTCGATGTACCTTCACAAAAGAAATCTGAGGCAAAACCAATCACGGAGATCACACAAAAAAGTATTAAAGCCACTTTGCCAGCAGTAGTTAAATTAAACTTACCTTTAACGGGAACAAGTGCAAGCATTAATCCAACGCCAGTGTTAAAAAAGCATCACCTCTTCTACAAACGACAATCCGAAATGTTTCCCAATGGTGACATGACAACACCAACTGAATCAACAACAACAAAATCCAAGACTGAGACAAGCTCACAAGCAATAAATTTACACACAGAAGCAATGAACATGCAACCAAAACTCCAAATAACAGCGCTCGCTAATCAATCACTAAATTTGCATTCCAAAGTAGCAACAATCGAAAAGGTCACTTCATCATCAGGTGAAGCTAAGTCATCCAATTTCCTTCATAGAATTAAGTCTGATGCGGGAAAAATAGTAAAGCATTCCATTGAGAAGTTCAATTCTGCTGTACGTATTAAAGCTCAAGATGTAATAGAACTTAGGAATATTGTCAAAACGGTCGACAAGAGTGTTATCATGTCGAAGAATGGTGCTCATAATATTTTACTAAAGGTCCCAGATCTTTCACCGAGCTCTTCATCATCTACTAAATTTAGTGACAATTCTTCTGATTCAGGATTTGATGAAAATGTTCAAGACCGCAAGTCGGCCAGCCCATTGGTGAGTTACATAAAAAAAAATTTAAAAAAATAGAAATGATTGTGAAAAGAAAAAATTAAATCTATTTTTTTTTTTTCATAAAGCAACATGAAAATGATGTAAAAATTCCATCAAGATCTCCAGTTCAGACTCTTATTCTTGCTAGTGGAGTAAGGGTTCACGGTCAGCAGCAAAATCTAGTTTATGCCGGCAACGAAGCTGCAGCAAAGATTTTACAAAATCGTTTGCAACAGCAAAGTGTAACTACACAACTATATAGTAATAGTGGAACACCTTTGCAGCAAAATGTAAGCCTCAATTATCCCTCATTATCTTTAACAGATATTTATGTTTCTGCGTTAACTATTTACTATAATTTTCATCGTTCCAAACGTCTTCTAAGGTTTTTAATAATATCAATATTTTCAGCAGCGTTTGAATGGGCAACCGATAACAATCGATCCATCGATTGCAATGAAACTTCAAACGAGGAACAACAACAATGTCGTCTCAATAGCACCGTATAATCTTGCTGGAGTTAAAGTGCGCCCGTTGTATAATACAACAACAAATGCCATACAACATGAAAATGGCATAACGACCATTGTTCCAGCATCATCCTATGATATTGCTGCAAAACGGAATGAAACTTTATTGAAGGCGGTGGGTGCACAGAATACTGTGACCATTACACCATCACCAATCATGAACAATCAAAATCAAATTAATTTAAATCAAAAAATCATTTTACTCAAATCAAATTCGAATACAAATTTCGGCCATGCTTATAAGGGCGCTAATATCAGGAACACATCCACTGAATAGATTCTTAAAAGTGCCTTTACACGGAATGGTGTTTGCATGGGAATAAATACAAACATCTGACCTTACTCATGTAAGCACTTTTCGTGTAAGTAAGCCTCAAGAAAGTGCTTTATCTTGTTACAAGCAATGCTTGAAATCTATTGTGTGCTTGAAATTTGTTGATTATGGTGTATACTATTTGGGCAGCAATAATTTTGTTTTTTGGAGAGTTTCTGTTAATTTTTTAAGCAATAATTACTACTGTAAGCACATTCCAAGAGATAAAAACTATTATGTAGACTTTTATATATATATTTTTTGTATTTTTATCGCTTAAGTACAAAATGTATGGTCAATACTTACCCCACATAAAATATCAGTTGTATGAAAATTTCAACTTCGGATTTTTCCACAAAATTTTGCAAGGATGTTTCAAATCAAAAATTATTATTATTGCTAAGATTTTGGTTTGGGTTTGCTTTCAAAATCAAATAACGTAAATAATATCTATTTTTTTGTTTGGTATAAGTTTTAAGGGTAATTTTTTTGAACTAAACCAGCGATTTCGAAATTCAATTAATTTAAGGAAAAAGCTCAATTGTTTGCCATAATTTTAAGTAAGCATGAAGTTAATCATAGAGTGTTTGAATCTTTTGAGGAAAATACCATTTGAAAGCATTTTACATAGTTGTAATAATTAGAACTGATTTTAATACTTAGTTGACGTCACACGTCAAAGTATAGTTAGACGATCTTCATAAGCGAAGGTTTTTTGCTACTGAGATTACATGATTGGATGTGTTAGTTCGTTCGACTTAAAATGGAAATAAAAGCAATATTTTTAATGCAAAGAATTCGCGTTGAAGTCCAGTTCATTTCTTTAGGCACGAGTCGCTCATGCTGCTACATATAAACAAACACTTTTTATACTTTATTTCTTTTTTCTGTAATTTTTTAAATATAAAATGTTTAAATTTTGTAAAAGAAACTTTCCAAAGACTTGAAAAATGAATTTTTGTACAATTTGTGACATGAAATGTTGATTTGACATCAATGATTTTGTAGTTCTAATTAATTTATATGCCAAATTTTTAGCAATCGAATTAGTAAGTTTTTTTAAATAATAAAATGTAGATTGAAAAAATAAAACACATTTAACTCTCACGTTTGACACTTTAGGGAAAGAGAAGCAAAAGATTTGTAAAACTTTTTTCAATTGGGTTCACTTTGTTGGCACTCTTTAGGTATATCATGTTTTATAATAGTTTAAGATTTCTAGTTAGACTCTTTGATTTAAAAAAGAACAATGAATTATTTTTTCTCATTTATTTCGAATGGTAAGAAGTCATATAGTATATACATATATGTATATGCTATTTTTCTATCTAAAAAAGCACTATTACTATGATGAATGTAGTATATATTCTAATCTTATTCTGATTTAATTTTTCGTTTCTTTGCGGGTTCATTGTTAGGTTTCTGTGCGAAAAATGTGAATTTATTTTTGCTAATTTTTCTTTTCTGCGCTGCTTCTTTTTGCTTCGCATTGAACAATTTTTCAAGCTCTTTTACTGCCTGCGCAGATATAGTCCAATCTGAGATTCCAGAGCTAAATAACTTGGTCGGGTCATCGGCAGTGGTGTAGCTAGGTATTTCCACACCGAGACGTTTGCATACTTTTGTTAAAATATCATCAACATATGTGTGAATAAGCAAGTCCGCTTTTTTATCCTGCAATGTTATAATAAATATGAGTACCTATTGAGATTTTTTATTCTTGGGAATTGACTTACATGTTTTGTTGGTTGAAGGTTACATATGACCAATTTCCCACCATGCTTTATGTTTTTTAGGGGCAAATTTCCACTGGGTACTATTTGCAAGGTCGTTCCCAAAGTTATATTTAAGTCGGCAATGCTAAAAATATCTCTAAATTGTAAAAGGAACAATGGTTTCGTAACGAAAATTGCTTACGTTGCATGCATTAAGGCCAAATCTAAATCTCGTTCAGGTAAATCGGCCTCCCAATCAAGAACATTGTCTATGAGTAAACCACCTCGACAGGGTCGATCGCCATTACGACAAGCACCGCCACAAGGCTTTTGTCCAACTGTTTCGGCTGCGGTTTCACGTACAAATTGTTTTTTGCATTTATTGCACTGCTCCACAAACATATTTCCATGTAATTCCGATATGTACTTCCTTTCTAATCCAGATTTCATATGAAGACCATCGATATTCTGGCTGACAATGTAATGTATATAGCCGTTTTCTAAGAGAGCTCGTAGTGCCATGTGTGTACGAGTTGGTATGGCATCGTTGAAAGATATATCAGCAGGTGGCTTTTCGCCTTTTTTCTCAAGCGTCCAAACACCTTTAGGGCCACTGTAAATAGGAATTAAAATCAATCATGTCAAAGAAATTGTTTATTGCTCTACCGAAAGTCTGGTATTCCTGCAAAAGTACTTATCCCGGCGCCAGTATGCACAACTACATGCTTAGAGTTTTCCAAATATAATACTAATTGCTTACATTTTTGCTCAACAGCTTCTTGTGAATCGAATATCTACGTCAAAGGAAATATTTTAAGGAACATTTTTATTTTGTAACCTTTTTTTATACCTCTGGTGCTCCCAAAACGCCTTTGTTTCATGAAGATGAAAGCCCATCTGCATAGCTGCAGCTCATTTTTGTTATCTGAAAGTTATTGGGTTAATAACTTAATTTATATAGGTTGAAAAATTATTTATTTATTTAATTTCAAAATGAATTCGTCGGCAAGGGAGGCAGGGAGAGCGAAAGAGCGAAAAACGTTCTACAATTCGACTAGAACGCACCATTCCCTTCTGAACGTTGCGTCACGACTAGATACCAATAAACGTCAAAAAGTTAATGTCTTAGCAAATATTGTAATCGATTTTAATGTCTTTATTGATTTCGTGCATAAATGCCTATGGTCCTCAGGTATTTTTTGAGCTTGCACGTCTAACTACGCATCATTTGCACAAATGCTTAACCTTGTGAGCTCAGTTAATAAGTTTCGTAATTTTCGAACAAATTAGTCGATGCTTTGCGTGACTGCAAATCTGCATGTACTGCACGATCTTTTTGTATTTCAGTTATTCTGTATATGTATGATACGAACAGTAATACACATTAACTACGGATCGTGATCCATAAAAATCAATATGATTCGATTGCGCAATTTCCCGATCTCCATGGCGCAGTACGTGTTTGATCGCTTCCATAGCTCTAAGAACAATATAATTAAGTTCGTGCTAATTTTGCCATCACACGTTTCTGCGATATACTGTCATTCATTTTTTTCGTATCACGTGTCGTGCGATGTCAGAATTTCGGTCAGTCTGCAATATCCTTACTACAGCTGTGATTCGATTCATTTGTATCATTATGTTATTGACTATTGCATGATTAGGACTATTTCTGATAGTAAAGAATGAAAAAAGCGATCGAGCGAATGTATTTTTTTTGAAACCATTTTTTTCGCCGCTTGCGGATATTTAAATTCTATTTTATATATTCATCCAAAATCTCAAATTGTTCTTCTTTTTTAAATTTTCTGCATAGTCATTACATACATTGACAAATCCAAAAACTGCAGTTTCAGCTGAACCGATAACAACAATCAATGAAATTCCAAAAGGAATTCATGCTCATTTTCTTTTTCCGTGGAACATATTGATATAATGCTGCACTTTCATTGATAATTCACATTTCGATCGTAATGAATTAAAATTTCTGCCACAATGATCGATCACGAAATTTCATGCGATTTTTTCATCAGGTATTCATCTGATTTAAATGTCTCATTAAATTTATGCTAATCACAATCAATTTCGTCATTCACGGAATGATACTGTTATGCGATTCGACGAATATTTCGTAAGTAAAACATGTGCATGCTGCAGCAGCTAGAAATTTAAATCGAAAAATTTATTTTGTTTCACATGATGGTTAATCAGGACACTAGGATTCAAAAGCTCTGCCAATAACTTTTGTTGAAGGGTTTGATTCTTAGATTCAACTGAAATTCGATATTCGGAAACCAGTTTTATTCTATTTAAGATTTAGCTAGAAAATCATCTAATCACGATCACTGCGGCGCACTGCGTGGCATGGCATGGCATAGAGAAAATTTGTAGTAAAAAGTGACGCACAGCAAATTAATATGGAAATGACTAGAAAGGGCAGCTCTGCCAGAAATAAGTGCAAGTCTCCAAACAATGGTAGCACTACAGCTGTGAAATTAGCATAGAAATCTAAAATCTATGGAACGCTATGCCATGCTAATTTTTTGAGTGTCTGCTTACATAAATTTTCATACATTTTGATTTCTATATGACAGATGGCACTGCGGCGCAATGCGTGAGTGTTTCTACTATTAACGTGTAAATAGCGTATTAATAATTTTAAAGAAAACGGAGCAAATATACTCCGATTGGACGATACGCGGAAACTATCATGACCGATTCATATATCGATTTGATGTATCGAAAGTTTGTGATATGTCAAATTGGGACGTTGTGGTTTAAAAAAAAAAAACAAGCAACCGTACTCACAACCATGAATCCCGTCGCGTACATTTCAAAGCAAATCCAGGCACACTTTCTTAGTGACCACGTGGATTGTTCCACAATGGATTTGCATAAAACTCAAACATTGATTCGTTTCCATAACCAAAAGACACGAGGTGACGTTAGTTTCTCTTCGAATTCCACAGTTTGGGAGAACTATTTTGGCGCAGGCAACGGATTGCACAGGTTCTTCCCGAAAAGCGAGGAAGACCTGGAAAGCTGTATAAAAACCTTCTTGGAAGTAGCCCAAAAATGGCGCTTCCCACTTGAACGCGTCGAACATTTGCAAGGTATCAGTATATAAATTATATATAATGTAAATGTTAACATGCGTTTGACTAATGGAAAGGTCATGAGCGATTTGCTTTGTACTTACAACGCCAAGCGACTATAACTGAAGTTTTGCGTATGGTTCTAAATGGTAAAGGCCAATTGGCATCTTACGGAAATGTTCCGAAAAATCCCTTGAAACGTATACATATCTTGGCATCGAGAAGCGATGAGAACAATTTGACATATTATCGTGCTGCCTTGATTCGTAAGGTTCTGGCAAATGTATTGAAATACTCTGAATGGATTGTCGAGGATCAATCTGCTGGTGGAGACGATGGCTTATTGCACGTTGAGGTTAGGATAGTTTTTTGCAATGAAAACTTATCCTTGTTTAAGCTAAAGGCAAATGTACTTAGGTTCTAAGCGTGGCTACACCAAACGGCGAAAGAATTGATAGCAGATACGTGGCTGTCTTCTGTGGTATTGTGGTTGATCCGAAAACTGGAAAGTTGGCAAACTGCAACACCGATGAATACATAAGGTAATTTATCATGTTTAAAATATTCTTGAACTCATTTTATGTTCGGTTTGTTGTTGCTGCCAGTCTTCGTACAAACGATTTGAATTTAATGGCTCTGCACAAGTACGGAATTCGCGCTAGAGACGATCTGCTCTTTCGAGAACTGATGAACTGTTTGGGGGTTGCTGCAGTAACCGTAGACTTGCTTGAAAAGAAATGCTCGAGCCCATCAACAATAATACGCAACGGACGGGGCAGTAACACTAGAGGTCTATCCGAAGCATAACTTCTATTTAAATTTGAATGCAAGTTTTTTTTTTTTTAGGAGCATGCTTCATCTTGTATAATTCGGCGCGTTTAGAAACGCTCTTGAAAACTTTCGATACTCGCATAAATGCAGGACAATACGGAACTCTTCCACCAATTGAAGAAGTTGACTTTTCTCTTTTAAATAACGAGGTTACAACAATTCATATTTAGAAATATTTTTCTAGTATTAATTGAAAAATCTTAAATTCAGGAGGAATGGCAGCTCGTATTTGGATATATATTCACCTTTCCCGATTTAATGGAACGTTGTGTGCGCCAAATTGAAAGCGGACAATTTGCTTCCCATTTGATTGTCCAATTTTTAAGTGGTTTGGCAGCTACTTTTAGTGTCTACTATCGACGAGTACGCATTTTGACTGTAAGTAGTATAGAAGAATATCATTACAAGTGCATAGAAATCATCTCCTTTTTTTATTGACTCCGAATTCAAGGAATATCGTCCACAACTAATGGCTCAAATGTATGCACGCATTTACCTGTTAAAAGCATTGCAGGATGTTCTCAATAAGGCGCTAGGACTGCTCGATATTGAGCCTGTAGCACATATGTAAATCGTTTTGATGGAAGGAAAACCGGTTTTGTTTGCTTTTGTTTTGTTTTCTTTTAAAATTTTATTCTTTTATACTCATATCACATGAAGACTATTCTAAAATAATTTAGTCTTACAAAAACTCCTATACTGCAGGTTATTCTAAGAAAAGCTAGAAGAGTGCCGAAGTGTACGGAAAAGAATAGCATAACGATGATTTCAGTTGTAATACTTTTTAAAATAACTGTTACACCCCAATGCCAATCCACCATGTATATATATAAAAAAAAAAAAAAAAACACTACTGTGTGCTACAAGAAGACTGTATGCATTTAACTGTGATTAAATGATTTCATTAAAAAATCAAACCTAAATAATGGTGTTCTTGATAAATTAGGATATTGAGCATTCATTTTATTTGTGTAAATTGCAGAATTCTATATATAAATATATCAATATCTCATCGATACCTGGCAATACTAAGTTGTCCGTCGTGTATGTTGCATGGCTAATAACATGCTGACGTTAATCTTTGAATTAATACCAGGGATTGCCTGTGAAATATGGGGTGCATCCTTCTCATGTATTCATTAATTTTTCTTCGTTTTAGGAAATAATCTTCCAATACACCTTCATTAAATATAAATGATCATTTAAATAATATTGCTTGATAACAAATGCGACTTAATCTACTTCGAATCCTTAAAAACTATTCTAAATCTATTCCAGTCAACATACTCTAATATAACAATACTAACATACTAACAGATTATTCTGTTTTACGATGAATACTTAGAACGATATTTGAAAGTCACAGTTATGCGAGGTAAAGCTTCGAATAAACCCCAAAGGGGTTCAAAAGAGTTAAACTCCTTTTTCTCTTTAATTATGGAATTGTATGAGCTATTAGCTGCCATCTTTATGCCTGTTGAAGTCTTTAATAAATTCAATATTCTCTTTATTCGTATAGAAAAGTTCCTCCATTAGACGAGTACTGCCCAAGGAATTTGCTTTTGTGCCCAAACACATGTTATACTGCGCCGCGTCCAGTTGTGTGTCGCAGAGAATCTCATGATAAATATGCACCAAGGTAGGATCCGGAGCACGAAAAATTTGCAAATGCCGCATTTTCTCAGCTGCTTCACTGTAGTTCACTGGCACATCTGCCGTATTGACAAGGAATGCACTATTCTGACGCTGTCCAACCCGTACGATTTTGTCTAGAAATCGAACGTCTTCGAGCCCCCAACCTGTAATATCCTTATCAAAGCCATTGATCTCTGCATCGAGAATGTCGGACTTGTATATTGTGCATATTCCAAAACCATATTGACGGAAATAGCCGTTTTCGTTATTGATTTCGGTTGAGCTGGACATTTGTTTCCTACGCTTTGGATCATACTCACTGAAGACTATTGGCAAATATACTTGTTTTCCCTGCACTGTATTCATGCGAATGCGCTCCAGCGTTTGAGTATTAAAGACCATGTCCACGTCCATGAAGAGAATAATATCATCGACATCAATATACGAGGATCTGGCAGCAGTATCAAGTGCTAATCCTCGCGAGAAATCTTCATGACGTTGTATGTAGTTGATGTGTTCATAAATATGACGCCTTTTAATCTCGTTGATAAGGCGTAAGTGTTCTTGTATAGTTGACTCTTGACCAAAGATGACAACGAGCAAATCGCAATTTAGCCTTTGCTCGATGCAAATCTTCTCATAGGTCTGAAGGAAACGTTGGAATGTCGTTAATCGTCCTGAAATGGAAAGAACAAATACTATTTTCGAAGGCGTCGTCGTCGAGGAAGAAGGGAACCGGTCAAGTGCTGGTATTGTAAAACGGCGTGATAGCTGGCTAATGCCCGACTGGAATAGATCTTTTAGGAGACCTGAAACAAGTCGGTTTTTTTTTTTTTTTTGCAGGAAATCCTCTAGCCAAATGATATTGTATACTTACTTTGCTTTTGCGTTGTGTTGAAGGTATCCTCGTTGCGTTCTTTAACAAACAGACCCGTGAAGGCACGTTGTATATACAAATGTCGGCGCACAGGAACGGTCATTTTATTGCCACTGTACTTCTTGTAGATCAGCAGCAGATCCAGTATCAAGTCTTGACCGTGCAATGGATTTAATCTTGAATAGCCATAAAGAAGCTCTCGAAATTCGATGACTCGGCCTCTTTGGCGTGAAAAGTTGTTAATATTTTCCATCACCTCAGTTATGACATCCTCGAGTCCTTCGCGCATCGCAGAGTCGATTTTATGTTTTGGATTTGCATTCAGTGTAGAATAGATACTTCGTGCTATAAACGCCCACTCGAGCAGCTCGCGCGATGAGCTTGGAACGTATTTATTGAGATCGGGACTGACACCTTCAAAGAAATTATTAAGGAACTTTCAGTTCGGATATTTCATGTTTAGAAGGGTAGACATGGAAACGAACCAAGACTATTCAGATCTTCTGTATAGGAATTCCTTTGTTCTTTTTCTGGCAGCAAAGATATTCCAGGGGCCAATAACTTATTATCGCTTGGTATTTCCAAATACTGAGACATGCGTTTTATATCGCGATAAAGTAGGAGCGACTCCTGTCTAAGCTCTTCAGCTTTGAGTCCCTAAAAATGGGAGAAAAATAATTAAATAAAATAATTTTTTCCCGAAAATGTATACCAAGTACCTGTATAAATGTATGTAGACGGTACATGAGCGGCGCTTGTTTGATGGGATGAAGCGATATGGCTTTGTAGATTTCCTTTCGTTTTAGCTTTCCGGTAAATGCATTTCGCCCACTTGAATTGTGCCGTAAAATGTATTGCATCTAAGTTGGAAAGGGATAATCAGCTATGAAATCTGATGAGGAACTTAATATGTTTATGTGCTTACTTCGTAGTTCCATGTGCAGGGAATGCCTGCGAATCTCTGAACACATCGTCCAATTTCGACGTCCTCATGCGTGCTATAAAGGTTTTTTAAGCATGTTGGAATGTGTGGTGCCACTGGTGGAAAAAGTAAGGTAACCTAAATTATTATGCTTATTCACATGGCCAGCGGCAAGGGCGTAATCCACGCTGTGTTGAAGGGGGACTAATTTTTTTTTTAAGTTCAAAATAAAATAAATTTATACTTATGGCTCGAGATTTAAGTTTGTTCCGTCTTCAAGGGGATTCCATGGACCTATCGTCCCCCTTCAAATACGCCCTTGGCCAATGTTCGTAGTGCTAGGACCAGTGACGGATCAAACATTGATAGGAATGAAAACTTTCAACGTTTTTCTTATCTTATCTAGAGATATTTAAGAATAAAAGTATCCTATACATATGGCCTTAATGATCCGTCACTGAGTCCTTGAGAATGTAAAAAATCTAAGACCGTTCGAAGTCATAAAATACAAATACATGAATACCTCTTCTTAGCGTTTCGCTGCTCATTATAACGCCAGGACCACCCATGCAAAAATTCTCATCAAATTCAAGAGAAAGCAATCCAAACTCTTCGCTATTGCCTTTTCCTGCTTGACCTGAAAGTACAGAATGGCTAAATAAATTTAGCTTTCAAAAGTTTCATTTCTATGTCACCTATGAACTGTGGCTTGGAACTGTCGATTGACCTGAGAAATCGCTCTAATTTCTCTGGCTCAATGTAGACGTCATCATCGGCACGTATGAACCACTCAAATTTGTCCACGAAATGTTCATACATATAGTAGAGCATCATGAACGATTTCTTTTGTGGTGGATATCGGTCGTCGACGTTCTTGAGTCCGATAACTGGCAGTTCATTGGATTGAGAACCTTCCGAGCTGAAGAATGCTATACGTCCTGGCACCTCCTTGCCCCATGTATCGAAGACTGCCTTCGCACGACCTTCAATAAAATTTCGTGCTGTCATGACCCCGACAAAGACAAGATTCTTCTGAGAATTCGTGGTGGTCTCCTCATCGCAAAGGCCAATTATTTCTTCAGGCGTGCGAGTGTTTTGACTGTTGGGTTTCGGATTACAACGTTTGACTATTTCCAATGCTCTATAATTTTTCAAGACAGTTCCTAAGCAAAGACCTATCGCAATGCCGAAACAGGCAACGACTAGAGTCTTTCGTTTCGTTCTCGTGTTTGCCTTCATGATCGCCAACTCAAGGTCATGGCTGAAAGGAAATTAATAGAAGTGTGTTAACTTAAGGAATCAACAAAAAATATGTACTTCGATTAGCGGTCCTTGCTTCTACAAAAAGTGCCTCAAAAAACACAGCCCAAAAAAAAAAAAAAAAAAGAGTGTCAGATCCATCAGGTCTATGTTCGATTAGCGGCCCTTTCATCTGCAAAAAAGTGCCTCAACACACAGGCAAAAACAGAGTGTCAGATCCATCAGGTCTAGGTTTCGCCATAACCTCAAAATAGAGTCTCAAAGCCCAATCGAAGGAGCTTTTGAGGTTATAGTTCAATTTGGAGCCGATGGAGCTGTACGGACCTCAAGCTCGGATTCAGGGACGATATATATTCCCGGTAGTTTCTTCCCTAGTATTTTGTCTCGGCGGAAACGTTGCTCCGTTTATACATACATATGTATGCCCTTCCCAGTGTGTTTAGAATGCGAGAAATTTTTCCAAATTCGCGCGGAAAAACTCCCCGGGAATATTTAGAATCGGCATAGTGAGACCCATGGGTCTGACATTTTTGTTGTTGTTGTGGTGCTGTCAAATCTAAATCACCCAATTCTTTTTATGCTGGCCACTCAGTTGCAGCCCAATTTATTATCTTAATTTTTCAATTGGCGGCTGGCCCCAGCTCGTGCCAGTCTATATACATATGTGTGTATGTGACAGAGAGCGTGCATGTAATGAGGGAGTTTGATTGACGTACGCTCGCAGAAACTTAAGAAATCAAAAAAATTATGAAAAAATAAAATTTTTCGATGAATGTTTGCTTTAAGAACAACAACTGTTCTGACACAAAATGAAATATGAGTTTTTCGATTCGCGAATGGATCGAATTCTCGCGCTCAAATCGAAAACGTGAATACAGTAATGTTCACGACAATGACTGCAGCAGATTCCTTAGAGTCTAAGGCTTCGACTATCAGTTGGAATTTATACATATTTCTATCGAATGCTCAAAGCTTCTAAAACGAAAACATTTTTTTTTTGTCAATCATTCAAAGTCAACTTGCGCGCCGCCCACTGAGTGCCTCTACTTTTTTGTACAGCACTATAAATTTGAATGCAATTGGTAAGTGAATGGAGCAATAGACTCAAAAATTATTCTGATTAAACCGGAAAGGATTATTTTAGGAACTGGGCAGTGGAAAACAACGGAGTACCTACGAATCGAGTCAAGTGGACCTCTGCTAAGCACTTACGTACGTGATGCTGTCTTATTAATGGACACATGGCTGCAAGTCGACGGGAATTGAAAGATCACACTGCAAACGTCTGATTGTCTTAAGTGGAGCTTATGTAGAATATTTGAGAGCCCGAGCATTCAGCCACAGGCAGACATAGGTAGAAGCTAGTCTGACGGGTCTATTCTAAGGTTTCGATGCTCCAGAGCAGGGCTTAGCAGAGGAACGTGCACATGAGACGTCTGAAATCATTACTTAATTGAAATTCATTTAACTTGTAAATAAGAGCTTCTATTTTAAGCCATGTATGTATGTATGTCTCTCACAAATGCGGCCATCCATTTGATGGAAACTCTCGAAATTAAGATTGCATTCAAGCAGCTCTATGTAGCAGTAATTTCCTCAAAGAAAAGCAAAGAAAAGAAAGAACCTACAGGCTCTCGATGAAAGATTTCCTCTTTTTGCGTTCATAAATAATTCTCTATACATATCTGATTTGCGAAAATTTTATTTTAAAAATATTTTAGAATAAAAAGAAATCTCGTTTTCTGTGTTCTGCAAGTTCTTTCGGATGATTTCATTGCTATAGTTCGCGCTAAATCAACATATGCAAGGCAAATCTTTTTTATATATTCTTCTCGTTTTTTGCGAAAACTTTTATTTATTTGCTTTTTATAAACAAAACAAAAAAAAAAAAAAGCTTTTTAACCAACTCATAAAAAAGAGCTTTTGACTTCTAAAGAAATATTCATTTTGTAAATATGTATAAACAAGAATATTGTAAACAAGAATTTTTCAGGAAATATTTGGCTTATGGGGCACAGGTGTGGTATCAAGTTATATGGAGCACAAAGCAGTGAAGTCAATGGGGATTTGTGTCACCAGACCACAGTTGTGAATGTGAATGTCGTTCCATTAAATACAAAGTATCATCGGTAAACATCCGCCCTTAATCGTTTTAAAAATTTTAAGCTAAAATAAACATTGGAAGATCTAAATGGCCAAGCGGTTTCATTGAGTTAAATGGATTTATGATAAGAATTTCTTACAGTTTATTGCGGGACGTGTTAACTGCTTCCACCATCGCTTCGGATGCGATACTTATAGCATATATGTATGTAACTAGAAGTAAGTACCTACATATATACATAAAGACTCTGAATAGAATGAAATAATTTTTGCAAGGCCTGTTCAAGCTACCGAGGCTGTTCACACTATCGAGACTCAATTTTTGTATGTTTAATTAGCTTCATTTGGTTCAAAAATTTACACAAACTTACATCTAAGGCTCACAAAATGTATGGTTTGTTATGTAAGGTACATATGTTTGTTTCTGGCGATCTCCCAATGAAGGATCATAGATTATAAGCAAGTTTCTTTGCAACAACAAAGCAATGAGGGAAAAGGTACAATAATCCGAGAGTGCAATACTCTCTGTCTCGCTCTCCCACTCTCTCTCGCATGTACGCATTATTCTCGGACTATTGTATCTTGGAGTTTGTTTTAGATTTCTTTTTCTTATTGTAATATTGATATCACCTTGTAAATACACCTTGGATTATAAGATTACGACAATCGGAGTTCAAAATTTGGTTCTTACGCGCATGTACACTTGTGACGCATTCTGATTGGTTGAAATTATTTAAGATTACACTGTGCAAGTCGAAAATAGTAACAAAAAAGGGACCAAATGAGTTACTTTCTTAAAAGTATACTGAGCTCAGATCCATCGGGCTTTTTTTCTGGATTGGCTCTAGTTTAGGAGGAATCTGACTTTGAATTTTGCAGGCTCGACGCTTAAGTCTTCGAAAATTTAAAATGCTAATTTGTCCTGAATCGTTATGAATATCGCTTTACTGTCTTCGGGAAAGTTGTAGATATTTTAGCGACCAACAAATTTTGCTTCAGACACCAATACAGAAAAATGCAGACAACCGGTGTTTTCGACAAAAATATAACAAAAAACCCCACTTATTCGACGTATACGTAATTTTTATTTTAATCCAAGAAAAATTACGTATACGTATTCCAACCCAAAATAAAAATTACGTATATGTCGAATAAGTGGAGTTTTTTTCATATTTTTGTCGAAAACGCCGGTTGCCTGCATTTTTTTGTATTGGTGTATGAAGCAAATTTGTTGGTCGCTAAAATATCTACAACGAGAATAAATTAAATAACGCTTTAAATGGATTTAAGTGTAAAAGATAAGATGAAAAATAAAATTTAATTATTTTGCGTGGATATGACAATTACCGAAATATAGGTTAACATAAAAGTTTGTTGGACTAACGTTATGCAGAGGTGTCAGGTTGAACAATTGATATGCCTTATCTAAGCTCCAGCGATAATGTGAATCACTTCCGATCTAGGGAAACCCACACGCGCAAGAACTAACTCAACCATGCTCCTCTCCACTCGCAACACTCTCACGTGAGAATTCCATTCATAAAACTAATGTAAAATTAGAATCTGCTACTTAACCGATAAGTCCAAAATTAGTCTGTAAACTTAATTGCTTCGACTATTGACGAGATTGTGAGCACTTCTTAGATCAGACTGCTAAATCTTAATTATTAATTATTATTTAACATACTCAACTTCTTCGGCAATCGGTTTCTCCTATTGATGGTTGATAAGCTTACGAAGACAGTTTTTTAAAAATTTCCTTCGATTAAAAATTATTTCTCGCAATAATCGTGCGTGGTAAAAAAGTTTTTTGTTTTGTTTTTTTTTAGTTTTTTTTTTTGAGCTGCTAATGATATCGCTACATATTCGGGGCTGTTATGGAAATTGACACAGAATTGAATCAGAATCAGAATTGAAATCAATATCTGTTTCAAATGGTGTTATGAAATAGACACAGTTTTGCTTTTTTCGAAGATAGCAAAATCGATTTTCGAAGACAGGAAAACCTGACACTTGAAAATGCTATAAAGAAAAAAAAACAAAAACTACAATATGTGTTAAAAACTAGGTCAATCTTGGCGGCCCCCGTGGCTTAGTTTGCTGAGATGTCAAATTTCAATGCGAGAAGCGCTGGGTTCAACTTCCAATTGGTTTTTTTTTTTTTTTTTGATTTCCCATTTCCGTGGTATCATAACGAACCGATTTGCGTCCTAAGTGCGTCACTTTTCGTGGTGTCAACCAAACTGTTGCGAAGCTTGCAAAAAGAAATGGGCTAGAGAATCGGGTGGATGATTACGTCTTTTGTGGGTGGGTTAGCAGAATTTACGACACCACGAGTTGCTGCCATAACAAGTCCACAATCGCGTTTTCCCGCTAAGTAAGCCCCTTGGCTATACCCTGGGGAGTTTTCCATAACCTCAACTAGTATAGAAGCCTGAGTCGCATTTCTATGCGTTCCCTTTAGTCAAAAACATTAAATACCCAAACAATTAAGAAAATATATTCAAATAAAGTTTTACTTATATTTCTACTAAAAAAACCAGCCGGGAAAAAGTCCTATTACAGAATGTAGCCGATCTAATTCTGTCAACTAAAAGCTGCTCGGTTAAATCAGACAATCAAATCAATAAATTATTTCTGTAACACCTGAAAAACAATGCAAACCTGATTTCGAAAATGTAAACTGTTTCAAAACTGAAAGTCTGATTCTATAACCCCAAAACGAAAATCGTGTTGATTTCAAATCTGGCATTCTGTCACAAAGTTGTCGGTTTCATAATCAGCACATATAATAATTAATATTTCGGACACTAAATACTAATTTCAGCCTTGATTTTCGAAAATGAAAATGTTTTTATGAAAGTTATCATAACCCCAAAATATAAAACTTGTTTAATTTCAATTCTATCGGAAAATTCTAATTTAGACCTTCTTCGGGTTGCTGAGAATTAATCGAAAATAACAGATTAATTCATCCCTAAATTATTTGGGCGAATTTCAGACGCACAACGATTTTGCTCCAATTTTCATGCTTTACATTTATTTTTTCATATACATATATATATATATTTTTTTTTTAAATATCGTACTTTTGCGCGTGTTGGAATGTTTACGAACCCGCTTCCTTCAGATTGCAGAATAATTGCAAAAAAGAAAATTAAATTTTCATAATTTTCCCCGAAGAATCTTGTAAATTTTCATTCGGAGCAACGAAAAAGTAGAGCGGACAGGGTTAAGGGCGAACGTTTCGCGATTTATTTCGCAAATGTTCAGTTCAAAAGAATCGTGCAAGAATTCTCTATTAGCGTAAGGTCAATGATTTTGCATGTGCTCAAACGCGTCAAGATATCATGGCAAATTTAGAGTACCGATACTTTCGAATTACAGTAGACTCTGGGCACAGTGAACTAATTTTTGTATTATTAATTTGCTTCATTTGGTTTAAAAATTTACATAAATTTACATCTAAGGCTCACAAAAACTATTTTTAAATAAGTTATTTTTTTCGAAAAAAAAAACAAAATTCAATAAGGATGTTTCTTTCTGGCGTTCTCCTAACGATGTTTGAAGGGCATTCTCACGAAAAGTTAGAATAAAAGTATAATCTTGGGTATAAGCCTCAGTCCATGTGTTCAAACCACCGAGGTGTTCACTCTATTCAAGATTCACGTCATCCAGACACCACTGTATAAATACACTTCGTGCGAGGGGACCGTCGTCGGGACGATTACCGGTACGGCAAACCCGCCGATCCTAGCCAAACGTTTAACAGTGCGTGATCGGATATAGATAGGATTAAACTGTCTACGGTAAATAATGAGCTCATTAAAAATAAACCGCAATTCCTTATTATATGCATTCATTTTATTTATTAAAATCTCAATATTTTTATTGCAAGAAAAAAATCCTAAATTTTTGGCGCCCAACTTAGGGCAGTAATGTTTACTATTTTTGTTTTTTTACGAAAAAGAAAAAAAATGTTATCAGAACAATGTCTTCACTGATTTTATGCGCAATTCTCAGTCTCTTTTTTTTTTTTGAAAATTGTTATCTCGTGAGCGCAATTTTCCCTTTTTACATATATTTTTGCAATTGCTTTGAAATGATTTTTCGCAGTTTATTGAACTCAAACAAAAAAATCACGCCACTCGAATACTTTCAAAAGACCTTCTTAAATTTTTTATATTTTTTTTTTTTTTTTGGGAACGAAAATTTACAAAAAACTGAAGAACTCCTTTTCGCTTACTTTTGCAAATTTGGATTGAATAATCAAAGCCACGATCGTCCCATCGAAATTGAATGAACGGGAACTGACACCGGAGCTGGTCTGGGTCAATGAAACGACTGATAATCAGCAGAGTAATCAATAAATTCTCGAATATTTTTTTTTTTAATTTAATTAATTAAGGAAAAGTTCTGTACAAAAATTTAAGACGAATTCACTTGAAATCGATTTGAACTCTTCGAACACAATTCACAAGATCAGATCAACCGAAAGCTGATCTTCCTTCGGCGACGTTTGGACACGAGAACAAGAAAGATCGCGATTCGGAAACGCGTGGCAACAGTTGTTATCCGTGGACCAATTGACGCCGCAAGAGCAGGTTCAAGATCACACCGCGATCGTGGACGAAGGGCGTTCGTGGCTCGTCGATTTGTGTCACAATGTTTCACTTTGTTTTTAAATTTTGGAGTTTTTTCATTTCTTCATTCCCACTGGTTGCATTTGGCCGAAATTGGTTTTTTGGTCGCTCTGCACAAACAAAGAACTTATTCAGTCGACTTTGGTCGATTTGGTCAAAAGAATCGTTCGATTCACGTCGGCATTCGTCGAATATCATCAACAGACTGACTCGAGTCGAACGAAAGCAATTTATTCAGAGAGAATCGAGGTCTCTCAATGGTGGCTACTTTGGACGAATTTTCGTCTCTCCGAGGAGCACTTGAATGCTGAATGCCGAATGCCGGTTGACTCAGTTTGGCGGGTAAATCGACCGGTTTCCGGAGACGCATGCGATTTTGGCTCTGTTCGCACGCACTAACATGCCTGAGAGACACTTTGAAGCAACATGTGGCGATGGTGATGTTGGTGCTCAACGTTCGGTAGCGTTCAGGGAGGTTTCGTGAGTGAACACGCATATGGTAACCATCACAGTTTAAAGAAGACTCGTGTTTTTTTTTTTTTTTTTGTGTGTGAGTGCAGGTTCAAAGACAACTTCTGCATTCTTCGTCTTTTTCTGTTTACCATCAAACGAATTAGATGCGGTTTTTGATTGCTTTTACGCGGCGCAAGGAATATTTTGGGTTAATTTTTAATGGCGATCTTGATCATTAAATATTTTTTTGAGTAAATTTCCTTTTATTCCCCTATTAAATTGTTTGATGAATAAAAGTTCTATAAGGAATAAAATAAAAGTTGGGCGATTAATGAAAATTTCATTCGGCAAAGCGCCAAACTCGTTTAATTGAGTCCCCATGCTGTTGAAATGTTTTTGCGTAGTCAACAAATCGACTCAGTTTCATGGGTGCCTTAATGCCCATTTAGCTTGTGAGATCAGTAAATTGATTTTAATTGCTGATTGTTTTTTTTTTATTATTATTTTTGTTTAAAGTGCCCATTGTGACATTTGGCCACGTAATTCACTCAAGTTTTCCGATTATAGTTCACCTGTTTCACGAGGCGACGCACGCGATTAAAGTCCAGCTGGATAAGTCAGATAAGTGCTTATCGTCATTCATTTTCCCTCGAATTTTGTGGAGGGTCTTAAAATTTAATTTACTATTAAGTTTTTGCGATAATTTTATGCTTTTTAGAACGACACAAACGAACTAATGCATGTGTAGACATGTGAACGTGGTGCAATTTCTCTGTTCATCACTGTGAAATTTATATGCATATTATAAATGATTTTTATACCCGACACACTCTGTGTCGAGGGTATATTGCGTTTGTGTGGTTGTGTGTAACACCCAGAACCAGTCGAGATAGACCATACAAAATATATATAGAAATGATCAGCGTCACCAGGAGATTCGATTTAGACATGTCCGTCCGTCTGTCTGTCTGTCTGTCTGTCCGTCTGTCTGTCCGTCTGTCTGTCCGTCTGTCTGTCTGTCCGTCTGTCTGTCTGTCCGTCTGTCCGTCTGTCTGTATACAGTTATCTTATCGAAGGAGTTGAGCTATCTTGACGAAAATTGGCATGCGTGCTCACGGGGACATGAGTAAGAACAAGTTTGAGAATGGACCCGATCGGACCATTTTTAGGGGTACCTCAAGTACTAGGGTCTGTTATGAAAATCACAAAAACTGCTCTAAAACCAGAGTTTTTCAAGATATTTTAATGAATTTTGGTATTTGAACATATTTAAAGACAAGTAATATGATTTCAAAAAATTCGAAAAGTGGGCGTGGCAGAAGGGCGTTTTTTGAATATTGTCTCTTACACCCGAAATTCAAATGGGACTTGAACAAAATTTGGCAGTTATGCTTCCTTTGTAGCTATAAACATCCTCTCGAAAATTTTTTTTGATAGGTCCATTATTAAGGGTACCTCCAGTACTAGGGTCTGTCAAAAAATCTCAAATCTGCCCCAAAATCGGATTTTTTTGAGATATTCCACTGAAACTTAGAATTTGAACCTATATTAAGGCCTCCGATTAGAATTTAAAAAAAATGGAAAAGTGGGCGTGGCAAGAGGGCGGTTTTCATAAATAAATTCAACAAAAGTCGGTATATGGGGCACCTAATGGCCTTAAACACCTCTTGATATTAAAAATTATTTAAACATGTGTGTCTGTGTCGGGTATTTTATTGTCAGGCTCGACTGATTATAACACCCTTACTTGTTTTTGTTTGTTCTTGTCCGTAGACTTGAAAACGATTCTGATTAAACCGGAAAGGATTATTTTCGGCATAGAGGAGTGTGGTGTGTAAGCGTGTGTGATGTGGATCCAATTGCCTATAAACGCTCACCGATCGAGTCAAATGGTTCGTTCTGCTAAGCTCCCAAGTGATGCAATGCTGGACTGTTAATGAATCTGGCGGTAGAATCTAGACGAGAGCCAGAAGATCATCACTGCGAACGTTTCGATTGTCTTAAGTAGAGCCGACGTCTTCGCGTTTAGTATTCAGAGCTCGAGCAATCACAGCCAGTTATTTATGTATGTATGTATGTATGTATGTAGACGCTAGTCTGTCGGGTCAAATCTGACGAGTCGACTCATGAGATGAACAGAGAAATGTGCACACGAAGTGATCACTTAAGGGCAATTTACTTTTCTTTGCTTGAGCTCAAATTACAAAATGCTTTTCAAACAATCGAATCGGTTCCAGGGGAAAATTTGAAACGAAGATCTCGCTTAGGAGACAACGAAAAAAGATTTTACTTCACTAAAAGCGGTACAAAAAACAATAAAATACCGGACACAGAAATAAATATTTGAACATTTTTTTAAACCGGCCCGAAGGCCACGCCCATTAAGGCAAAGTATTCTAGAGATTTTGAAGATCATAAGGGGTTCTATATGCGGTTATGACAACCACCCTTTTGCCAGGCCCACTTTTCAAAGTTCTTTTGATATCCAATCTGATACAGGCTGACAGACGGACAGCCGGACAGACAGAAAAACATATGGACATGTCTAAATAAATCGAGTTTCGTGATGATGCTGATAGTTTCTATATACCTACAGTATTTTCTATCTCAGCTGGTTCTTGGTGATGCTCACAACCTCACAAACGCAATATACCCTTTTCACAGAGTGTGGTAGGTATCTATAGAAATGAGACTTATTTTCTTAACCCTGCTGTTACCTTAAGAAAGTTGCACAAAATGCTTTAGAACACATTTGATCTACGGTGTATTTTTAATACAAAATATATAGTCAAAATAAGAAGTTGAGCTCATTACAAGAAGATTGTTATGGCTGAAGGCAAATAGATTTCACCAATCTCCAGATATTGGCCTCAAAAAAATTGAATTTTGGACCAAATGCTCATAAGACACCAGCGGGGTTAAAGGGATTCAGGGGAATTCGTAGAGGTTTGAATCAAGTCATTTCATGGTGGAAATCGCGTTCTGTTTGGATGATATTGAAATGAGTTATTGACGAAAAAATTTTGTCCACTGAAACTGTGGAAAGTTTATGTGAAGAAAAAATTTTCAAAAAATCAAAGCAAAATTAATAAAACAAAAGCTTTTATCGCCGCTTCGCAGAATCTTTTGAATAATTTGATGTTTGCGATTCGCGTGAAATAAGCAAATGAGTTATGACCCTTGTTTTTGCAGATTTAAAAAAAAAATAAACAAAAGGAAACCTTGTTTTATTAAACGAGCACACAGAGTGAAATATAAACAAGAATTTTCGAGTACTCGGAGATTGTAGCTGGAATCGATGGTTGCTTAAAAAACAAGAACATCAAACGAAATTTTTGAAAACCTGCCTCGAAACTAATGGGGCATTTACACATTTGACATAAAAAAAAATTGACGTCAAAATTTGAAAAAATTATTTTGATTCATCGTTTACACACTACATAAATTTGACGTCAAAATACTCTCTCAAAAAAAATAAAGCAATGTCAAAATATCTGAGAGCTGAATAGAGAGTTTTTGATGCCAACCTTCAAAATAGTGTTTATACGTTCGGTCAAAATTTTATGAATTATTTTGAAATCAAAAAGTCTTTCAAAGTGGCTTTTGAAGAGTCAACTCCAAATTTAGGGGAAAAAGAAGGGATATAATAGCATAATAGACGAAGAATCAAGAAAGATCCAAAATATTAACAAAGGATTTTTGGATATCTAAGGATCGTGATAGGGCCCTCCGCAGCCTGTGAGGCCATTTTGATTAATAATATAAGGAAGTTTACATCGACTTACCCGATTGCACACATACCTTTTCCTCAGCTTAAAATATATTAAAACATTACCCTAACGAAAATTCCTGCCGTTTTCGTTGCTCTAGCTTTGATATCTATTTATGGGTACCTTATCTGTACTTCGATTTAGCTTCTCAAACTCGAAATTAATATTAAGCACAAAATTTTCGCGGATGGTGGTCATGGTCAAAGTTTAACCGTTAGAGGACATTATATCTAGCTGCGAAATACGCAATTCAAATAGTGAAAATCAAATTTTTGCAAATTTTGCGAATGATGGTAATGGTCAAAATTTTACCGTAAGAGGGCATTAGGTCTAGTTGCGATATACTCAATTCAAAATAGTGAAAATAACATTTTTGCGAATTTCGCGGATGGTGGTCTTGGTCAAATTTCAACCGTAAGAGGACATTTAGCTGCGAAATACTCAATCCGAAATAGTGAAAATCAAATTTTTGCGAATTTCGACAATGGTGGTCATGGTCAAATTTTAACTAAGTATTTTTATATTTCTGACTGTATTTAATTTTCTTGAAATTTTGATAATTTATCAAAATAAAATGAGCATGTCGATTCTTTTTTGAAGGACTGTCAATTTCCTCTTTTTGAAAACTTTTTGTGTTTACACTATTGACACTATTTCAACAAATTTTTTGAAGATAATTCACTTCAAAATCAAGAAGCGAGTTTGATGTAAAAAATTTTGACGTTTACACTTTTTGACGATTTTTTTGAGAGAGATTTTGACAAAATTGTCAAATGTGTAAATGCGCCTTAAGCAAATACTTCAAAATGATTTTTAAGTTTACAGTAAAGTCTCGATACACTCATTTTTTTTAACGTAATACTTTACCCATCTAAACCTTAGCCATAAGCCCAAAAACGGTAAAAAAATGGAAAATGGCTTGTAATTCTTAGAGGGTGCTTCTCTAAGGTTATAGATATGGAATGCCTCCCAGATATGGGTGGATAAGACATGATCACCACCACCATCAAAACAAAGTCGAAAGTGTTGCTAGTAGAGCGCCGCGGCGGAGGCATATGTTTTACAGTGCCCGGTAATCTGGTTAGATTCTATTGCGAGCGGACGTCTTACGGCGATTCAGGTTGAACAAAGGAGAACAATGAAATTGTCCCTGCTCGGGCGCCGTTTTCGATTGTTCAAAGAAGAAAATATTTATTTAATAACGAGTACACTGGGTGCCAAGAGAGAAAAGGCGACTGGAAGCGGATGTGGATAATGACATTATCGAAGCACTTGGTAAAGATTCGGATCCTTCCTCCCCTCATGATTAACCACAGGCTCATCGAGACTCCCACAAAGAGGCTTCTCAAAGATCAGGTAGGATCTTGCCAGCCCTGGGACTCCTGATCCCCAGTGTACTATATATCAGTGCTTAAAATAAGCCGTTTTTGTGCGTAAAACCGATAGTTGGCAATTCGGGTTTCGGTAGTTGGAAATTTTTTTCAAGCCCGAAGAGTCTGGAAACACGATCTTTGATTTTTAAATTCATATCAACTCTCATTTTTTATTTCATTGAAGAAGATTAAATAAAAATGTTCCCATATATATTAGTGGTATTCAAGCAGCTGTGGAAATATAAGTAAGCAAATTTTGTACCAGCAAATTTTGACCTTTTGTATGAACGACCCTGCGAAGAACGAGTGCAAAACTTGTGCGATAACATGGCGCATTTTGAGTCTATTTAATATTAATTGGCTATCATATAGGCAATGAAGTTTTCAAATGTAAGCCTGGAAGTATGCAACGTGTTTTTGCTATAATGTTTTGGAAAAGATAAGGGGACATAGCTTTGGAACTATAAGATTAAAATCCTAATTTCCTTTAACAAATTACAAAGGAATTCGTACTCTTTGAAATTGCATCATTACTTTCAACCATTTTCATATAAAATTAAGAAATTTTGGGGCCTTCTTTTTTTGACGCCCGATTTTGTTCGTAAAAATGTCTACTAAAGATGCCTAAATAGCCTTTAAATTTGGTATATTTTGCAGTTTATGTAACTGAGAACAAAGATTGTATAATTTTCCACCGACTAATACCTAAAAATCCTGAGAAGCATTGCTTATGAAGAAGCTATCTCCAAAAATTTGGAAATGTGGGGCTTTTGAGGAAAATCCGCTGAGGGCAACCTCTAAACCTTTTACGAAAAATCTGAAAAAAATTCTCAAAAATACTTTGACCCATAAGCTTTCGGAAACCTTACGTTCTACTATTAAATTCGAAAAAAAATTTTTATTTGGGACACCCTAATATATATAATATATTTGAATCATATGGTCAGCCTTTCGTATATTACTCCCATATAATTAAATATACAGTCGACTATGGATGGAGTGAACTGAACTGGAATATTATCAAGTTGGTTCCCACTACTGAGGCTTCATTTTTAAATGTGTAATTTGCTTTATTTGGCTCAAAAAATTTGAACAAATAAGCCCAGCGTAATCTGTTGTATAAGTCTTACTCCAAGTGTTCACACCAGTGAGGTGTTCACTCTATCCGGGATCAGTAGCGTAGCTAGGGGTGAACGGCGGGGGCGGTCCGCCCCGGGTGTCACCCTTATAGGGGTGCACCTCTATATGTACGACCTTTTTTTTTTTGGTTAGCCATATTGCATAGTGTTCTTTTTGCTTGGACATTTTTAGAGGGTGACGCCACAATTTCCGCCCCAGGTGCCACCCGTGCTAGCTACGCCACTGTCCGGGATTCACACTATCCAAGCCGTAAATTTGTGATCATTTCCAATAACCAAGCAATTCATAAGTGCTTTGATAAATTGCATAATCATTTCTTTATTCCAAGAAAAGAAAAGTAACATTTATTGGCGCCCAACTAAGGGCGACTTGGTTTATTACCTACTTTTTTTGTATGAAAACAAATCCAATGCCCAATCAATCTACTGGTGATATAAAATTATTGAACACTTAAAAAACCTTCAATTATTTATCTCTGAACAGATGAGTAGCTGTATCCATTGAGCGGATTTACGGTGTCAGTGCATCACTCACAGTTGTCTGGAAGGTGAAAATTATTTTTCATTATTCCGAAATAAGCGTTACTCTATACTTAAGTCGTGTGACCTCTGGTTGCCATAAAGACATAAAGTTTTTATGTTTACCTGCTCTATTCGTACTTTGAACAGAACGAGCAAATCATTAGAATCGACCTTGAACTCTTGATCGATCGAATTGTGGGGGCACGAGCAGCGAACAAAATTGTTCAGCAAAAGAAAACCTTTTTTTGTAATTTCCGAACGACGTTTCTTTTGGCCTTGTCCGAGCTGCATGACCAATTAAGCGATTTCGCAATGATTTCAATTTTCTGCGAAGAGTGAAGCAATATCTATACACACACCGACAATAAGCGGGATTAATTAAGCTAACAAAATGTATCCAGAAAAAGAAAAATCGTGGGTTTTGGGAATGGAAACACTGTCATTCGACTTTAAGAAGGACTTCGCAAAAAATTGAGCAAGCCTTCGAATGTTATGTTGAATGTGCACGTGCCAACATTTCAAAGATATCTTTATGAGTCTTGGAGTTTCGTTTGAGTTGCCGAAGACAGACAGAGACGAAAAGACAGACAGAAGAATGCAATCGATTGCTTTTCATGATCAAGATATATGTCATACACCAGTCTTTGTGACATACGTGCCAAATTAATATACCCTTTATCGAAAGTTATAAAAATAAAAAAAATTCGGGGGTTTGGGGAATGGGAGGAAATCACTGTTTGGCTTTATGAGAAAGCTTCGCAAGTTGAGCAAGCCTCGAATGAGTTAATTTGAATTGCACGTGAACGTTGAACAGTTCAGAGTCTTGGGTTTTGTTTGAGTTGCTAAAAATAGGATTTCGAAATAGTAAAAAAGAGAAACGATTGCTTTATGGTATTGTCCGCCAGTCTATTGTGACATACGTAAATAATTTTTAGATGCTTTTTAAATGAGAAAAGAAAGTTAAAAGCGATAAAATTAAATCAAAGATTCGAGTCTTTGAAAAAATCTCATTATTTAACCGTCTATCGAATTCGAAAAAACGATACATTACTACTTTCGAGCCCCTAATTACACCATTTACTCACTTCTATAAAAAAAATTATTATCCATTTAACTAATTTACTATGCTGTAAAGGCCTAATAAAACTATTATTGCAAAAAAAAACTTATTTAAAGCAGTAAAGTAAAGGGTTAATAAAACCATTTACAGCGAATCATTTTTTACATTTATTTAATATAAGAAGCATGCAGTAAAGGATGAAATTATTTTTTTTTAATCTCCATTTTCAATGACTCTTTCCTTCGGACTTTTGCAAACCATTTCCAGACACATAAAAGATTCGACCATATGCTAGTTGGAGGGGGGCATCCAATGGTGCATCTTGATGCGTAAAATTTTAACGAAGCGGATAATTAAATTGGATAACGGTTAGTTTCTCAAAAGGCTAAACGATCGGTCTTGTGTGCGACGTAGTAGACGATGGTATTAAAATAATCTGAAACAAAACAAATGTCGCCGCAATAGCGAATGAATTTAATGGCACTTCATGTCTAAGATTTGCTTTCCATCGACAAAAGATATAGGTAAGTATCCAAGGCAAGAAAGTGGCCAAATTTTCAGCAATGGAATTCATTTTTTCCCCACGCATTAGACATTGTGGTAAAACTCCCTTCCTTACAATCATAAGCTAAGGCCTGAGCCTATAAATGTTCCACCATGAGGTCCCGATTTAAATTATTTAAAAATTTAACAACAACAAAAAAGTGGCTTTTGGTCAAAAATTCCTAAAAATAAAATAATTCAAAAAAGGGATGCATTTTCATTCCCCTTTTTTTTCTATAATCACAACTCAGACGCATAAATTCTCTTCGTTCCCCACTTTTCTCCATTATTTTAAGGGCTAACGGAACTTTTTGAAAAGCGAACGCATTCGCAGCTGCTTTTTATCGCACTTGAAGGGCACTTTCTATTTCCATTCCATTCGTCTATGCTCGAGCCTCAAGGGCAAAGCGTCGGCTTCTTTTGATAGCGACAAGTCAAGTGTCTGGAGACTCCGGGCTAACCATTTAATTACAGCAACATTATGAATGAACAATGAGCATGCACAGACAAGTACCTACTTACTTATGATAGGGAGTCAGCGAGCATATGGAATTTTAAAGCGTGGATAGTTGCTCGTTCCGAGTCTCTGGAATTCTTTTATCGTCGCGTTTTTCTGGGATTTGTTTGCTCTAAAAGAAAGGAACGCATGTCGCAAAATATTTAACTTGCGTTAAAGGGTTAAATATTGGAATGCGCGCCTATAGCTCAAAACCGAAACCGATGCTAATCGATTGAACACAGTCTTGGTCCCAAGGAATTTAGCATAATTAACATGAAATTCGAATTTATTTGGAGAGCGACATGCTTTACCGAAATCTACGCGTTCTTTTTTTTCCTAAGTTTTATTGGGTATGTAAACAAATCGTCAAATGTTAATTGAGTATAATAATAAAAATGAGAGATAATGAAGAGAAGTTCTATAGAAACTTACGAAAAAGAAATTATTATAAAACATGTTATATGTATGTATAAAGAAACCAAAATGAAAAACACTAAATTCGATTACCTTGGCAGATTTGGATTGAAGAATCAAAGCCACGATCGTCCCATCATCCCATTGAATGAACGGGACCTGACACTGGCGCTGGTCTGGGTAAATGAAACGACTGAGAATCAGCAGAGTAATCAATAAATTCTCGAATATTTTTTTTTTAATTTAATTAATTAAGGAAAAGTTTGTACAAAATTTTAAGACGAATTCACTTGAAATCGATTTGAACTCTTCGAACACAATTCACAAAATCAGATCAACCGAAAGCTGATCTTCCTTCGGCGACGTTTGGACACGAGAACAAGAAAGATCGCGATTCGGAAACGCGTGGCAACAGTTGTTATCCGTGGACCAATTGACGCCGCAAGAGCAGGTTCAAGATCACACCGCGATCGTGGACGAAGGGCGTTCGTGGCTCGTCGATTTGTGTCACAATGTTTCACTTTGTTTTTAAATTTTGGAGTTTTTTCATTTCTTCATTCCCGCTGGTTGCATTTGGCCGAAATTGGTTTTTTGGTCGCTCTGCACAAACAAAGAACTTATTCAGACGACTTTGGTCGATTTGGTCAAAAGAACCGTTCGATTCACGTCGGCATTCGTCGAATATCATCAACAGACTGACTCGAGTCGAACGAAAGCAATTTATTCAGAGAGAATCGAGGTCTCTCAATGGTGGCTACTTTGGACGAATTTTCGTCTCTCCGAGGAGCACTTGAATGCTGAATGCCGAATGCCGGTTGACTCAGTTTGGCGGGTAAATCGACCGGTTTCCGGAGACGCATGCGATTTTGGCTCTGTTCGCACGCACTAACATGCCTGAGAGACTCTTTGAAGCAACATGTGGCGATGGTGATGGTGCTCAACGTTCTTGAGTGAACAACCATATGGCATCTTCCATTCAGGATCTTATACGCTGTTCTTTGAGTATTTGAAAAAAGATTTCCTCCATTGATAATAAACTCAATTTGGGCTAAAAAAAAAAATTGAATCATTTTGGAGCACTTCTTGCTTTCCTGATTCCTTGAATATTTTTCGTTTCTGCTCGGCTAACAAATCGACTCACTTTCATGTGTTGGCTTGATGCTTATTTAGCTTGTAAGATCAGTCAATTGATTTTAATTGCTGAAAAGATTTTTTCATTATAAAATGAAATTGAGCTATTTGCAAATATGAAACCGCGCAATTAAAAACTGAAAAAAAAAACAACACTCCCCACAGTTCACCTGATTTACGAGTAAAGCTTCTTGATGCATGCGACTGAAGTTCAGTGGAAAGATAAAGCTTTATCGTTGCTTCAGTGTTATGTTTTTTGCGAGTTAATAGATTGGGAGCTTCGATTCGAAAAAATCTCTCAAATCGCTTCGATTTTCCAGAAAGAAAAACGAAAAATAAAGGAAAACTTGCATGAATACGTTAGTTAAGAACTACACCATTTTCGTGTGCACAAAAGGAGCGGATGCCTGAAAGTATGCAAAGCTTTTTTAAAATCATAAAAAATTTCGATAAAAAATTTGTTGCACTTGATTCTAGTGGCATAGAGGAGGACGGATTTTTGTTTTAAAATCATGATTCCCAAACGATTTATTTTAGTCTTAAGACGAGGTTTGATCGTTAAGAATCGTCAAGGTTGTATATTAAATTAATATTATTAATGACCTTTCGAACCAGTTGTATCCGCTAGGAGCGTATCATGCGAATTCTTGTTGCTTTAAAGCTTAAACCTTTTAAAGGAAGATCGCACACGGAATTGGTAATTACATGTTTGACTTAGAGTGAGTCAAGTAAGTTTACGTACACCTTGAAAATGTCAACAAAAATACTTTTTATACCTTTTCCGAAGGCAAGGGTATATTAAGTTTGGCACGGAGTATGTAACAAAGGAGTATGTAACAAAGGATTCTCAATAGATATAGACATATATATATATATTCTTGATCAGGGTGACAAGAGGAGTCGATCTAGCCATGTTTGTCTGTCTGTCGGTCACACTTTAGTTTTTCGTAACTTACTCCTAAGCCATGAAAGATGTCATATTGAAATTTGGCATGGACTTGAACCAGATAGATGTCCGAAAAACT
Organism: Chlorops oryzae; assembly: GCA_020466095.1. Taxonomy (NCBI): domain Eukaryota; kingdom Metazoa; phylum Arthropoda; class Insecta; order Diptera; family Chloropidae; genus Chlorops; species Chlorops oryzae. The sequence continues at coordinate 38,238,836 of CM035808.1, forward strand.
GCGTACAAATTTTGAGTCGTGGGAAGCGGTTCAGAAGTTTCAAAAATCACGATTTTTAACGTTTTTTTCTGGATAACTTTTTTACTGTACATCCCTGCTTATTGAAATTTGATGTGTGTATAGCTACTATGTAGGCTTAAGCTTTCGCTGAAAAAAAAAATTGCGACATCGCTATATTTATGGTCATCATCCTACACATTAGAAAAAAGCACTATTTCTCTTATTCTCATATCTGTTTACAAAAATTATTGTTTTTTGCTTCTTCTGATTGTGTATTTAGCCGCCAAATAAAGTCATCACTTATGGTTAAATTTTGACCATGACCACAATTCGCGAAATTCGCAAAAATTTTAATTTCATTATTTTGAATTGAGTATTTCGTAGCTAGACAAAATGTCCTCTTACAGTTAAAATTTGACCATGCCCAACATTCGCAAAAATTTTATACTTAATAATAATTTCGAGTTTGAGAAGCTAAATCGATGCTGTCCAGTGCACAATTGAGTTAGGAAATCCCAAAGTTTCAAGTTTATATAGCGGTAAATTTTTATTAAGCATATCGAATGCTTGGCTGAAGTCAGTTAGTAGTGGTATTCAAGCAGGCTCGGAAATAGCTAGGTGCAAATTTTGCGCGCGGAAATTTTGAACTATTGCTTGAACGACCCTTATGCAAAGCGTGTGTAAAAATTTCGCGAAAACAGCTGGTTTCAATGTTTGCCTTGGTGAAAGAAGGAGAAGTAAATATCGCGCATATTTTGCGCATCACAGTAGGCGTGCAAAATTTGCGAGGCTGCGGAAACTATTTTTCATAAAAAATAATTTCCGAGCTCGCGAAATTTCCGAGGGCGCAAATTTTGCGTACCTGCTTGAATACCACTAATATATTACACAGGTCGACAAAATGAAACTTTAATTTGTTTTATGGCTCACTAAATCAGATTGCGAGTATATATATCTGAAAATTCTACTTTTTTTTAAGTTTGATTTTGTGGTCAGAAGGACGAGTTTTGAAATTTTCGCGACAATTTCTATATTTTTCTCAAAATCTTAGGAAGTATGGATGTGTTTTCCATTTTATGTATCTTGCTTAAAAGAGGAAGAATGCACCTTTACAAGTTTTCCGACTCTACTCAAATTCAAAATGCTTCAGGTAAAAATCGTCGAACATGTTTTTCAAACCGCTGCCTGAGGCATTTTGAATTTGAGCAGAGTCGGAAAACTCCTTATCACTTCTAAATTTGTTTACCAATTTCAGCAATTGAGTCTCGTGATGCTTCTATAGCTTTTAATTTGTGATTCGGGTCCATTTTTTTTGTAGAGGTATTGTTTATATGTATATGAAAGCTTCCAAATATATTCTGCAGTTTTTAATGGCAAATCAAAAGCATGCCTCAACACATTTCAGAGCAGATTAGCACATTTTCAGGACCCACAATATGGCGGCTAAGATCAACGATTTCCAAGTGTTTAGCTGATCTCTCACAATTTAAGCGAATCCATCGAAGTCTCTCAAAGTTAAATCGATCAAGATCTTTAAGCTACAGATCATACATATTGATATTCATAAATATAAAGATTCGAGAGACAAAGACCTGGTTTTAGCGAAGACTCCACCCTAATATATATGCTTATATAAGTATATGTATGGAGAAAGTTTAATTAATTTTGAAAATTACGATATTTTTATTATATGATTAGCTATGTTTGTTATTTTTCCCAACAGGCCCGTTGACAACGTCCGCTCTTAGGGCCAATATTACCATGCATATTTAAAAAAATTTTTAAATTAAAATTAAAATTTTTTTAAAATAAATTTCATTTTCAATATCGTATTTTTAAGCATCGAAATTTACGGCAGCACCGTCTACTTCCAGGGCAGTGAGTACATTTGACAGCTGATAAGATCGTTATTTTTAAAAAGAGATTCTATAAAGAGCCATTCTAACGATTGTTTCGTACTCCTAATTGCTGCCCTGTGACTCCCCAAATAGACAAAATACAACATATTCGCATCATCTTGACATCATGCATGACTCAAACGATGCTGAAAGTATGTGTTGCTTAGAGGACAAAATGTGCTCAACTTGAGAGCAAATTATGATTTCAGTATATGGTTACATATTGACCCATACTCATATTATTCATTATTCATGTCATGATATGAGATCGTGTAATGAAGTCAATTTGATGTAGTTTTGAAAACATATTTTGAGGACTAGAATTGTTATCAAATTGTCGACAATTTTCATGCATCCCTTGAAATCATTGTATGAATATCATAGCTGTCTATTTGGGTCCATAGCTTTTAGTCCTGTCTATCGTGTTATTTCCAAAACTGCATTTTTTTTGAAAATTATTTCTTTGAATTTTTCCAAACAGCTGGTTTTTGAAAATCGAGCTCAAATTTGATGTCATATTTAAACGCAGTGCCGAGGTGATTTAAAATATTTTTAAAATTTTTTTTTAAATTGGAATGGTTAAAACCAAAAGCGGATTTTTATTTAAAAAAATTTTTAAATATGCTTGGTAATATTGGCCCTTAATATCTTTTAAATTGAACTAGGGACCTAAAATAATCTGGGATTTTAATTTGGTTGTTAAAATGCATATTTCCATAGCAGACCCTAGTACTGAAAGGAGGCACCCCTCAAAATGGATCTATCAAGCCCATTCACGAACCTGTTTACTTTAAGTCATTTCTTTGCAAATTTTTTTGCCTAAGGTTTTGAAGATAGCTGAACGCTTTCGATAAGATAATTATGAATACAAACAAAATATACCCTTGACAAAGAATATAGAGAGTAAAATGAGAATAAGTTCTCAACATTGCTAACCAACAAAGCTACCCAACAGGAAAAAACACAAGGTCTGAAATTTTTCATTCATTTTTTTTTAGTAGAATATTAAGGATAGAGTTCTTGTATGATTTGTAATATTTGTAAACAAAAACTTCAGATCATTCTCATAGGATGAACTAGCTAAGCCTTATGTTGTTGCCCCTAAAGATTTCATCGCATGAATTTGCCAAAGAAATATTTAGACTTTTTCTGCTGGGTAATAGGCCGTTTACATATGCCATTTTATTCGCGTTTTATCAACTTTGCCCGTTTTAGCACTAAAACAACTTAGATTTTTCCCGTTTTATCGTACAAAACTAAAACGAGAAACTTTCCTGTTTTAATTTAAAACAAGTAGCTAAATAAGATAAATTCTGCTTATAACTGCTAAAAATATCGAAATCTGAGTGTCATTACTATAAAAATGCAAAACATATGGTAATTGAAATTTCTAATTTAAAAATTGTGAGGTTGTTTCCACAACCAATGTAGAAAACGAACACAATTTCAATAATTGCTTCTTATCTAAATAACAATATTCACTCATATTTCACGTGTTAAGCAAACAAAAGATAACTGCAAAATGACAAAACAACATGTGCATATGTAAACACCCCGTTTTGACTTAGTCGTTTTAGCTTAAACGAGTAGCGCTAAAACGTATATGTAAATGCCCTATTAGTCGAAATAATTTAAACAGGCAAACGCCTTTCGCCACGCTCTAGTATAAGCTTTCAAATACGAAGAAATATTCGGAGCTCATTTCCACTGCGGTCGCTCTCGTTTCTCAATCTACTCTTTTTTTCATATAGCAGAATGCTCTCACAACTCGCGGGCATGTTACAATTTCGAAAATTTTTGAATTAGTTTTGGCCTTACCTCGGAACAATTATTTCGTCGTCCAGAAGGAAATAGCCCTTTTAAATGGCAACATATTTAAAATATTTAGTAGAGACTAATTGAGTTTTGGGTTTATTGCTTACGCAGGATTTTTTCGAATTTTTTTATTAGCTTGCTGCAATTCAAAGGGTATAGCCGACTGCGACCATCTGAAACGAAAGTGGTCAGTAAATCTAAATGGATTATGACCATTTGGGAAATGTCACCATGAGATACGTGAATCGAAAAAACGTACCATATATCACGGTGATGTTTCCTGCAGGGCTATCGAAAATTTAGCTTTACTGATCGCTTCCTTTCATCTTAAACGAAATTCCCGCGAAAATCTTTGCCGGAAAAACCAATATTTTCCCCTCATATGACGCACCCTTACTATTTTCCTTAACCCATTATAGTACATTGATGCCATATGGCATCACTTTGTCATGTTTCAGTTTTTCGGGCAATCCTCAACTCATACATGTTCAGAATTCACATTGGCACACAGGTCGAGATACAGTTTTAATTTTGTAGAGAAATGTCTTGGCGCTTTGTTTCATAACAGGTGTTTCACTGTGGTATTTATTATGCAATTGGTAAACTTTACGTCCGATATGATAGCATACATGAAAGTTATCGAGCGCTCGCAACAAAAAAGAATTTGTACATTCGGTCTGTATTAGGGCCCTTTCCACCATAGTGTACCTGGCACTAAACATGCACCTGCAGACATCGTATTTCTAGAAATTTTCTTTCTACAATAACTGTTTCAGAAAAGCTACCTTTCGATTTTGAGATAATCAGTTTAAATGTTTGTGAGAGGCTTCTTCCTTTGTTTCATATAGGTGGTTTTATGTGTATTTAATTTATGCAATTGGTAAATTTACTAGGCATATACTACTGTGAAGAGTTATTTGATTGAATTCTGTTGTGCACAAAGGAATTTCTCAATGTAACATTTCGATTTTTTGTAGATGCCCTTGTTTGCGCTCATTTGTACTATCAGTTGCCATTTGCTTCATCTTTCTATCTTCATTCGTTTTCGAAAAATAAAATTTTTAAAAAGGGCTTACTAAAAAGGATATTTCAAGGATGCGCAATGCATAAGGAGCTTAAAAACGGTTTCTTCAGTGTTTCGGGTGGTACCATCGACATATCAAAAAACATTTTTAAATAATTTTCGGGGGCCTGCGCGCCTTCCAGAACAGGCAAGGCCTTTATGTAGGTATAAAATATTAGTAGAAATTTTATAAAATTTTTCTTATTATACTTTTAGGCACATATGACTAGTAAGTTCGGTATGTGTTCAATTCTTCGAATATTTCGTAATTTTCGTAATCCTTCCACGAAAACGCAATGCATTTCTCAATCTGATGGAAGAAGAGGTTACTCATTTTCATATGGAGCTCTTGGAATAAAAGTTCATCACTGCATTGTAGAGAAGAGACTGTTAGTCCATTCTAGTTTCAAAATGCTTTTCAGAAATCGTCGGCATGACTTGTTGTTGGCCATTATACGGAGGTTTATTCAAGAATGGCGTAAGAAGCTCAATCGGGAGTGGGAATATTATGGTGGTATTCTTCTCAGCGGAAATCGTGTTCAGCGTTTGCAAATATCGCAACTAAAATATCAAAATAGTAGGTATTTGAAAACATTTTGAAAAAGTGAAGTCGTTTTCGTTAGATCTACCTGAATGGCTGATGGACTCGCTGCTAGGATATCGGATGCTTCCTTCAACGAAGTTGATGCTTTCATTTCACCTTCGGCAGCGATGATTTTGGCGCGCGCTTCTCGAGCTGCTTCAGCCTCAGCGGCCATTGCGCGTTGTAGGGGCTCGGGAAGCGAGACGTCCTTACTATGGATGTAGAAATGCAATTGGAAGTGATGACTGTTATACATTCAGAGCGATCTGTGATCTTACATTTCCACACGTTCGACTTGCACACCCCATGGTTCAGTAGCCTCGTCCAAGGACACTTGCATCGAATGCGAAATAGCCTCACGACCGGATAGTACTTCAGTCAGTGTATGAATTCCTATAACGTTGCGCAGTGTCGTCGCCGCTAATAGACGTGTTGAGGCCGCATAGTCGCATACTTGAATGACCGCTGAAAGAGATGAACCGCTTTAGGTTTCTGCTTTTTTTTTTTGTTTTTGATGTGCCTAAGTTATTCTCACCTTTCATTGGATCATTTATGCGGTAATAGACGACGGCATCTACTGTCACTGTGACGGCGTCCTTTGTCAGAACTCCCTGCGGTGGAACGTTAAACGATACTGTTCGAAGATCAACGTTATAATATTCATCGATGCATGGAAGTACGAAGAAAATTCCAGGACCCCGTGGACCTCCAGAGCGCAGTCTTCCCATTCGAAAGATCACCGCTCGTTCGTATTCCGTTACGACTTTGAAGCAAAGGAAAATCGATATCGGGAAGGTGAGCACCAACAGAATCTTCGAAAGAAGAATGGCCCAGAATTCGACTTTCCCTTGAACATTATTTTCGGCTGTAAAATTTCATTGAGAATTTCAACAAAAAAAAAATTTTTTTTAATTAAAAGACGGAATAGCTTCACTCGCAGGTATGGTTAGTATCAAATATCAATTTATTAGAAAGAAGAATACCTAAATAATAATTTCTGAAACTAATTTCTTCCGAATTTCAATTATTCACATTCAAATTGTCTGCAGTCACGCGAAGAGCTCTGAATTTTGGCCTCATTAAATGTTCTCATTAAATACATAACTTAATGTTTGGAAAAGGGGAATCAGAGAGAAGGGTGATTCGAAAATCTCGTCTTTGATGAAATTTTTTCCTGATGGCTAGTCAAAACAACAAGGGATGATATATGCTATATTGCTGGCAAACCCAAAAAAAAAAAATTTCCTCCCCGCATTTTTGCAGCAATAGATTTTTAGGGTTGTGCCATTACGTCATTTGGGAAAAAATTTTCAGGAGTTAAGTCACTTTCGATGTCGTTATTGAACGCAGAAATGATTTGCAAATTCCATAAACATTTTTTATTTCATTTTATCTTAAGCAGTTTTTCTCATTACTTTGTTTGACTCATCCTTCAATCTAGATTTATTATTGTAAATGGCCAATACTACTCCGATTTTACGCGTGCGCATAAACATTTTCTAGCCATAGAAGCGAAATACTAATAACTGGTTGAATTCTCTGTTACAGTAGAGGCTTTTTTGCTTGGCGTTGAATTAAAAACGAGATAAGCACTCATTATAATGAAATTTCATTTTTTGCGATTAGATAATTTCTCATTGAATTGTTCTATTGATATTAATGTAAATTAAATATATAAGGGGCTTTCACTTAAACGTGTATTCTCCTCGAAAACTTCGAAATGTCGCATATCTATAAGCCTTGGAAATGAATGAATTATGGGTTTGCATTCAAAGTAAAAAGATTGAAACGGTGAAACATTTTTCCAACAAAATTTCATTCATTCATTTTCGAGGCTTTTGGATTTTCGGATTTTCGAGGTTTTACAAGCAAATTCACCAAAAGGGAATACCCATATTAATAAATTAAAAGTGAGAATATTAAAAGCGAAAAATGTAACACTATTCATAAAAAATTTCATACATTCATTATAGGGGCTTCTTGATTCTCCGAAGAAACTCTGTATAACAAATTTTTCTCTATAGAGAAGCGAAAAGTCCCTTAAAGCTACATTATAAGTTCCTTTTTTTCCCTAATAACGAATTCTCTCTGTAACGAATTTCTTTCCGGTCCCTTGAAATTCGTAATAGAGAATTTCGACTGTACTTATTAGTTTTCCAGATTTTCCAGGCAAACACAAATTTTGGGGCAAACCCCTAATAAATTTCATTAACTGAAAAATTGCATTCGAATTTTATGCCCTGATTATGTAGGACAACTATGCTCAAACAAGTTATAACATGAAGACTAGTTGTTATTTCGATATTATGTTTTGAATCTAGCTTAACAACACGATCTTTTTCAGTTGCGTTGTAATTTTTTGACTATTAAAATCATACAATAGGGGTATTCAAAAATGCGTTGGAAAATAGTAAAGTCGAAAAATCGGAAAATTGTATCTGCTTAAAAACTTGCGCAAGATACAAAAAAAATTTAAAAATTTTTTAAGAAGTCAAAATTTTCCGATTTTCCGACTTTCCAACGTTTTTAACACGCCTTTGTGAATACCCCTATTATTCTAGTTTTGGTTGTAAGACATAATCAGATAATGAAGTTCAGTTGTGTAGTGTTCAAGGAGACTAGACTAAACTGGTTGTAAATACATAATCAGGGCATTAATCTGTTCTCCTCTTAACAAAAAGCTTTGAAATTCGAACTGATTGAATAATTGGAAAGAAATAAAAACTATTTTTACGCACTAAATCTGGAGCAGATCCGGCACACAATTTATTTATTAAACTTTCTTTTATCAGTCAAGCAAAAAAAAAAACAAAAATCCATTTGAGAAATGAAAGTAAAAAATACACTTGTTTGCAGCATCTTCTCCCAGGACATCTGAATGAACTTTTCTTATGTGATTTCTAAACAGGAAAAAATAGTTTAAAAATGTTTTATGGAATAGTTTTTTTAATTACATTTTTATTAAGAATTTTTTTTTAAAGGTTTTTCGAGCAGAACTCGAAAGTGCATCATGCGTTGCATTTTGTGAGTAACGGAAACAACTTTAAATAAAATATGCAAAAAAAAATTATCTGGTTGTGATCAATTTGATGAAAGGAAAAATTTGATGACCTTTTTCTAAAAGTATGAGTTTTGTTGAGGTTTAAAGGTCTACAGAATCTAAGTCTCATCGTCGATCTGTAACACAGTGCTACAGTGATTTTTCACTTTTCAAGTGACCTAGTTCAAGTTGTAGGTCTTGATGAGTACATCATGAAAATGTGTTTCAAAATTGTCTAACACCCCCAAATTTTCAAGTTATTGTTTAAAAACCGTTTTTCCCGTACTCCGCGCACTTAAACGATTGTCACTCCGTCAATTTTTGACCGATTTTCAATTGCTACACAGTTTTGGAAACTAGAAACATTGAGCTTTCGAAACATATACAATTATCTATACTGCCTACAAAAAAAAACGGATATTTATGAAAGTTATCTAAAATTTACCCATTTTTTTTTCACGTTGTTTAGAGTTTGACGTATTGACATGAAAAGACTTAAGACATGATGAGAGTCAAATTTTCATGTTTACAAAAAACGTTGTAACTTGAACATTTTTCAACCGATTTTGATAAGCGATAGCATATTTTACTCGAGATACAATGTACTTTGATAATAACTGTAAGAAAGCTGAATGTTTTTTAGGATTTGTTACATAAAAAATACGTCAAACTCTAAACAACGTGAAAAAAAATCGGTCAAAAATTGACGGAGTGACAATCGTTTAAGTGCGCGGAGTACGGGAAAAACGGTTTTTAAACAATAACTTGAAAATTTGGGGGTGTTAGACAATTTTGAAACACATTTTCATGATGTACTCATCAAGATCTACAACGTATGCTAGGTCGCTCAAAAAGTGATTTCGATTTTTTTTTTTTTTTTGTAGCACAGTGTAATTTATGTGAGAAGCTTAAGAGGAGTTAAATAATTTTAATTTAGGAATAATTTGTTGAAATCGGATGATGCATTGTCGAGTGCTGCTGGAATAAGCTGCAATACCGGCATAAAAAAAATTTTTTTTTTTTTTTCAAAAATCAATAAAAAAACCCTTCCAGATAGATTTCTTTAAATATGGTATATTTTGTTTAGAAGACCAAAGTCCATAATAAAAGTGCATTTAGCTGTTCAGAAAAAATATAAAGTTAATTGTTTGTAAACTAGTGTTATTTATTTATAAAAAAAAATTTATTAAATGCATCTATCATAATAAATAAGTTGATGCCATTCAAATTTCGAACTATTTCGATTCTTGTCTAATTAAATTCATTATTTTCTTTTGGTTTTTAGAGAGCACGCCCGCCTTTGAAATAAACAATTTCAATAGCCGCACAAACGCTACCTCTTCCCAAGGTTAACGAAACAACTAAAATTTTAGGTTTTTTTTTTTGATTTTTGTTTTATTTCGATCGAACAAACTTCTTCAGCTACGCTTGAATATTCATGTATCTGCTCACATGCAAACACGCGCAAATGCATGTAAGCACTTATAGGTACATATATAAATAAACGAATTGAAATATCTCACAAAGACAAGAATAGAATAAACTGTTGAGTTCATTGATAGACGAACAAGTGGTTTAAAAATAATTTCAAAACAATCCCTCGCAATGGCGCACCTCACTTTAATGTATACATAAATATCCACATCTATATACATATTTAGGTCATTGGGCCGCGCTTCAATTTATTATCTTCCACAAAATTGTATATGACATGTTGCATTAACATATATCTCTGATAAACAAACGCAATTCAATGAGCGATCACTCAAGCAATATGGAACGGAACGTACATGTTTGTAATCCCTTTCGTGGCGCATTTACCGGAACTGGCTCTGCTGGCACTTCAATTGATAAGGGAGCACTTTCGCGATCTTCCTGTAATTTTGATGTATTCATTTTCGAAACTTTTTTCCGACCATCAACTGTCGTTTAAATAAACCCCTCAATGTACGCGTCTAAAGTCAACGTAGCGCTTCCGTCCGTTGCAGTTCTATTTCGCTTGCAATCCGAGAGTCGACTGATTGCTGAGCGATTGGGTCGTTTCATTAGCGCCGCACACCAGCGGACTAGTTCACGTAGCTGGCATATTTTGCTTCGATGAATGACGTCATCGAGACAAATACTAAAATTCATTATAAAAAGTGGTTGCTCTTATCGCCGGCATACTTCCTTAATGCGTAGTGCCAAATAAAAATCAACCGTTCGGAAAAAGGGTTTTCTGGTTAAATTCCTTGCGAAAGAACCCCACCATAAACACACAATTATAGCTTGCTGTGTCAAAATAAATATGATATAGCAGTCCAAACTTTTGTTCATTTAATATTACGATAGGAAAATGTCAAAAAATAATCTAAATTTCTAATCTATCGAACTGCATCTTTCGTATTAGTTTATCAGTTTTTTTTTTTTTTTTTACATTGATCATTGCTGTTAAAAATACGACTTCGAAAAAATGCCATAAAAACCACAATATTCGATTAAAAATATGAACAAATTCCTTTCAATTTTCAAATTAATACATTTGAATAATGTTTTTAAAATATTTTTAATATTTATACCCGACACACTCTGTGTCGAGAGTATATTGCGTTTGTGTGGTTGTGTGTAACACCCAGAACCAGTCGAGATAGACCATACAAAATATATATAGAAATGATCAGCGTCACCAGGAGATTCGATTTAGACATGTCCGTCCGTCTGTCTGTCTGTCTGTTTGTATACAGTTATCTTATCGAAGGAGTTGAGCTATCTCGACAAAATTTGGTATGCGTGCTCACGGCGACATGAGTAAGAACAAGTTCGAGAATGGACCCGATCGGACCATTTTTAGGGGTACCTCCAGTACTAGGGTCTGTTATGAAAATCACAAAAACTGTTCTAAAACCGAAGTTTTTCAAGATATTTTGATGAAATTTCATATTTGATCATATTGAAAGGCCAGTAATATAATTTCCAAAAATTGGAAAAGTGGGCGTGGCAGAAGGGCGGTTTTCGAAAATTGTCTCCTACACCCGAAATTCAAATGGGACTTGAACAAAAGATGACACGTATGCTTCCTTTGTAGTCATTAACATCCTTCCAAAAAATTTCCTTGATCGGTCCATTATTAAGGGTACCTCCAGTACTAGGGTCTGTCACAAAAATCCCAAAACTGCCTCAAAATCGGACTTTTTCAAAATATTTTAATGAAACTAAGAATTTGAGCGTATATTTAAGCCTCCGATTATAATTAAACAAAAATTGGAAAAGTGGGCGTGGCAAACGGGCAGTTTTCATAAAGAAATTTAACAAAAGTCAGTATATGGGGCCCATTATGGCCTTAAATAACTCTTGATATGAAAAACTATTTGAACATGTGTGTCTGTGTCGGGTATTCTATTGTCAGGCTCGCCTGACTATAACACCCTTACTTGTTTAAAAATTATTTAGGCAATTCACATCCATTTTAAATTTATCTCCAGCTAAAATGGGTATTTTTTGAGCTACAATTGCTGGAGATAGATTTAAAAGGGATTTTAGAAGACTTAAGACATAGCTTAAATATGTTTGTACACTGAACTAATAACACAATTTTACAAATGGTATTAAACTTTTGGATCTGAGGAACTGACAGTTATTTTTGACGTAATTTAGTGTGCTGAACTCAAATATTGTAACGGTTTTTTAAGATTGGCACTAGATTCGGAGGTATGGACCAAAAACCGTTATTTAGGACATTGACTCACTTAACAAGCTGTAACTTCGTTGTTTGTTAAGCGATTTAAAAATTTTTTACATCTATAAAAAGTATTGTATTGAATTCTCAATTTTTTTTTTCTGGAAAAAGTTGAATAGCTTCGTTTATTTTCAACCAATTTTTAAGACCGATACGTCATTTTGTTGGAAATTGAATGTTTTTTCTTAAATAATGCCGATGTGAAGGCTTTGTAGTGAACAAATTGGAATAAAATGGCTCCAAAGTTGAAAAATTTGGAAAAAGTTCAAACAAATTCACTTTGTCATTAGAAAAATGCCAATAAGTTAAAAAGTTTCAGCAAACTGTTTATATTTCTGAAAGATCATTTTTTAACTTTTTATAGACGTAAAAAAAATTAAAATCGCTTGACAAACAACGAAGTTACAGCTTGTTAAGTGAGTCAATGTCCTAAATAACGGTTTTTGGTCTATATCTCCGAATCTAGAGCCTATCTTTCCTTTCATTTTTTATTGAAAATATATTTATATGAAGCCTTTCATTTCTAACAGAGCTGGAGATAGCTCGTAAGTAATTAAAATTTCCCCTCAAGCGGTAAAAGGCAATAAATCACATCAATTGAATCATCGCCTCGAATAACGTTGTAAGCGACAAATTTTACATTTTTCGAAATTTGTCATGCCAGACAGTACGAACAAAGTCATTTCACTTCTTTATGGTTATTAATTAGTTGAGAATTATCCAAGAATTGAACAAATAAAAACACTTTTTTGATAGCTCAAGGGGCTAGAGTAGGATTGACATTAAAAGACAGAAAAAAGGTTTAAAAAATTGTCGCTTACAACGTTATTCGAGGCGATGATTCAATTTTCGAAATGAAATACCCTTCTCCGGGACAGGTAAAACATTCACATATCAAATAAACTTTTCTTTAAAACTTAGAAAAAAAAATTTGGTAATTTTTCTTCTCTTGTAGAAATACTACTCTTCTTTTTTAGAGCTTAAGGTTAAGATAAATGAAGAGTAGTATTTCTACAAGATAATAAAAATAATTATAAAGGTCGAAGCACAATAAAATATAATAAAAATAAATTTAATTTGATCAAAAGAAATTGGGCATTCTTAACACAGATAAACTGAATTCGAATTGAGCTACCAAAAGTTCACTATGTTTGAAATTTATTGCTTGACCTTGTATCCTATTTGTAAATGTCTTCTTCACTTCTCGTCTCGGACCTACACAAAATAGCTTCGTCTTGGACCTACACAAAATAGTTCGTCTTGGACCTATACAAAATCGCTCCTATTATACCTAACAGAAAATTTTTAACGAGCAATTAGCGATTTTAAAAAAAGGCCATTTTCCCACGATAAGAAGATCAATACCAGATTCAATTGATTAAATGATTTGGTTAACCATTCGGTAATCTCATTTTACTCATGATTGGCGCATTTTCCACATTGAAACGAAGTTGAAACACAATTTCAAAATTAGTAAAGAGTATGTAATTACTTTTCCTTTCAATACTTTATTCATATTTGATGCGTTTTCATCAATTTCTATATTTCTATAATTACACATTTTACATCTCATTACTAAAGCCGCTTGATCATCTAGTGATCACTATTCAGGATTTTCTTTCGCTTGCGTTTCGTCGATTGTATTTCCAAATCCGTTGTAATGCCAGGTCTTTGAGCAAGAGCACAACGTTTGCATTAGTCTCGTTTGAGGTCGGTAGAGCTAGAATACAACAAATATTAAAAAGATATTTTATGGTCTATTTTAATCACTTACATCCTTAATTGAGCCCTGAATGCAATATTCCATATTCAATACTCAATACTCAATATTCATCAACTTCAGTTGGATTAAAAAAAAGGCAGCAAAATTACAATTAAGTAATTCAAAATTTTAAAATAAAAGAACCTTCATTATTGTCTCATATATCCAAACGATTTTATTTCTGTTCACTAAATAACCGCATTTATCTTATCGCTATTTATATATCAAATGTTTTTTTTTTACATTATTTTAAAATTAATAACGCTTAAAAAACTATCTTAGCTTATATTGCTTTCAAAGAAATTCTAATGCTCAACACTTGATGGAAATTTGCTTAGAATGTGTAGCGACATGTTCAAACTTAATTTAAAAAATCATTAGACTTTTGCCACGATTGCAAATGCAAAAAGAACACTGTTAGAAAATTCGTATTACTCGGATATTTATGACTAGGGCTCGGAAAAATATGCATTCAAAATGACGTGAAATGCGGTTAAACTGATGAAAAAATGCTGGTAGCTACTCCAAATTCATTCCTATGAAAAGTATCATTAAAATCATTGTTTTATGGTTAAAAACTCATTAAAATTATTCAAATTTGAGGGGGTTTCTTCTTATGCATTGCAATTTAAAATTTAATTCAAGAAAATATTAATAATAAAGAATTGTTTTCGAGCCCTTTTTATGCCAGAAAGAAGTATAAGAGAAGAGAGTGCATTATTGTCTGAAAATATTTGAGAAATAGGTATGTTGGTTTTTTTTTTTTACAGTCTTAAGGCTTAAGTAATCCATTTCGACATTTAGACCCTCTTTCGCGAAATCATCGTATGTTACATTTTTACGAAATGGGCTTTTTGGTACAAATTTCTTCTAGAGCCTTCAATTCATCGGCTGGCAAAATATAATAGGTCTAAGCTAAGTTATGGAGATACATACGTAACATACGATAATTTCGCGAAAAGGGACAGATTTATGCGTTTAAATTGAATTGATTAAAGCATTTTTTCAGACCAAAACTTTTAAATTTTGCTACTTCTTAAGGCTTTTTTTACATATATATAATATATACATTTTTACTTAGATTTGGTGTTTATAGATATCAAAGAATATCAGAATACAGAGAGACTTTTCAAAAATAATATTTTTAACATATTTTGGTTATATCGATATAATCATTTGGTTACAAATGCCTAAGACAACGTAAATCACATTTAAATGTGCCATGAATTCATTTGCTTTATATTTATGTGTATATATTTTCTTTCATTTTCAACTTAACAAATAGAATTGTAAAATTTTTTTTTGGCAATTTTCAATATTTAACAAAAAATAAATAAAATGCTCTAGTATTGAATCACCTAGAAAATTATCAAATTGAATGTACGTACCCCTTGCCTTTCTCTCTACTTAATGTTAATAAAGCTGTGCGATTTCAGCTGCATGGTGAAGATTCACATCATCCCACTCTCCAACATTATCCATCCACGCAACCGTTTGAGGCTTTCGTTATTCATTGTACATGCCATCGACCAAGAAATCCATGCGACGATAGTGTCTGGTGGACCAGTAATCCCGGAAACGTCGATAAACGGTGAAGAGCACAGCAATAGCAAGTGGAATCGTTAGCATCATTGTCAAAACGGGGACGAAGTATTCGCGATTTGAACGATAACTAGCCGAGAACTCTTGCGATGGTTCCGCATTCGGGTATTCCCGGATTGAGGCCGCTTCCGGGAGCGGAAATTTGGAGTTGGCGGCAGCAGAAACAACATTTTCTGCATTTTGAAGTTCTTTCCTTTCCTTTTCAGTTAAATCCTCTAAGCCGTATGTTATTGTTGGTTTCTTAGGCTTTTGTGTGGTCGTGGTCGTTGTTGTTGTGGTGGTAGTAGTAGTAGTAGTAGTAGTAGTACTTGTTGTTGTTGTTGTTGAAGTACTTTTTGTGGTTGATTGGAGGATGGTGGAATTTTTAGTATCCTGAATTGTCTGATTTTCGGCTTTATTGCTTAAAGTACTTAAAGGTTTATTTGCATTAGTTTCCACTGATTTATTCCCATCCGACGAACTCTTTGGAAAATTCACAGCAACTCCTTCAGCAACTATTGCGAATCCTTGGTCTTCTGATTTGATTGTCGCTGTCGCATTTTTCGTGTCATTTCTTTGAGATTCTACTTTTTGTATATTACCGACAACGGGATTAATATCTGTCGGCGTTGTTTTCCTACTTATAGGTTTGTTGCTCGCCAGTTGACCATCCTTGTTGTTGCCTCCATCTTTCTTTGCCATTTGCTGTAACCGTAATTTGGCCAATTCCGTTGCGTTTACGATTTTCGTCTGTGCATTTGGAATAACCACATAATTGTTCTTGTTGTTGTTGCTGTCATTTTTGGCACTTTCGTTTTTCACTTCAATCGAATTCCCTTTATTACTGTTCTCTCCAACCGTTGGCGCATAGCAATTCAGCCAGACGAATGCACAAGCACAAAATATGATATCTAAACGCATTTTATGAGTTCCGTTTGTATGCAAAAATCAAATTTTGAATCACAAAAACATTCTGGAGCAATACCAAACAGTGTTCTTATTGTTAAGCCGTCATTAATTGAAAGTGTCAGTTTTGTCATTAGGGACATTGTTGCCGTTTTGGATTCAATTATGTACATCAAATTGGATACCTTTCAATTGCAAAGCTTCAATGTCGACGTTTACACGTGCATTAACTCGAGTCAACAAATTATGAATTGAAATTGAATATGAAAATTCCAAATGCGGCCATAGTGGAAACAGCACCTAATATGGCATTCAGACCGCATCGAAATCCCGGAATTTCGGCACTTTTGAGGATTTCAGCCGATATCCAGTCGAAATTCAGCGGATTTCCCATACAAATGAATGTCAAACGAAATCCGCTCAGAAATTGGATTTCAACGAAATTCCGAGAGAAATCCAGAACAAACTGAATGCAACTCTGTGTTTTTCGATATGTATCGAAGAAATGCTGCAACACTACTGTCAAATTCTGTAAAAACCAAAGTAAGCAAACAGGCAATGCTGCCACACGCAAACGAAAAATTCCCTACAAACTAAAAAAAAATCCCCACAATTCTTTACGTTTTTCCCTACCACAAATATCGTTATATTTTTTTTTTTAAATAATATGCCTCTTGCATACAAAAATATATGAGTAGCCATGAATATGGTAGGCTAATATTTTTGAGAATCTTTCAGGGTAGTCTGGAACTCCGAATCGTACTAAAGTCATTTGAAATTTTGTTTGTTTTTTTTTTTTTTTTTTTTTCAAAATAAAATGTTTCTTTCAAAAAATAAGTTTTTTTGTTGTGGTTCAAGTAAAAATGATTTCATTAAAAATATGAATAGGCCTTATCTTGCAGCGGTTAATAAAACAGTTTTCAATTTATTCAAAAAAGCCTATACAAATACTATTTCAATTTTCAAATTTGTAGACTATCGACGCTTAACGATAGCTTCTACCGAACTTTTCCACATAAACACAGTTTGGCATAGTTTTTATTTTGTCTTTTTAATTTTATGACAACCAAATTTATACATTTGCCGATTTTAAGAAATCTGTACTTTTGTCCCTACAAGTCATTTTTTGTTTTAAAAAATCCCGTAAAATGTTTAAAGAAATTTCCCTACAATTGGCAGCACTACAAACAGATGAATGGCTGTCAAACCAAATCCTCTCAATGGCGATATTGTCGTGTGAACGCTTGGATTTCGATATGGATTTCACGAAATCCAAGAGCCGAAATCCCGGGATTTCGGTGCTCGTCTGAATGGCATATAAAACAACATATTTTGATAGCTGTATAATTAGTCAATGCGGGACACCCATCCCTATCTACAAGAAGACTAATGCCATGTTTCCACATCGTGATTTATTGAGTGTTTTAGCGCTTTTCGTGTTTAATTAGCTAAACACCTACATTTTTACGTGTTTTACCATAGAAAGTTAAAACACGCAGCCAAGGTGTTTTATCATAAGGGCCCTTTATACGGTCATATATGTTCACGAACTTAGCATGATGCAAAGTGTGTCATAAAAAAAACTTATTGTGTTTACATTGACGAACATTTCATAAAACTTCATTTCGTTTTAATTTTCAGCGAGAAAAGATGGCACGCGCATTAGTAGCAGCACTTATTATCGACGATATATTAGATATATACTGTGTACATGATGCAGCCATTTACATTATAAAGCTTGTTCGTCACACCGACAGAAAAATCAAAATTTTTTGAAAACCGGCGAGCATGTTGTAGAACTTGCTTTTTTTGCGTTTACACACACATACTTTTCATCATACCCAACAAATCCACTAACATATATGACCGTATAAAGCGCCCTATAAAACATCATCAAAACACATCAGAAAACTCTACATCTCTGGGATAATCGATAATAAGAACACATCCCAATTTTCAAATGCATTTCAATTGAAATTGAAATGTGCCCTTTTACATTGGGGCAACTATTGCCGCAATTTTTTCGTTTATTGGCGTGACGAAGCGCGGGGATGTAGAGAAACTAGCCCCTCCGCTCTTCATCTCGCCCATAAATCAAAAAATTGCCGGCACTGGTTGACCTAATGTAAAAGGGCACAATGGTGGGCTCTGATATTTTTCAGTTTTTTGATGCATTTGTAGCTGCAGTCTTCTCTTCTTCTCATTTAAAATTGTTGCCCAAAGCAGAGCCATAACAATTTCGCTCGTTACTTCGCTTTTAATTCAACTTCCAACGAAACATAAATAAAGCAACAATTCAATTCCGTTGCAATTAAGGTGGCCAGCCGTCCCGCATTTTGCGGCAAACCAAAACTAAGAATTTGTCAAAAAATGCTACTCATGTCAAAAATATGATTTTAAAATTAAATTTTGAATCATCAGTAGTGTTGTTAGTTTCTAATTCAAGTACACCATCAGTATTTTAATGCAATCTTGCAGCCAACAAATATTTATTAATCATTCCATATAAGATTTCATTGATGAATAACGTCTTAAAAATAAACCAACTCCGTTAAATTTCGGTTTGAATTTCTCTTCTATCTATATTAATTTTTGGTATATATCCAATAAAATTGTGCTTTGGTCTATTTTATTCCATTTCGTAAGTGCAATTATATTCCTATTCATATATATATATAAGACCTATTCAAATTGAGCAATTGTTTTAAATATTATCCGTTTCAGTGACAATATAAATCTCTTCTCGAAAAATATCAATATCGTTAATTAAAAAAAAAAAAGATTTAATCATATTAACTTATAACACAAGCTATCACAACATATAACTGCGTTCAAAAAAAGAAAGCCTCTAGGCTTTCTGACGCACAAACCTTAACGAGGATATTCGCTGCAGCTACGAAGATCTGTAAGAAATTCTTCCATTGAAAACCTGCGCAAAATCAATGCACAGACCAAGAAACCGAATAAACGCGACTATCGTGAATATCGCCCAAGTAAAAAAAATCAAGAATTTCGAACCGTTTCACTTCATTGAGGAATCGGGAAAAGCATCTCTGGGTGGCACGAAACTCAACATCATAATATGCCTTGCATAAGATTTCGTTGCTCGAAACAATGTATCGGTGCCATGAAGTCGATCAAGAACTCCCAAAACTCCAAAGCAATTGTTGAACCTGAAAAAAAAAAACAACAATAAAACTAAATAAATTGTCCAAATGAAATTAGCATTTGCACCCACTTCAAGTGATGAAAATCGTGAGCTTCAGGACTTGGAAAAAATGGCAAATGATAGCCAGAATGAGCGTTCAATGTCGAGAGTATGGCCAATGCAAACCATAGCCAAGCAGTCGCCACATGAGTATTCATTATGAAAACCCCAAGAAACGGTGGCAAAATATTACTAAAAACATGCTCGATCGGATGACAATAGATCGCTGTGACCGCTATTGGAGCCGTCCATTCGTGATGCTGCTTATGTATGTACTTGTAGATGTGTTTGCTGTGCAACAAACGATGCGAGTAATAAAATCCGAGTTCCTCCATCAGAATGCACACGGTCAGCTCCACGCAAACCCAATGGAATGTCGGCAGCTCTCGTATCGAACAAAGGCCACGCCAAGTCATCAATTTATAACTAAGAAAAGCGAATGGGATACCCACGAAAATCTGATTGCTCAAGACGCGCGAAATGACCTAAAACGGAAGCCCAATTCGGGACGGAATTCGAATTTTTGATTATTTCATAACCAGCCCTAATCTAAATGAGTATTCCCCGGAAACTTTTTCGCTGACAATTTTTCTCCGCGGAAAAAGGGGAAGTTATATTAGCGCCAATTAAAGGGAAGAAGTGATGACCTTTGCTCCCTTCATGTAATCTTCCCAGTGTGCTTAGAATGGGAGAATGTTTTTCAAATCCGCAGAGAAAAATTGCCCGGGAATATTTAGAATCGGGCTGAATATTTTTAATTTGTACAGTACCTTCATAAGACGAGCTCTGTCAACTGGTTCATTTGTCCCCGGTTGAGTTTTATATTTACGTAAAAATGCTGGTCTATTTGTAACGTCCATGAAAATGTAAATACTACCTACGATCCAGTAAACGAGCATCGTGAATATTGTCGTGCCAAAGACCCATAATACAGTCGGATCATCCCCTGAATTTTTTGGAAATTAATCATATATGTAAGTATAAAAATAAAAATTATAAAATTGCTTCTCTGTGTTTAATAGAGCGGTCACATACAAGAGTCTTTACTGTATTCATTGATGAGAACCATTCATTAGCACAATATTTTCTTTAATTTGAGAATGAACACTGGAAAATGTAACAAAAGGCTGATTCACGCTTCAAAGATTGACGGGCGCTTTTGTTCCCTCATGTTCGCAATCAATTGACATATTACGAACAGAGTAAACAGCTCAATATTTGTAGCTCTGAAATTGCATTTATGTACTTATTTAAATTGTCAATTTATCCTATAGCAACTGATAGCTATGAGGAAATGTTATTCATTGCGGGTTGATGCGTTGGTTTTCAAGCGAACTGATCGCTGAGGGATAAGTCTTTGTACGTTGAATTTAGTTCATCTTAACTCAGTCCTTATCAAACTAGGTAGGTACTTAAAGATGATATAATCAAATAAAAGCTCTTGATATTGATCAGAATAATCGGCTTCGAATAAAACGAAAATAATTCAAGAAATTAATTCATCAAAAATTAACTTTTGGACCAATAAACCTAATCGCATAAAATCCAATATTTCAAATTCAAAACAATTTAGTCAGTTTCGTAACGAATGTCAATGAGGTAACATAGGACTCATTTACGCTCGGGCTGGGCTCACCATTGTGAAATAATCGCCATTTTGTTTGGACACTGACGCCGGTCATATAAAACGGGAATTTGAATACTGACGCCGGTCATATAAAACGGGAATTGGTCGAAACGTGTGCTTAGGAGGAATATAAGTACTCAAAGGCACTCGAATCGGGCTAAATTCAACTCAACTATAATTAATACAACTGACGACGGTCAACCAACCCTGGAACCAGTATCCCGTCTGAAGGCGGTGGGGAGGGGTAAAACGTAAAGTAACCCTGACGCAGGTCACCTAACCTAGTCGATATAGGCTGACGACGGTCATATAATCGTAACGAAGTACACCCTGGCAGATGTGGAACTTTATGTGACCCAAAGCCAACATTACTGAAGCCCAAAAAAAAAAAAAAACAATTTAGTAAACCGAAATTGATTCCTCAAAATTATGAAATATCAAAAAAAAAATTAAAATAAATACAGTAGAGCCTCGACAGTCCGGACTCCTGCTTGTTCGGTGATCGCTGTTATCCGGGCGGGCAACGGAGTTCGCGGGGGTTGCGGGTTTCTAACTGATCTTGATGACCCAGAAGATGATAATTCTTTAGCCCAGCTTTTTAATAGGTCGACGGAACCCAACTATTCTCAAATAAGTGAAGCAGAAGCTCAAGAATGAGCTGGTGGTGCTGCCGAAAGCGAATTACAAAGATATGAATTGTTAGCTAATGAGGATATTGTGCGAGTGGCAATGTGGGAGGACGAAGAGCAAATTGAGGACAATAGCATTGAAGTTCTCGCCTCCAAAGAAATTGATAATTCAAAGGCATTAGGAACCTTAGACATTGCTTTAAATTGGGCTGAATATAAAAAATTTTATTGCAACGATGTTATGTCTCTCCGTCGACTTAAAGACCGCGCTCTTTAAATGAAAAGGCAAAATTATAAACAGAGTGGTACTGCAGGGATTTTCAAGAAAAATCAACTAATATTTTCTTTGAACTTACAGGTGTTTTTCAGGGCTGTAATTTTTAAAAGTTGATTAAAGAAACTAAGGTTTTATTTCCATTAATTAGGGCATACTATTACTCGTTCGTCTCGATTATGCGTAAAGAGCTTTGTTTTTTCCTCTCCGGATCAACAAGGCCCTCATGTATTAAATTAGGCGGGCCGTTTTGAATTAAAAAATTTTTTTTTTAATTAACCTTATACGGTGCTTACCTACTGTACGCTTGTATTGCATACTATCACTAAAATGGTATTCCTTCGTCTTTTGCCTAAAGCTTTGTTTACAACTTTCGTTTATCTAATTAGAAGTAAATAACAAATTGCGCCAGGCATCAAAGCAAATAGTAACTACTGGACGAAAAAAAGAAAAACAACAATCAATATACTCACCAGTAATGTCAATAAATTTGTCCCACTGCGATTGCCAGAAGTCACCCGAAGCGCCCCAGAAACTTTGTAAATGCCTAGTCAAAGCAAAGTACAATGGCATAGAATCAATTTTGTCCATACTAAGATATTTTAAGCTTGTTTCAAAACAAAAACAACAAAACAGAAAAAAAGCTAAATAAAATTCAAAAAAAAAACTGCGCAAAAATTTGTTTCGCAAAAGTTTCCCAGCTCCACTCCAGTGGGACGCTAAATAAAACTGAACTTGCTTTGCCTTTCTACAAACGATATAATTTCTTGCGAGACTTTCTATCGAACACTCACCCTCTCTTTCGTTGAGAGAGATCGTCAGTCACGTTTTTTTGCAGTGTAGTTTCATACACTCTGGACGTTCGTTCATACATACAGGTGCAGGTTGTTGCAGTTGTACACATGTGGCTGGGTAGATATGTACATATATATTTACGTAAACAAAACATATGTATGTATACAGTATACCTGTCTATTGATTTAGGTTTTTTTCATTAGTGCGAATTGAAACTGCAGGCAAGTGAAGAATAGAAACGAAATATAAACAAGAAGGAGGGGGATTTAGAAGCAGAAACATTCCCTTTGAATGCACTTAATTATTGTTGTAGGCCTATTCGAAGTAAAAAATTTGTAAATTGATTCCCAGAAGGAAAATTCTTACTCAATGCAATGTAAACATATCAATCATCTCAATATCGAAAAAGAATAAAAAAAAAATTAAAAAGAAAAAATTAAGCACTCATTTTCCTAATTTACCTACCATGTTAGCACATTCCGGAAAACTATGAAGACGGCTAAAGCGCACGTTATTATGAATGTGACACTGTGTAATGACGAAAGCCAACGTTTGTTCTTTGGCTCCACTTCAGAGTACGGGGGAGGCAAGTCCTGTTTCTGTCCAAGCTCTATCTCCAGCTCTTGCTCCACATCAGTAATAATACTAACCGGAAGCTCGATAAAGGCAGTTTTACTATTCTTCTCGCCATTTCCGTTTTTCGTTTTTGATGATACGTCTTTTTCTACCATCGGCAAACTATTGGAACTGATCACTTCAGCGGCCATTTTATGCGAAATTCTCTTAGTTCAAAGACAAAATAATAAACGTTTTTAAGATGCTTATATTTCTATTTTCCGTTTAAGTCGACCTTGCAATCAGACGTCGCCACTATGTGAAGTTCTCCGCATTAGATATACATATGTCGCTTTAAAAAGTTATTTTTTTAAAAATCAATATTTCATAAATATTTCACAGCTCAAGCACTTTCTATTGAGGATTTCTACAAATTCTCGCAGTTAAATATTAATGTGGACAGCTAACAGTAGAAATCGATAAGGACACTTCGTGAACCGGCGTAGAACAATGACTCAGATCAATTTTCGTGCAAGCCCTCAAGCACTCATTACCAAAAAAAAACAAAAAAAAAAAAAAGAAATACAACCTGATGACGTCATTGTTTGTATCCTCTACTCGCTGCACTTTTGTTTATATCATAAAAGCTAAAAAGGTCCTAAAAAGCTCCGTTGAAAGTTCTTCCTACGAGCCCTTTGGTGGTTTAGGAGAAATTCAATATGTAGCTGAATTTGAACATATGAGATTCTGAGGTGACCAATTTTAACAATGAGTTCTGAAAAAAATCTTTAATATGTAATAAAAATTCGAAGGTCATGACTCTGAAAAATTCCCTTAAGGTCTTTTTTTATGGTTTAAAACCAGGGACCCAAAATAATAATTATTTTTAAATTTTAAAAATCAATATGAAATAAAATATATTTTAAAAATTAGTATTATAAATAACAATAAGAATAAAAAATTAAACTCAAAAAATAAATGTTATTTTCTGATTAAAATAATAAAACTATTAAAATAACACTTAAAATGTAATTTATAAAATATAACTTATAATATAACAGTTATGGTCCCTGTGATTAAAAATATTTTTTATTTTGAAAGTGTTTCTTCGTATTCGTTGTAATTAAAAATGCAATACAAAATATTATTTGAAATGCTTTTTTGGGCATTATCAAAGCATTAAAGAAAATTTTCGTGGTGCATTAATTTGGACACTTTAATGGCAATTATTATATTGTCAATTTCGTGGCATGAGTCCGACTCATTAATCTTAATCCTTAACATTTCGGCTCCCAAAAAGGCATCTGATATTGTATGGGGTATTATAAAACGTTACGATGCCTTACTGGCCTGTGCAAAATAACGATAGTTCACGTTACATTGGGGGAAGGGGGTGTAAAAATCTTCAAAAATAGCGTTACGAAATACCTGAACTCCTCCTTATATACAAGTAGCCGAATTTTAAAGCCTTTCTTACTCACGTTTCCACACTGTGTAACCTTGCCTATAACCCTCATTTTATTTGTAAAATTAGATATATAATACGCTATTTACACGTTAAGACATTTCAATAACGAAACACACTTTTTGATGGATAGGGACGCGTGAGGATGGTTGTATGGTAGAGTTTTTCTCTCTTCCCCCTGCCTCCCTTGCCTTCGAAAAATTGTTTCATTATCGAAATGTCTTAACGTGTAAATAGCGTATTAAGAACTTTAAAGAAAACGGAGCAAATATACTCCGATTGGACGATACGCGGAAATACGCTATTTACACGTTAAGACATTTCGATAATGAAACAAATTTTCGATGGCAAGGGAGGCAGGGGGAAGAGAGAAAAACTCTACCATACCACATACCCGTGCGTCCCTAGCCCACAAAAAGTGTATTTCATTATCGAAATGTCTTAACGTGTAAATGGCCTCTAAGGGGCTGTTTACACATAATCGCATTTAGCATTTGCATCCCTAAAATGCGCATTTTTTAAAATTGGTGTCTACATACATTATTTCGCATTTAGCATTTTTGAAATCAGCTGATCTCCTCCTCCGCCATGATGCAATGAATATGAATCAGATGTTTTTGACTGCGATGTGTATTTTATCAGAGATGAGACTAAAAATATCGATAGTTTTTCGGGAAAATAATCGCATTTTTTTCGCATTTTCCCAAAATGCTGAAAAATGCGATTCACAAATACAACAACAAACACACGCAAATTCATACCGCATTTTTCAGCATTTTGGGAAAATGCTGAAAAATGCTAAATGCGGCTATGTGTAAACAGCCCCTAAGACTCGAAGAATTTCTGATGGTTTTACGATGCGATGAAGCAGGAAGGTGTCAGTCTGTCTTATTTATCGGTTTGATAGAGCTAGAGATAGTTTAATAATCGAAAGTTAGAAAAACGATAGGTTCAATAATCGATAGTTTCAATAATTTGTAGTTTATATAATCGATCGTTTCGATAATCGATAGTTTCAATAATCGATCATATATATATAATCGATAGTTTCTATAAACGATGATTTTGGCAAAAGATTATTTTTATAATCGAAAGATGAATTTTGGAGCGACTCTCGCATTTATAGGAACCATCACAAAGAAGAAAGCCGTATGTCACCGCAAGCACCACCTTACCGAAGCTAAAGCAAATGCTAAATCAAAACTCTCGATAGACTTCAAAAACCATCGATGTTTTCGATAGTTTGAAACCATCGATTGTTGATACTATGATAGTGATATCGATTATTTCTCCAGCTCTGCTGAGAGGGGCTCTATTGAGGTCTTTTACACTAGGGCAATTATCGCCGGCAATTTTTTTCAAATTCTCTTTTCGAGTTGCCTTCGCTTTTACACGTATAAAAAGATTGCCGAGCAATTTTTATTTTTTTGTCTGTTTTTGACGTTTGCCCTGTTCGCACAGGGTTGATTTTTGGAATAAATTAAAATAACATAATTAAGTATCCCTGATTTAGGGTTGATTTTAAGATTTTAAAAACGCGTCCTGGCATATTACGGCGAATTAATATAATAAATGCTCGGATTTTGTTGCATTAGCACAATTTGCTTTTCTATGCATTCGCGCGGCCACTTCCCCGACATTTTTTAACTTTAAATTTTATATTTCCCGAAAATATCAATTGTTAACACCTCGAAAGTAGAAAGCGAATGAAGCAAACGTCAAAAACCAGCTCGCAGCCATCTTCACATTTGACCAAACGAAAGAGAGCAAAACGGAATTGCCGAGTACGGGCAATTCTGAAACGAGCATTTTTTATCTACCCCCGCTCTGCGTCTCGCCTACAAATGAAAAAAATTGCCGGCGATAATTGCCTAGTGTAAAAGGCCTCATTGAGGCCTTTTACATAGGCAATTATCGCCGGCAATTTTTTTCGTTTGTTGGCGAGACGCAGAGCGGGGGGCTAGATAAAAATTGCTCGTTTCAGAATTGCCCGTACTCGGCAATTCCGTTTTGCTCTCTTTCGTTTTGTCAAACGTGTTGGCTGCGAGCTGGGTTTTGACGTTTGCTTCATTCGCTTGCTACTTTCGAGGTGTTAACAACTGAGATTTTTCGGGATATATAAAATTTCCAATGTCGGGGGAAGTGGCCGCGTGAATGCATTAAAAAGCTAATTGTGCTAATGCAACAAAATCCTTGCATTTATTATATTAAATCGCCGGAATATACCAGGACGCGTCTTTTTAGTCTTAAAATCAACCCTAAATCAGGGATACATAATTGTGTTAATCTAATTTATTCCAAAAATCAACCCTGCATGAACTGGGCAAACGTCAAAAACAGGCAAGAAAATAAAAATTGATCGGCAATCTTTTTAGACGTGTAAAAGCGAAGGCAACTCCAAAAGAGAATTTGAAAAAAATTGCCGGCGATAATTGCCCTAGTCTAAATGGCCTCATTCTTAACTTACGAGAAAACAAATACAGCATCACTTAATTATTTTTTTAACCGGGGAAGCTATGTTGGATTAAAATATGCAAAGACTAATTTTCAAAATTCAATTTACGCATTTTTAATTTATTAAAAATAATTTCTTCTTTTTTCCACAAATAAAAGGCATTCAACGTCTAGAAAAAACTTTTCATCCTAGATAATATCTAGTAGATATTTTTAAGATCATAAGTAGCGACATTAGCTCTGTTAAGTACCCATTGTTTAATACTCTTCTTCTATATACATTATTTAGGAGATGGCTACTATATTTATATTATATATAAAGCGATTATTTCCCGCACTTATGTTCATTTCATTTTCATAACAACATAATTAAGCGGTCATAGATCACCTGGATTCCGGCTGAGAAGGTTGTCCGATTGAAATGCAATTGTGTACAGGCAAAGAGTTGCCACAAGTAGCAAAATTGGTTAGCTTTTCGGCCAGCTGTCAGTCAGCTGATCAAAATATCGTTTTATAATCAGAGTGAATAAATGCTTGTTTTTGCATACGTCATACTGTTTTTCCATATTTTAGCAGTGCGAGCTATTTTCTTGGCAAAAACTATTTTTTGTGCATATTTCCCATACTTTTGGTTAGTTGTACTATTTTAAATGCCTTTTAGTACCTAATTTCCGGGAAAAATCAACACTGTTGAGTTTTTTTCAGCTGTTTTTATTTCTGCTTTATTGTTTTCCTTTGTCAATGAATCTTTTAAGGACTGTGTCCAATGCTGGCGTATACGTTCGATCGCGTATTTACGTTTGAGTTTGTTTTCAAATTTGTCCCCCTTACCTCTTCAGACGTTGAACGATCTTTTTCATTATGGGTCCTCATGCAACACATTTACACCGTGAAAACTGAGTGAAGTAAGTAAAACTGTCAAAATTGCATACAAAATTTGACAGTTTTACGAACTTCACTCAGCTTACACGGTGTAAATGCGTTGCATGAGGACCCTTATTGTATAAAAATTTTTTAAGGGAGAAGAGCCAACATTTTTTGTTTGAAAATATAAAACAACATCTAGTCATATATTTTAATAAGTCCACTGAATAAAATATAAATTTTAACTGCATATTTTTCGGACTATTTTCCTTGTTTTTTCGAGCTTTTTCTAGCGCTTATTTTTGGAATTTTTCGGGCTTTTTTTACTCACTCTGTTTATAATTAAAAATTAAAGACCACTATAGCACTGTCGAATAGAAAAATTATATTTTATATCCGAGTGTGCTGAAGAAATATTCGCATTTCTAGCATTGATCTAAAAACAAAACAAAAAAGAAAGAAGAAAGTATTTTTTAAAAGTATTTGTACATTTCAAATAGTATTTTATTCATTGCCATCCGTTACTACATTCGAGAGAGTACATATCCCGTCGCGAGCAATGGGGAAAGTACGGCAGCACAGGCAGTGAATGTTTTGACAGCTCAATATATAACTATACAAACCATACTTACACTGATGCGACAATTATTTTTGTTAATTCATTTGCTTGAAACGTAGAATTGGGGAAAAAATTGTTTATATACCTGAAGTATTCGCCGAGAAAATCGTGCGTGAGCAGCTGGCTGACTTGGTATGTGCTCATTTCGTCAACTGCATGCAACGCAATGTAGAGTGTAAAGTGTAAAAAAGTAAAAAAGTAAAAAAAAAAGATCGCAAAGGCAACAACGCAAAATATGAAAATTTGACAAATATATGGATATTCTTAAACGCTCGCCCACAAAACACGTTGAGTCATTTGGAGAATTAGTATTCAGAATATAAACTTGCATAATTGGTAATTCTGCATTGATAAAGATAAAGATGACCTTGTGTTGAAAATCCAGCTTTAAGATAATGCTGGAGCAGTTTATTCGTTAATAAAAGAAACGGCCGAAAGTTTTAGCGCAAATTTAACAATTCCCATTATTACTTCATATACATTATGCAAAATACATTGAAGAGGTACCACAAAGGCTTGCGTGCCTCTTCCATGTGATATCATCTAATGGGTCGATTGATAATGTATTGACGTTCTTGGATATTAAATGGATTCTGTGAATATCATCCAGTTGTTGAGCGATTACTATTCGCTATTTACCCTCATGAAATTTGCTACAATGTATCTTGGGATATTGTGTTCCATTTAGGGATTTTAAAGCTTATTGACTATGATTCACATTGGAAAATTCTAGAACTTATAAAGACAAAGTTAGCAATCGAT
This sequence comes from Chlorops oryzae, assembly GCA_020466095.1. Classification (NCBI taxonomy): domain Eukaryota; kingdom Metazoa; phylum Arthropoda; class Insecta; order Diptera; family Chloropidae; genus Chlorops; species Chlorops oryzae. The sequence continues at coordinate 38,268,451 of CM035808.1, forward strand.
TCAACGCTTTAATTATTTCGCATTGTTTATTCTTATATATATATATATATATATCCACATAGCCTTCCAATAATTTCGCTCCTTGTTGACATCATTTTTCTTCAAAACTCGACAGTTCATTCCCCTCTCGGCACCAAAAGAAAATCATGAAGACATATTTATAATTTATAATTTACATATTCACACAACATTTTTTACATTTCTTGTTGAACAAAAATGTATTTTATTTTTCATTTTTCTTACAGATAACAAAATCAAAATTATATATTGAAAAAGGAAAAAAAAATCGGGGTTAGACAAATCAACATTTTGAGCTTTTTGTCAAGAGTAAAAAAATTGCCTCCATCCAAAACAAGAAAGAAAAAAAATTAAATATAAGAGAAAATAGTTTGCTTAACGGATAATGGATCTTTATGATATGGACGATGTAGTTGCGCCGACCACACATCAAATGGAATCCCCACTGAAAGACTGGCGACTCAAATATCAAGCGGGGACTATACAAAAATCAGATTTCATAGAATTTTTTAAACGGGAATCACGGAAATACTACGACTTCCAGTACGAATACGTTACGGGTAAGCTGTATACAGTATTAAAAAACCGTAATAACACCAATGCTATTGAATCGAACAATGACCACATAACGCATCGAACGCACGTTTACGTTTCGTTAGAATCCTCCGTTTTACGGTTGACATTAGTCGCTTTTCATTGCTATGTGTTTGGCTTCAAGTTCAATTGCAATACAATTCATTTGGGGAAACAAAACGTGTTCTTCCAAATTAAGTAATCCGAGTAGTTTCGCTTTAAATGATCAATCAGTCTAACGTTTAGCTATCAAAGATCTCCCATAGCGGGAAATAGTTTGCATCGGTCCAACTAGTTTGTTTTTTGACGTCAGTCTCATCTGATGCTATGCATCCATTGCTGTGTGTGTGTACACCTCTACGATGATTTTAATCGACTTATTTTTATTGAAAACGTGTATTTTATTGGTAACTTGGATATTCGAATTATAGGAAGTGAGGTGTGTAATAGCTTAACATGACATAATTCATTGACCCTTTTCATTGAAGCTTCTCTGTTGGCTTCTACAATTCGTTTCGAATGCACTCAACTTAGGAAATCTCTTATTGAAAGTTCCGTCGTGGAACATTAATGCACACTTTCTTGAGTTTTTTTTTGTCTTAAAATGTATTAATTATTGTGTGCCGTTTTATGCCAGCGAAAGTATTTTATAAACTAGTTTGCACAGTTTGTTTTGACGGCATGATTGCTCTGTAAATATCTCTTCGAGTTACGTCACGCTGAATTAAATTTGTATCCAGTTCTTTTTGTTTTTGCACCGAATATCAATAGAAATTCTGTCATCAGTAGAATTGTATGGAACTTGCTACTGGCCTTCATTTGAAATTTTAAGGAATTTATCCCATTGTTGAACTGTTTTCATAAGAACAAAAAGCAAAAATGTAATGATCATTGCAAAGCTGAAATACAGGCCGCGATTCTAAATATTCCCGGGGGAATTTTTCCTTGCAGATTGGAAAAAAGATCTCCCATTCTAAGCATACTGGGAAGGTAAAATAAAAAGAGCAAGAATCTCGAATATTTTAAAGCAAAGGTCATCACATTCTTTCTTTTATTGACGCTAAGAGTACATCCATTTTTATGGAAAAAAATTACCGGGAAATATTTATTTAGAATAGGGCTGATTAAAACAAACCTCATAAGACATGAAAATTATGTTGGGAAAATAATTAAAGCGGGAAGATCTGTTGAAATCCTCCCGGAAAAGAAATGCTTTCGCACCGAAATAATTTTTAACACCATACAAAGTTCTCTTAATGCAATGAGGTTAACAATAAAATTCTCTGAATAAAGTCAAAAAGACTGTGAAGATGAATCTTCTGGACTTATGGGAGTGTTTTGTGGATTGCCAACAGTTTGAAAGTGGTCGGAAATGTAGTTTATTACGTTAATCGTTCCTTTTTTCGTACAAAAAAAAAAAAAAAAAAAACGCGCAAATTAATTTACTTTGTCAGAACTCTTTGATGCTCATAAAAAAGCTTTATTTGGACACAAAAAACTGATACAAAAATAAAGCGCAATAATAAATTAATGTCATATTCAGAGAAACAGAGATTGCGAACAACTTACCTTGATTTTCAGAACAAAAGAACTCATCCCAACGAACAAAAGACACTTCCGCCGCTCTTTCTTCTCGACTGTGTTGACATATAAAACTTGAGTCATCATCAAGAATTTAAACGGTGGGTTTCGTTCGAATAATTGATTAAAAGTAACTTTCGGATAATTATGAATTGTATACAAACCAAATTAAAAAAAACTTATGAAGAACGAAGTCAGTGGAACACACAGAAATGAATTTAACGTCCAACCTGTTCTCTTTCACCGAGCCGTATTAACGGACAGTTATTAATAGAAATATCGCACAAGCAAATTTTTTAAAATTAACACAAAAAAATTTTATTTTTCTTTTCAACTAAACGGAATTTTGTCCCTTTCTACTTTGATTGAGAAATGGTGTCTAAGATAATTTCGATACAAGAAAAGTTAAAGAAAAACCCTGACCTTCAATTAATGTATGAATTTTTCTTTTTCAGATGCTCACAAGCCCAGTTGTAAGTATATTAAACCCCTGGATTCGATTCGGTTTGGATTTGTGAGGCTAAAAACAAATAGCTATGGATTTAAAAAAAAAATTAAAGATTTCCATTGAACGATTTTAATTTATTTTAGTAAAATGCAATTTCAAAGAGGCTGCCGCAAAGGAAGGTATAATCGATGTACTGCTGGAGTTCATCTTGGGCGATAATCCTCACACAGTGTTGGAAAAGTTACGCTTGGAAGGCAATACCGCAGCAGTTTGCGGTAAGGTGTTTAAGACCGGTGAGCCAACATACAGTTGCCGCGAATGCGGCATGGATCCAACCTGTGTGCTTTGTGTGAACTGTTTCAAACGTTCGCCACATCGTTATCACAAATATAAAATGTCGACATCCGGTGGCGGAGGCTGCTGTGATTGCGGTGACGAGGAAGCTTGGAAAAAAGATCCCTACTGCGAGGAGCATTTGGTAAGTTTTGACCCTTTTAATAATGAGAAATTAATGAACTTGTTTCTCTTCCTTGCAGCGTCGTAAGGACAATCCGCCAACAAGCACAATAATCACGGATGCCGTTAAAGAGCGCTGCGAAAGCGCGTTCGTCGCAATATTGACGTTCTGTGTGAACTTCTTGGAGATCGAAACAAATGCTAGCTTAGCATGCCTCGATGGTGATAGCGATGGTGATAATTATTTTTGCACAGTTCTGTATAACGATGAATCGCATACGTTCGATCAGGTCATACAGACGTTGACCAAAATCGCGAAATGCCGTCACAAGGATGCCAACGATATCGTCGCTAGCATCGATCGTGAGGGGCGTGCGGTCGTGCAATGCAGTACGTTCGATGAATGTTGTCAACTGAAAGAAGCAATCGAAAAGCAATCTGTAACGCAAGGTGCAACATTGCCCACTTCAAGGGGTCATCAATCATTGCGTGTATCGGTCCTGCATATCCGAGCTGTAGCGTGTCAGCAGTTCGCGTTACTTTTACTCTCGTGGTTTCAGGAGTTCCTTGTCCTTCATTGTACCTTCAGACAAATATTCGCAAAAGCCGTCATGGACAGAAAGGCACCATATAGTATACGTCACATACTCGAGTACGATGTGAAACTGTGGAAGACAGCGCGGACTTGTTGGCATCGTCTGCTCATCTCCGGTATGCTCATGGAGTACGATAATAAAATGGCATTGGCTCAGGAGTTCTCCAAACATTATGCGACCGTAGCACAGGATTTCATACGTGACGATCATGATCATTCGTTTTCGATTGTATCGCTTAGTGTACAATTGTTCACTGTGCCCAGCATAGCGAATTACCTGATAGCCAATGAGGGTATCTTCCATAAATTATTGCACACTTTCTACCACGAAGCAATAGAGAAATACTTGCAAAACAAAACCATACACTTTCCGCGAAATACCGCTAGCTTAGGCTTTTTAAAACGTGCTGCATATATACTGTATGATTTGCGTTACATACTCAGTTTTAAGCCAGATGCTTGGACGCAGGATTTACGTGAAGGATTCCTTGAGGGTAGGCTGTCGTTTACTAATGTCACACTCAAATTAATAATGAATCGATTCAATTTAAATTTCAGGTTGCAAGGCACTCATGCGTCTCATAAATGTGATGCAGGGCATGGAAAATGCGACACGTCAGACTGGCCAGCATATGGACTACGAGCCGGAATGGGAATGTGCATTTAATTTGCATATAAAATTGGCTTGCGTTATTTCATTGGTGCTCGAATGGTCGGCAACTGATCGTGATGTTCTGCTGAAACTTTATCAACAAGTGATGCGTTATATATCCAACAATGGTTTTATAGTCTCATCAGCGGAAGTTGAAGAAAAATCAGTTGCTGGTCACACAGCGAAATGTCTAATGTATGACGTTGCCTCGCAGCCAGTTTCCATACATTTGCCACTGTCGCGTTTCTTTGCCGGCATCTATTTACATTTGGGTGCATTTGATTTGAATTTTGATAACGCTACGACCGTTGCAAAGCGAACACCTGAGGAGATTATAGAACCTATACTCTGTGCACAGACCATGATTGCACAGGTAAGTTGAAAATTAATTCAATGTGTTTATTTGACGAATAAATGTGTTTTCCCAATTGCCTCCAGGTTCACTCTGGCCTATGGCGTCGCAACGGCTACTCATTGTTGCATCAATTGTACTTTTATCGCAACGTTCGTTGTCGATCTGAAATGCTCGATCGTGACATCGTGGGAATGCAAATAGGTGCATCCCTAATGGAGAGTAATCAATTCCTCATACACATATTAAATAAGTTCAATCTTCTTGATTGGGTACGCGGTACAAGTGAGGATAAATTACTTTCTCAACCGACGGAGGATGACTTGCAACGACAAATTTCTATGACTGATGAATTTCTTGAGTTCCTCATTGTTATCATCGGTGAACGTTATGTGCCAGGAATTTCACTTATTATCGAAGAGGATCGTGTGAAACAAGAAATTATACAACTCTTATGTATAAAACCTTTTTCACATTCAGAATTAAATCGTTCGCTACAAGACTCGAATAACGACACCGTTCTTGAAGACGTTATCGATTCCGTGGCTGTATTCAAGAAACCCAATAAGGCCGAGGCAAATGGAGTTTATGAGCTTAAAGAGGAGTTCTATACACATTACAATATGTATTTCTATCACTATACTAAGGAGGAGAAGTCGAAATCGGAAGAGACACAAAGAGAACGTAGGAAGAATAAGGGCGAACTCGTGTGCTGTCCACCACCCAAACTACCAAAGTTGTCCGATAATTTCATGTGAGTGTAATATTCAAAATTTAAACTAATTGCCGCAAATTTAATTGTAATTTTTCGACATATTAGATTTCTTTTAAAACGAAAATCTATTGCTCAAAGAAATTTATATTTTTCGATATTGATTTTTGTTTATTCCTTTTCCAGTTCCATAGCCAACCTCTTGCAATGTGACGTTATGATGACCATTATATCAAATGTGATAAAAAAAGCATTGGATCTTAACTCTAAGAGCTTCCAGGAAAATCATCTTCAAAAGGTTTGTATTTCGAAATTCGAAATTAATTAAATCAAAATTAATTCAGCTTATATATTTTAATTATTTCATTTTCAATAGGTACTCTATCTCATTGGCTACGGTATTCAAGAAGAACAATCCGGAAACTATCCTTTCTTATCGTTTTGTGAGCATTCAAAGAAGTACAATATTCTGGAGAAGTTGGAAGAACTTGCGAACAGCAATAGGGTATAAAATTGTTTTTTAAATTCTTAAGAGATAATCTTTATACTTAACTTTTGATTGATTGCATGCAGGCTGAGTCACATCGCGACTTTATTTTATGGACCATAAGAAAGTTTAAGGAAGTGCAACCGGACAACGAAACTGCTACGGGAGAAGTAGCAGATCCAATGCAAGTTGATGAAACCAATGCGACATCAAGTAACTCGAGCACTAGTGCTGCGGCCCTAACTGCAGCTGAGCGTGAAAAACATGAGAAAGAAGAACGTTCACGGCTTGCCGCTGAACGACGTGCCAAGCTAATGGCTCAAATGCAAAGTGCACAGAAGAACTTTATGAATTCAAACGCTGAAATGTTCGCAAGCACTGCCCTTGCCGAGACGAGTTCATTGTCAACTTCGAAATCGACATTAATGGAATGGCAAGAAGGCGAAGAGGGTGCCATGGCGTTTAAGACTGTAGCGTGTTTGGGAGTTGAGCGACGACTTCAACAACCAGAGGAGCAGAATTTCAAGTGTATTCTTTGCTTTGAGGAGTGCGCTGTAACTAAGGATGGGCCGACGCTAGTTTATCCTACGTTTCTGCAAAAATCGAGGGTAAGTTGAAGTGAATTTAATTAATTCAGTATTTTGCTCAAACCTTTCAAGGAACAACATTTTATACTGTAAAAAAAAAAAAAACACTTATTATTCCAGGTCTTGCCATCAAAAATGTCTGCCCTTTCCTCTATTTACACTAGTAGCTGTGGTCACGTAATGCACGCGGATTGCTGGCAGGAATATTACAATAATGAGGAATCGAAGGAACAACGTCGATCACAACGTAATCGTACTCAACACACGGGCACCGATTTCCACTGCCCCTATTGCCGTTGTTTGAGTAATGCTGTTATACCACTCTCGGCACCACTATCAAAATACTCAGCTCCAAATGTTATACACGTCGGTGATGAGCTCTTTCCAATTGATTTATGGATTGAAGTAATGAAAACATTCGCCGATGAATTATGTCTTGTACGCGATGCAGAAGATAGTGGCTCCGATGAGTGGCTGCCACTTTCGGAAACTGTTTTAAAGAACTCCAATGTCGTTGGTGATCCTCAACAATTCGAGAAAATTGCACAACCGATCGATAAACCCGATCTCCCAGCCAGTTATATACGCTATGTACAGCACTATTGCAATTCAGTTCGTAATTTCGCTCCGACTAGTTTTATGCTCAATGAAAAAGAAGGTCTATTTTGGATGCTACAATCGTGTGTATATACAATCGAATCCTTAGAGGTTTATCTGCGCGCCATCAATAAGCCATTCAAGAATGAACTGTCGATACGCCACAAAAGCTGTCTAAGTGGACTGATACGTACCTGTTGTCTGTACTCTTCGAATCTCACACAAACCGATATTAAGAACACATTACAGTTTACGAGCGATTTAATGGATCAGACATTCAAGCAAAAGGGCGACTCTGTATTGGAATGGGATTGTTTCAGTTCAATGGCAAATATGATATTTTTGGTACCGAATATGCTCTTCGCAGCAGAACGTAAGTACAATATCTTATTCGATTGATAAAAGTTCGCTTAACCAGTAGCAAAAAATAAAAAATAAATTATTTTTTAATTTTACTTTCTCAATGATCACTTTTGCACGTTACCGGAACGTTTTATGAAACTTTTATGCTATAAGAAAACTTTTATTCGAGGCTTGATCAACAAATAACGACAAATTTTTTTTTTTTTTTTTTTTTAGCACAAAAAAGCGTCTTAGCGAATGGTAATATGTCGGACTTCTATACGTTGCAATTGTTCTTCCTTGCGAATATTGTTAAAGCAATTCTGCTCTTCGAAGATCCAGTGGCAGAGAGCGGCATGGAGATCGATGAAGAAGAAGCCGAGTATTTAATGCAAGATGTTAAAAATTTGCCAACAAAATTACTGGAAAATGTTGCGAAGTTCTATGGAAAATATAACATCGCAGCACGTCGAAGGGTATTCAAATCGAAACAAAAAGATTCAAATAAATCTGATGGCAGTGATGGAATGGTTGACATGCTTGATGCCAGTGACGACTCGCAAGTTGTAATTGAGTGCTCCTTGTCAACGGTGGGAGCTTTATTCGAGTATATTAAAACGGAAATGAGTGAGTTCCTACGATGTTGTTGCTTATTCTTTCATTTCGTTACCGACGTGGAATTCCCCGATGAATTCGCTACTTGCGATGGCATGACATACGAGATTATGTGCAAATTTCTTGGATTGAAACCGAATCTGGAAACATATTTTGATAATGAGAGTTCCTACGCAACCATACTGGAGACATTGGCCGCACACCGTGACATTGTGAACTATAATTTCATCAGCAATAAGAAACCGAATGACGAAGATTTCCTTATCTTACCGTGTAAACGTGCTATACCGAAATTGGTTGATCTACCCGAAGACTATAGTGATCTGATAAATAGTGTTTCCGATTTTATATGTCCGAAGAACGAACGTGAGGAAATGAAGACACCAACAATGTGCTTAATATGTGGTGAAATCTTATGCGGTCAATCGTATTGTTGTCAGCCGGAGCTAGACTCACGACCAGTTGGGGCATGCACGTACCATGCTTATTACTGCGGTGCTGAGATTGGTATATTCCTTCGCATACGTGGTTGCCAGTTTGTCTATTTGGGACGCAATAAGGGCTGCTTTGTGCTTCCACCCTATCTAGATGAATACGGTGAAACCGATCAGGGTCTACGTCGTGGTAATCCTCTGCGCTTGTCACATGAACTTTACAGTAAGATTCATCTTACTTGGCTGGGACATGGTCTGCACGAAGAAATAGCAAGACTTAACGATACATCATCAGTGACGGTCATGCAGTGGCATCATATGTAGTCATTGAAATGAAAAAAAAGAAAAGAAAAAAGCAAAAAAAAAAAGAGGAAGAAAAAGAAAAATTGAAATGAAAGGGATTGAAGTGAAATCAGCAGGAGCATTGGAAGCTTTTGTGATTAAATTTTTAGTTTAGGTTAATAAAAGTGAGTTACCTAGCAATAAGCATTTTTTCTCTAGCGCACTTCTAGGCGTTTATCATGTTATAAAAACAAAATGGAGTGGAGACTCTTTGCACACTCTAACCACACCTGTCCATCAATTGATATAAAAAATAATTTAATTTTATTTAACATTGTTTTTGCATTTTGCTCAAATTTTCGCGGGGGGTGGGGGGGGGGACATATTCTTCATATAATATAATCATCAGGTGATCGAGAACAGAAGCCGTGCAATCAATAGTTGTACATTGTACTTCAAAAAATAAATCGTCACATAAAAATAGTTTCAAATTTGATTATTTTATAACAGTATAGCAATTTTGAGTTTTGCGGTATTCAAAATAGTGTATTCCGCATCAGAACTTAATCAGAACCCCCCTTCAAATTAAATAACTTTTTACTCAAGCTAAGCACTTTCCGCCTAATATCACAGTTCTTTGCCTCTCCCTCAGTTTTTTTTTTCCATTTCTTGAGTTTTCTCGTTAGAAGGACTGAAAGACCTACGGATATAAATATCGTTTCCCAATTTGTGTATATTTTTATTTTTCGTATTACTTGTAAATTAAAAAAAAATTTTTTTCTTAAACATCCTTAGCTTAGCTACCTTTAATTTAAATAGCATAAGCAATAATCACTGATTAATTATTATTTTTTTTTATTTAAAAGTTAATAATTTTTCCCGTTATGCTAAAGCTATCATGGCTAACCAAGAGAAGTGAATCTAAAAGATCAAGTCTCAATAAACTTATGTGAATTTTTATTGTATTTTTTTGCTTACATTTCTTTCCATTATTGCTATTTTTAACATTGCAATGGAATTTCTTTTGATAATTTCCGATATATTATTTTGAATAGCTAAATAAACTCAGAGAATTGACTCACGATAAAAAATAAATAAAAAATAAAAACCATATAATAAATTTATTTCTGTGTAGGTACACTAGAAATAAGTATGGAATTTCTTTATAGCTTAACTGAGTTTATATTAGAAGAACCTTTTTGTTTTAGCTTGTGTAACTAGTTGTAATGTAGTAGCGTGTTTATGTAACTAAACCGAAATAAAATTTAAAATTTATGAAGCAAAATACATAAGATTTACATCAACAAGTTCAAGACTGGCATGATAGATTGTCTGTCTTTGGAGGGCATTTGAATGTCGGCAAAACGGAGTATATAACAACATACCCATGTGAAGCAGGAACGATAAGAATAAATGACACTGACCTAGCAAGGACCGAAAAATATTTAATACCTTCGGTCGGCACTCTCTCATGACGGGACGTCCGCTCATGAAGTTACTGATAGAGTTAACGCTACATGGCTAAATTGGCGTTCAACGAGTTATATGTGATAAAATGATAAGCGACCTCTTAAAAATCAAAATTTACCGCACAGTCATCAGGCCTGTCGCTCTTTGTAGTATAAGATGCTTAGCTGGATAACCGGATTGATGCGTCTTGATCATGTTCCAAACGTGGACATTCGTAGCCTTTATGGAGTTGCTCAAATTACAGCAGGAATCTTATTGCCCCACGAAGGCAAGGGCGCTCAAAAAAAAAAAAACAAAAATGGCTTGAAAAGGTGTGTAACGCTTTAGGGAAGTTGTGAGTTCGGAACTTCAAAGAAGTGGCAAGAGATATTAGAACGCTGGAAGATAGATGGTAGTCGCCGTCGACACATTCGTATCACAGTACTCGCCGTCGACGCAATATTGTCGCCTATTACCGTAGTCGCCGCGAGAGTCGCTTCTTGTCGTTTTCTATCGCCTTTTATTTTGATGACGACTAGCAGGCGAGCAGTGCGATAAAAGAAAACAAGTATGAAAGCTAAAGTCGGTCAAGCCCGAACTTTGAAATAATCAGCGTTCCCACATTATTGGCGCTCTATGTTACGAAAAATCTCCATTTGTGAGCGTGGCAGTGGGCGGGCCACATAAACTATTTTCCTACACCTTTCATTCGCCTTGGTCAACCTATGTTGCGAATTTGAAGCTTCTACGCCTTTTACTTCACAAGTTACGATAAACCCTTATTTGTGGGCTTTTTTGTGGGCGTGGCTCGAGGAAGGCGACGTCAATTTTTTGCCAGGATATGTCATTTTTCGTATTTTACCAGTACACCAAATATCAATGAAATGTGTTGAGTGGTTCGCAAGTTACAAGCATTTTACTGAAAACACATTATATTCATTTTTGGGCGTGGCAGTGGGCGGATGTCTCCCATTTTTACTTAGGATCATACTCGGATCCCGATATACCTGTGTGCCAAATTTCGACTTCATTGGCTCAGCTGTTTCGGAGGAGATCCGACCACGGATGGACGGACAGACAGACAGACGGACGGACGGACATACGGACATGTCTAAATCGATTCAGTTTTTGATCCTGATCATTTCTATATATGTCTAACATATATCTCCGGAGCTTAGTTCTCCCTGTTACAAGATTCGCAAAACACTAATATACCCCGCTTATGCTGGGTATAAAAATCGAAATCAATTTCATTCAATAGTGATCCAGTTTGAAAAGAACCCAAGTTTGGCAAAAGGTTAGCAAAAAGGATATAGTCCTAGCAATTTTAAGGAAGAATGGGAAGTTATTTCGTCAAAAATAAATTCACCTGGTCCTCCCATGCAAATTTAAAATATCCATTCTTTGTCTTAAAATTCTCCTTTGGACTTTACTTGGGTTTCCTTCGTTTTTGCTTTAGCTTTCCAAATTGTTTTTCTCTTAAAACTGTGTCTCACAAGCAAATTTTCGTCAGATTCTCCGAATCAAAAAAAAAGTGCTACCAATTTCGTTTAAAATTAGTCGTCCTAATAGATATTATGGGGCGAAGTGACGGTGATGACGACATCGTTGTTAAGTCGTCGACGACGGTTGCGACGACTATCATAATAGGCCCGAATATAAAAAAAAAAAAACGCTTCCATAAAATATTTTTCAATTATTTTTGGAAGGCCAAAGACCAGAAGAAAAGTGCATTTAGATGTCGTAGGAAAAAATGTTGTAAACTAATGTAACTTGCGTTAACAAGTGAAAAGAGAAACCCTCAAATTATTTTAATTTCTTTTTAAAAAATGTCTTCTTTATTCATTCCGATTGATGCTAAATTAAAAGTAGTACTCTGGACTAGACGTGCCTTAAAAAACTATTTACACGATTTCAGCGAAATTAAGAGTAAAATATTTACAATAAGTAGTTAAAAAAGAAAGGAAAAAACACAAACTCGTAAGGAAAATACATTCATATGGATAATTCTTATATTAAAAATGATTGAAATGCCTCTTATTCCTGGTGCACGATATCTAAATTCAGATACCGCGACGTACATTAAATTTAGCGCATAAATACTCGAATATACAAATTATGTAGTACGCTACAAAAAACACACACAATCGAAAGGCTAAAAGAACTAAAAATCCATTGACGAAATTCGGCCAACGTCGGAGTATCATTCGAGAACGAGAAGAACTTCAGTTTCTGCATGATATCTCCAATCTCTTTTATCTCTCTCTCCCATTTTGTAGGTATTGGCAATTTTAAATATGCACAACAGTAACTTCAGTTGGCAACGCTTTGCTTGCACTTGTTGCCTGCTCCTCGTCGTTCTTACACTGTTCCATGTCGATGACCAAACAATCGTACGACGGCGGAGGGATGTCGAATTTTACAACGCTCTCATAGCTAGGCGGCAGCGTATCTACGATCCGGAGAATGTCATTTTGAGAGTTGATCTGAGGGCGAGGAAAAAAAAAACACATTATTAGTCAAGTACATATAACATACATATATATATATATGTATATAGGTAAGTAGGTAGTTTATATAAAAGTTTTTGAAATTGAGAATGGATAAAAGTGTTAGAAATGAACGGTCTATGTTATAATGATATGGACCCGCACTTGGCCATTAGACCACCAATCCCACGTCAATGAATTTAAATGACTATATGTATACCTATAAACTACACTCACATGTGGCACCCGTCGACCTCCGATTCTGTTCCCGGCTTCATCAATCGGGCCAGCCCAAATGCAAACGCCCATGCGATGCGTCACATAGCCACAAATGATGACACTGACCACGAGCATGCCAACGCCGAGGGCGAAAACTAGCCAACGGCTCTCCGGACTATTGGCCATTTCATGAAGATTCTTCTCGAGCTGCAGAGCGCAGAGAATCAGTATTGGAACAGCGATCATCGCCACCAATAAATCGATCACTGGCCGCTGATGACTGATCGTATTGTTGCCGCCGCTCGTCGAATTGCTGCTTTCGTCGCTATTTCGGCTACTGGAGCGCGCCGCGACCGTGTTATGATTTTGTAGAACCATTCTGGAAAGAGAGGATAATCGAAGTTGGATTATTCGAAATCGGTAGATAGGTACATATCTTTCGATTAATCGCGTCCGAGTTCATCGGCACTACAAATCCATCAAGCGGATGGAAAATGAGATGTGATTGATCGCAATTTTGAACAAAAAATTTGATGGATGAAACGATAGTAATCGTCGTTTTTATTATTTTTATTTTCTGTTTTATTTTCTACCGGTTTTATATCCAGAAAACTTGCTTGATCTGGATGGGTTAATTGGGATTTCTCTTAAGTTTTGTTTTTCAATTAATTTACTCACCCCACTGGGATTTCAAACTGACCTTTAGAAGAACATTTGAATGAAAAATGTAAAGTAAATCAGAAAAAAAAACGTTTTTTTTTTTTTGGAATTATAACTTGAGGGCGATTAGAATGAATCATTCCTAGAACATAGAGCATTAATATAGCGGACCTTTTTTCTGTTGTTGTTAAGCTCCTCTGCAACCCAATTCCATCTGTCATATGTTAAAATGAGCACAGATAAAGATAACCTTCATAAAAATATGTCAATATTCTAAAAAGATAGATTTTGTTTTTTGTTTTCCGCAGAATAATCATGACAAGGTCAATCCACAAGTCACAACAAAAAAAGTCATCAGTTTTTTTTTTTTTTTTTTTTTTTTTTGAATGTTAAAAGCCACTTCTTAATTTAATATTATAAAAAAAAATGAATATACTGTAAGCTGTAAACAAACAAAAAATGTCTGATGTTGCATTATTTTGAAAAACGCTTTTGATTACCACGAGCGCTCAGGAAAGTTGATATTGAAATTGAACACTTTTGTTATTCTTTTTCAGCAAATTTTCTCCTCCACGAGGGAATAAAGATCAATTTTATAATTAATATGTATATATGTATGTATATATTTAAAAAAAAAATTCTAGTTGACACATTTTCTACGAAAAGTAGTGAAAATAAAAGGTACTCTGTGTTGAAAAGGCACAACCGTTTAAATCGACTTAATGGGTTAATATTATGTTACCACTTTAAAAAATCAATTTTTTTCTTTCATATTTCGATAGTATAACGTTTTGAGAACAAGTTGTGAAAAAATCAGTACATAAATCCTTGTTTTAATCAATTATTTTTTTAAAATTTTGAATCACATGTGTTCTTTTATGACCCTGACAGTAAATAATAAAAGACATTTTTATACCCGACACACTCTGTGTCGAGGGTATATTGCGTTTGTTGGGTTGTGTGTAACACCCAGAACCAGTCGAGATAGACCATACAAAATGTATATAGAAATGATCAGCGTCACCAGGAGATTCGATTTAGACATGTCCGTCCGTCTGTCCGTCTTGTCTGTCGTCTGTTTGTATACAGTTATCTTATCGAAGGAGTTGAGCTATCTTGACAAAATTTGGTATGCGTGCTCACGGGGACATGAGTAAGAACAAGTTCGAGAATGGACCCGATCGGACCATTTTTAGGGGTACCTCCAGTACCAGGGTCTGTTACGAAAATCACAAAAACTGCTCTAAATCGAAGTTTTTCAACATATTTTGATGAAATTTGATATTTGAACATGTTTCAAGGCAAGTAATACGAATTTCCAAAAATTTAAAAGTGGGCGTGGCAGAAAGGCGTTTTCGAAAATTGTCCCTACACCCGAACTTCAAATGGGACTTGAACGAAAAGTTGAGCACTTATGCTTCTTTTGTAGCCATTAACATCCTTCCACAAAAATTTCCTTGATCGGTCCATTATTAAGGGTACCTCCAGTACTAGGGTCTGTCACAAAAATCTCAAAACTGCCTCAAAATCGGACTTTTTCCAAATATTTAATGAAACTTAAGATTTGAGGTATATTCTAAGCCTCCGATTATAATTACACAAAAATTGGAAAAGTGGGCGTGGCAGAGGGCAGTTTTCATAAAGAAATATAACAAAAGTCGGTGTATTGGGCCCCATTAGGCCTTAAAAACTCTTGATATTAAAAATTATTTGAACACGTGTGTCTGTGTCGGGTATTCTATTGTCAGGCTCGCCTGACTATAACACCCTTACTTGTTTTAGTTACCCTCATTCAGAGCATGCCCTTAAGAAACCGTAGTTGGTCCATTTTCAGTAAAATGGATAATAAATTTCGATGACTAGATGCACAATTATTAGTTAATTGAACATGAACTTAATTTGCGACCATTTTATAAAAAATGTGCTTGAAGAATATTCAAAAAATCCTTTTATACGAACACTGTGTCAGGTATTTCCGATGTGTAGTGCTAACACACCAGAACCAGTCGACGATAGACCATACAAAATGTATTAGAAATGATCACGTCACCAGAATTCGATTTAGAATGTCCGTCGTCCTGTCCGTACCTGATCTGTATACATTTTCTTATCGAAGATTCTTCTTCAAATTGGTATGCGTTCGGAATTTTAAAGAACAAGTTCGAGAATGGACCCGATCGGACCATTTTTAGGTACTCCAGTACTAGGGTCTGTTACAAAATCACAAAACTGCCTCAAAATCGGACTTTTTCAAATATTTTAATGAAACTAGAATTTGAGCGTATAATTGTAAGCCTCCGATTATAATTAGAACAAAAATTGGAAAAAGTGGGCGTGGCAAACGGGCAGTTTTCATAAAGAAATTTAACAAAAGTCAGTATATGGGCCCATTATTGGCCTTATAATAACTTCTTGATATGAAAACACTTAATTTGAACATGTATGTCTGATGATCGGGTATTCTATTGTCAGGCTCGCCTGACTATAACACCCTTACTTGTTGTTATTAAATTTATTTTTATAATGTGTTATTTTCGAAATGGGTTAAAAAAGCTAGAGCTCATAATCACCGCCACGCTCTAAGCGCCTTGTTCTGCTCTTGAATCTTCAAACGCGTGTTTCTCGAAATGTCATTTTCCAGAACGGTCAACGGCCTCCAGACCAAACATTCAACCGATTGATTTGAAATTTGAATACATTCTTCCACTTATTAATAGTTCTCACTGATACCAGAATTGCTATTTTTCTTGGAAACTTTTTTCATATTTTTTCGATATTTTACCAAAAAAAAAATCGAGATTTTTGACATTTTTTTCCACTGTCCGGCATTTTTCAATGAAGTTGAACGAATACAGATAATTGGTACAGACGATTACGATAGATGACTTTAAAAATGTAAGGATGCACATAAAAAAATTTAAAATGATTGAGCATTATTTGCTCTTACTTACATACTTCTTAAGAACAACCACTTAAGTTCAAGATGAGTGAATGATAGCCTACCTTTTGAAAGAGTAAAGTCTCAACAGTAAAATCGTCCTTAAACTTTTTTACTTTATTATCACAGAAATAGAGATATCTCCAAGCCGGGAAATTTTTAAATTATGGCCAAATCTTTCTTACACCCTTGTCTTATATTCTATCAAAGGCAATAGCCTCATCACGTCAAAGAAAAAAGTATTTAAAAAAAAAAACGAATATTTTGAACTGATTTAAATTCAACACGTTTTATAATGTCAGCACGTCATCTGGATCACCGTTTTCACGTCATAACGGTGATGTCATAGAAAAAATAATGAAAAAAAAAACAACAAATATAAAATAACTGATCTTGCAATGACGTTCCTGGATTACTCGGACGCGATCGAATTTAATTGATTAATTGTATGTATTGTATCAGGGGCGGACTGGGGGTCAAAGGGCGTTTGACAAATGGGGCCCCGTTACCTAACAAAAAAAAAAAACTTAACAGCTAAAAAGCACAGCGCACTGGGGGACCACTGGGCATTCGAACCTCAGAGATTGGGATCCCCCTACGCTATTCCAGAGCCACCAATAATCGATGAAATAATGTTCATGATGATCAAATGTTTTATATGCCGCCCGAATCTTTATATTCCGGGAGATTTTTTCACTGCAAATTAAAAAAAAATTCTGCCTCTTTTTAGAGAGAGAAAGAAACACTGGGAAGTAATATAAAGGGATCAAGAATTTCGAACATTTTTGAGCAAAGGTCATCATCACATTCTTTCTTCTATTTACCCTTAGAATACTTACCCCCTTATTCATAATCAAATTCTCAACTAACATTTGGAAGACTGTTTTATGAGAAGTTTCATTTACGAGTCTTTTTCAAGCCCCCTTGGACGATTAAAAAATGATCGATCACATCTATGATCAAAAGAAGACTTGAAAACGACTCTCCAATAGATATGTTTCAAACGAGAGTCGTATTTCAATAACCCAGATGAGTCGTCTTCGAGCCCTCTTGATGATTGAAAAGTGATCGATCAAATCTATGATTAAAAGAATACTCGTAGGTGGTAGCAAATATGAGTCGTAGAGACTCCAAAATGATAGAAAATATGATTATTTTGATAAGAAACTCGACTCGAAAAGGAGTCGCTTTTGATCAAAAATTTCAAAAAATGCTAGGTGGGTTGTTTAAATGTCAAATTTCCATACAAAAACTTAATTGAAACAATGTTTTATTAATTAAGATTTTGATTATGAATAAGGAGGTTAGTCTTTTAAGGGAGAAAAATTTTTTAGGGAAAAACTCTCGGGGATTATTCATTTAGAATAGGGCTGATATGTAGTTTTGCGTATATTTGGCAAACATAATTTTGCCACTTCGTGTAAACATGGCTTTAACTGGATAGGACGAAAGTGTGAATATGAGAAAGTACACTGGCACATTATTCAATCTTTCCTATTGGAAAATTCCATGAATGTGTACATAGATACATACATATGTATATTGCGGTGGTGTGTTATATCATACGAGTAGGTGTGTATTATTTATAAATTATAATTGAAAAAAAAAATGCATTTTTGTTACTCAATTTACCTGCTCGGCTCGAACGCGGTCGCTAATATTATATCGTTCGGTAGGCTGATGCGCATTGTCAGCTGATCTCGATGCTTTAGCGATTTGTGCTATAATAATTTTCTGTTTATTAAACGTGATTTTTTTTTATAAATGAATTGCATTGACTTGAACTAGAACTACATACTTTGCTATTATTTAATTTACTATTTTTAGTTG
Source organism: Chlorops oryzae (assembly GCA_020466095.1). Classification (NCBI taxonomy): domain Eukaryota; kingdom Metazoa; phylum Arthropoda; class Insecta; order Diptera; family Chloropidae; genus Chlorops; species Chlorops oryzae. Next base: position 38,286,767 of record CM035808.1, read on the forward strand.
AGTATGCGAGCTAAAAATACGTTCAGATTGGCTCTAATCGTTCGCTGGAACGCGAAAAGGCGAGAGTTCACATTCGGAAATGCCATGCTGTTCTAATGAAAAAGATTCAAAGTGAGATTACGTCTGGCTGTCTATCTGTTGGTCTCCTCAACTGAGTGCCATGCGAAATTCCGTTTATTTGAATTTGCCTTAGATTTATGGAAATCATGCATTTGCGTCTTTAACTGATAATTTAAGGTTCATACGATGCCCCTGGTGATTTGATTGTTGAATTTGTCTTTTTTTTTTTTTTTTTTATTGAGAATTTCGAAATCTCATAACGATCTGTCATTCTGCTGTTGCTGCCTGCGCCTTGGGAGATAACTTTTGTGCAATTTGTTTTGTTTTTTTTGCGAGATAATTAAATAAACTATAATATAATTTGATGTTTTTAAAAACATGTGACCAGTGCTTTGGATTTCCTAGAAGAGCAATCTCCATCACAAGGGCTTGTAAATATCATATAACTGTTTCTTATGAGAGCTTCGATCATTTTGAATTGAATTTTTTGGCAAAAATATCTGAACTAGTCCAAAAAAAAGTCCGTCATAACGTCATTTGGTCAACCTATGTTATCTATATAAAACCTGCATTTATTTATATACAAGAGCGCAATCCAAGATATAATGAAAAGGGGCCTAATTTTTAAGGTTCAAAATCAAAGTAGATTTAGAATTAAGGTTAAATTTGGAATTTAATTCCGTATTAACCATTTATGGTTTACGGGCATGGCAAACCCGCGGACGCTAGCCAACAGTTTAACATTAGGTACTAAAGATTGCGTATGGAATCGAAATGATAGTGGTGCTTTACATCACGAAGGGTTGACCATATGTCCTTTGACATGGTACAGCGGGGACCAGGAGCCCGCGGTCTGATTGGACCTACCTGGTCTTTGCTGTAGGTTATTGATGAGGTGAGCAGTGGCGTAGCTAGGCGTGGGCGAAGTGGGTCATTGCCCACGGCCTCGCGCCCAAAGAGGCCTCGGGTGAGAATGGCACCGAATCTTGAGCATGGATTTCGATTGTGGCTAAAGCCCTGTATGAAATAAAATTGGAACACTATATTAACATATAGTGGAAAACTTGCAAAGTCTAGTGATGCCCAAATCGGGCCATATGGTCTCACAAATTTCTAATATAACATGTGGGCAATTCCACGAGAAACCGTCCCACCGGTGACACTCGTGACAGTCATTCAGAGCAAAAAATGCATAATTTCGCTGCCTAACAATTTTTAAAGGCTTTCAAAAACTAGAATGTTTGTAAATCACGTCCTTTTTCTTCATTAAAATGAACTTTAACCTAAAAAATAAGTGTCACAGGTGGGACAGTATTTGTGAAATTGCCCATGTCTAGATACAGAGTTTCGACATCAATGGTTCAGCCGTTAAGGCTCGAGAAAAAAAACTCTTGCTTTTATCCGTACTCTACTACTACACCTACTGCACTCGAGCTCGAGATGTTACAAGATTCACACAAAACTAATATGACCTCCTGAAGCTGAGTATAAAATCCGTAAAACTGACCGTTTGGTGAGGGTGACAGTTTTTTTGCGAACTCAAAATGCCTTTGAACCTTTCAATTAATGATTGTCGTATATCTTTCTCAAAGAACAGGTTCATGTTTATTTTTGGATTTCAGGGAGCACGAGTTACAGAGAGTTTTGTTAGAAATATGATTTTGGTTCACCCAGCTCCTTAAATCAATATTGATGACATTCTCAAAAAAAAAAAAAAAAATTATTTAAATTTTTTATTAAAAAATAAATAAATAAAAAAAATAATAATGAAACCCCAATACCGAGAAGAAATTAAATTAAATAAAGCGAAATGAAAACTCATTTGAATTTTTTACTTAGAAACAGCTTTGTTATGTGAGCAAACAGTGATGGAATTATTTTTGAAACACGAGTAGAGCCAAATTGGCAATATTTTTTTTTTTTTTTTTTGCATAAGTAAATAGCGATTTTAGCAATTTTTTCTAAGCGTACCTAATTCGGTTGAGTCGTGTAAATAATTATTGTATTTGTTTTTTCTTGATTTGCGTGAAAATGTTTTTCTTTTTTATTTATTAAATTCTTTTTTTTTTTTGGCATTCGCTTCGAAGAATTATTTCCTTTTGAGAGATTAGCTCTTTCACAAGCTTTCGAATATGAAATTTTAATTGATCGCGATGGGATATTTTATCGGTTTTTATTGTTAATTAAAATAAAAAAAGAAGCACGCTCAGATTCCTATACTCAATAAAAATTTAATATATAAAACGCGCCACAGATGTGAAAAGAAAAATATCTCGCTCGAAATCGAAGTCGGATTCGGATTCGGATTTGCTATCAATTCTCGATCGATAGGAAAGTTCATTTTTTTTTTGCGAAAATTGTGGAATAAATTTAAAGCCGGCTGTGCGATTTAATTCTCGGTTTCATTGCTAATTAAAAATTTGATTCCAGAACACGTTCCTCTTTTTGTTTTTGTTTTTTTTTTTGGTTTCTTCCTCTTTTTTCGATCTCCACGTTTTTCGCCTAACGCTGGTTTCAGCCGCTTCGATGCAGACAAGGCGAAGGTTTTTCATTAACTGAACTCCGTTAGGAGAACTCCAAGAAGCAACAACGCGAGTCACTCTACTCCAATTACCACTCAGTCTTACTAATTCGTTTGCTCCGCATTAATTCCAAAGCACACGAAAATGCTTTTAGCGAAAAAAAACCAAAAACACAAACAAAAAAAAAAAACCAAACCAAAAAATAAACAAAAACAAAAAAGTGATAAAAATGGACCTACATATATTTTTATTTATTAAAATTTTTCTACTCTTTATAATTGTAGATATTCTTTCTTGAATTTTTTCTTTCAGAACACCTGATATCGTGCCCGAGAAGGGTATGCGAAGGGTTTTTTATGAAGCATGAAAAAAAACAACAAAATACGAGGGCGGTTCAAAGCAGTTCTTAGACGATCGAGAAGCAATTTCACGGCTTAATGTTTGCGCACACTAAAATTGAATTCGAATACCCGTGAAATGATGACTGATGTAAACGAATTAAGCTTGAAAATCCATTTGAAATGGGGCGTGGAAATTGTAATTAGTGATCGAACATCCACAAAAAAAGAGGTTATTCTGAGAGCTATTTGTTTGAATTTTTATAAAGATCAATTACACTAGCTTACAAATAATTATTTTCTTTTTCTTCTGAACAGCTGAATGCATTTTTCTTGTGGATTTTGGTCTTCTAAACACGAAAATCGTATTCAAAGAAATCTTTCTGGAAGGTTTTTTATATTGATTTTTGAAAAAACATTTTAAAGGCGGTAGCTTTTTCGAGCAGAACACGACAATTCATCGTCCGATTTGGAAAAATTATCCCACAAATTGAAGAAAATAAACCCTTCTTAAACTTTTATGCACATTGTTTTATTACCGGCAAAGAAATTAAAATTCTGTAGACCTCTCAATCAGGTTAGGTTAGGTGAATGTATCTGCAACCATGAAGCTTGACAAACTTAGGCCTCATTGGCCCTTTGTGAAACCACGAAAAATGGTAGCACAAAGCGAAAAACACAAAAGCTAAACAACATCCATAACCTCAGCTGGGAGTCGAAGCTAGGGCCTCTCACTTCTTAATTTGGCATCTCAACCAATAGAGGCCGTCACCTTTAAACAAAAAAAAAACATATTTAAAAAAAAAAATCCTCAAATTTTCCATTCACCGGTATCAAAAACATCAATTGCGACCAACATATTTTTTTTGGCATTTTTTTTTTGTTTAAAGTTGGTTCCTCGCTCAACAAAATGAAATATAAGGTTTCAAAATCCATGGATAAATGGCAAAGTATTATTTTTTTAAGGGGCCATTTAGATGCCCCGGTTGAAAATGCTGTAAACTAGTGTAATCGTTCATTAAATAAAATAAAATCATTTCGGAGGGAATTGAATACAAAAGGACGAATTGAATGAGAAACTTGCTGCAATAATCAACTTGATTGAAGAAGGAAAAAATAAATTTGAAACGCCGAGAACATTTCGAACAGTCACGAATTGTTGTTTTTTGTTTTGTTGTTTCTCGCAATTATCATTACTTTCTTGATAATTATTTTTCTTTAATCTTTATTTCTTTTATTTTCGCTTTAATGCGGTCTCATGCACTACAGTAGATCGTATTTCATGTTGTTTTCTTCCCGGGAAAAAGTGGGTTTAGATTTTATGATATTTTTCTCGTTCGTATCATCTTGAGCTAGATACTCGAAGCAAGTCCCATCGCCTGACTCCGTCCATCTGTGTGTCTTTCTGTCCGACTGTGTGACTGTCTGACTACCCGTTATCGTATTAATTTTTTTTTTTTTTTTTTAGTGAAATTGTTGAGTTTTTTGCGGTATTAACTGGTCTGGCCCGTCTGGAAGAGGAAACTAGAGCTAAGAACCTCGATTGGGGACATAAGGTGTGGGCAGACGCAACTTAACGATCGCACGTCGACATGATCACGTTGCAAAGATTCGCAGGCAGTCGGAGAATTTTTTTGTTGCCTTTATTTAAACTATTTTATATGTAGCCAACATTGAGATAAGCTGCGGCTTTACAGCTATTTGTTCTTTTGAAAAAAGAAAAAATTAATAAATAAAAAAAAAAATGAAAATGATTCAATTGCCTGCGAGGGAGTCACATTTTGATCAACAATCCGCAATGACAATTCACTTCTGCGCAGTCATAATTCTATTCCAATGAAATGGAAGAGCCCGAGTTGTCATAAATTTAATGTTTATCATCTATTCTGCGGCCTTTTGCGTTGGGCGGGATTAGCGTGAGATTTTTGATAGTGAAACTGGAAGTTAGATGCGTTCACACCCATCGTATTAATTTCCGCTCTATTTTTTTTTTTTTTTTTGCAAAATTATTACAAACATTGCAACCTCCAAATTTTATCTCATGATCGTATGTAATCTTTAACACCTTGGAAGATTGAAGTTGAACTGACGGTCGGTGGCTTCCAAGTACGATAACAGTGACTTTGAACACTTTATTCAACTATCTGTGCAGCCAACATAACAAAGGGTTGAGTTTTGTGGTCTATTGCGGTCTATTCAGTCTCGAGTCAGAATGAGTGTGATGGTCAGAAGACCAATGTACATGAACTTTTCATGCATTATGGGTACGAAAGCGCTTTCGAATGATTCCATTACGAGATTCGTTATGCTTGAGAGCCGAAATTCGTTTGGATTCTAAGAATCTGTTAAGCAATTAGCTTTGGTTTTTTTCTTTTCTTCTTTAATTGTCCAACGGTGTTTGACTCAGCAAGGGCTTTGGTTGCTCTTTTCTTTTCATAATCGAGTTCATGGTTCGAATGGATTGATGAACTCTTTGAGGTTCAACTCTAATGAGCATTTAAAGTCAAATGGAGAATTCACATAAGGTAAATATGTCTACAGTTGTAATACCATGACTTGAGCTCAGCGAACGAGAGAAAGGGAAAGAAAAGCGTTCTTAAATGGCTTTCAATGTAAGCACCGAGCTGCCATGATCGAAGCTAGAGAAGTACTTAGCTCAAGGATCTATGCTCTTTGGTCTGTGGAAGGAGACGCTTTCCCGATTCATAAAGGTGTAGAATTTTACTATATGTACAATCTAAGAAAATAAAAGGACTACCTTCAAATGTAATGCATTCAACTGAAGGAACGCAACTTCAATTAGGTTCAATGTGCAAACAAAATAAAAGACATTAAGCCTGGTCTTACACTTGTTGCCAAAAGTAAACTAGAGATTGCCAAAGAATTCCTTTATAATATCAAACTATCGCTTATGAAATTAGATATATACCTACTTAAATAAATATTTATTTCGATATATACAGGTCTCGTTTTGAGGATGTGGCAAACCAGGCAAATGCCCAAAGCGTTATTGGCAGGGCTGGCAATTTCACATAGATATGCCAAAAGAGTACCCCATTAGTGGAAAGCATACGGATCCGGCTCTGAATAAAAACTGAGTTAGAATTTTTTTGAAAATTTTTTCACAATCGACTCTTTTTTCGAGTCCCCTTCCTGATTGAGTCACTCATAAATGCGCTCATTTTCTGATCGGAAATGTAACCCTAGTCGAGGCTTTTGTTGTTGAGTCAAAATTGATATTCGACTCATATTTATAAACATTTTCGTGTTTTTTCTCGACTCATATTAATATGCCTAAATGAATTATTCTCTTCGAATTGCCTTTCTCTTGGAATTTTTGTTTTGATATTGAAATGTGAACGTCGAAGGTCGAATTTCATTGAAATCAACGCCTTTGCGGGCAGCAAATCGAATTTTCTTCTAAATACTCAATTCGGATCGATATTTGTCGCTGTTCAATATTTTCATTTTTAATTAAAAACATTCAATGAGAAAAATTACTTTTTAAAATAATCTTCAAAGCTTGAACTTCAATGAAATCCATATCATTAAATAATAAGAAATCGCATTGATTTTCCAATTTATATAAGAGCAATTTGTCTTGAAAGTTTTTATTGAATAACAAACTAAATTCCCCGAGAACTAATATCACTTAGACATTTATTTGGTCTATTATGGGAATTTCGAGGCCTATAATGACAGCCTCGACGCACCATCGCTTAAAAGCATATCGCATATTGCATCTAAGTCAAGAGATATTATGCAATAGAATGAGGTAATATTTTCGTATTAGAAAGGCACAATATTAAAAGATCTATTTTAGATCTTGATTCTTTTTTTCCATATTAAGTAACCTTATAAAAAAATAAATGTGAGAAACTAACTGCAGTAAAGCCACTTATAGACGAGATTCTGCTGTTGATAACTGGTCGATTCAATCTTTTAATTGCTTCACTCTATTTGCTTCCACATTCGATTTAATATTAAGTTATGAGTTAAAATTGTTGAGGAAATTTTTCAACCATCTTTAAATATTTTTTTTGACCCAGATTTTGCCACCGACCCTTCTCTAGCCATTTGGATGTTTAAAGCGTTGTAATAAGGGCATAGAAAATAATATTAAGGGTGACTCACTTGAGACTCATATGGGCCCGTTGTGATACCATGAATAATGGGAAAACAAAGAAAAACAGTAACAAAAAAAAAAAAAATAAAACAAACGACACAAACCTCCACGACCTTAGCTGGAAGTTGAGCCCAGAGCCTCTTGTTCCGTTAGTTGGCATTTCAGCCAACTACGGCAGAGAGTTCGTCAAAAACGGTTACGTTACTAAAACAGTGGCTGTAAATATTGGAAAATTTTTAAAGAAATTCCACATTTTATTTGTGATGGCCAGAAATGGCATGAAACGACCTGTATCTATATTTGTTTCGTAATATTTTATCAGGTTGATGTTCGAAAAAAATATTTTCTTTAGCAACGATTATTTTTATTTATTTTAAATGACCAAAAACACAGTAATAACAAAAACCACTTTAAATAATGAAGGCTTCAAAGTAGAAGATACTTTTAAGGTGGCAAAAACCGGGTCATCTGGCATCACAACGAGCCCATGTGAACCCTAAGTATGTCACACTTGGTGGCAGCCACACTAACCAACCAACCTACTGCAGACATGTTCATTATCACTCACTTCAATTTCCGAAAGACAGCCACAGCGTTCATTGGTGGAACAATAAATTTGCAATGCTTAGCTAAGTCTTCAGCAGTTGGTTGATCGGGTAAATGCTACCCAATACTCAATACTTCTAAAGCAGCAATCATCGATTCTGCTTGGTATTTGAGAGAATATCTTGTTAAAGTTGTGTTTTTGCGGATGGGCCAATAATCAATGCGCCCTCATTGGAGGCTTTACGGTGCTTAAGAATGAGTTCTACCAAAAGTGTTGAACACAAATCTCATCTTAACATGTTCTCACCAAACTTTTTCATACCATTTTGCATCACACCGAAACATTTGTAGGTACCTATCTCATAAAAAAAAATTATTCACAATTTTTATTCTCTGTTTACACTCCTTCGAAATTACTTCATTGTTTGCTTAAACTTTTATTCATTTATTATTTCTCATATGTAAAAATTAGCACTAGTTTGATAACTAATGGCATTCATTTGGGTATCAGCAAATATTTGCGCATAAATATTTGGCAAAATCATTTTCATGGCACTTTCCGTGCTTGGCATTTTCCGCTCTTTGCAGATCTAGAACTGTGCGGAAGCTTTTATGATTTTATCGAAAGCTTTTCACAGTTATCGTCTAATTAAATAGATCGCGTTTCGGAACCGTGGGGGAGCGTAGGTACTTCCTTTTGGTAATTCGATTCAAGCGACTTTCAGCCAAAAATTGCTGAGACATTTTCATGCTTTCATCTTTTTGCGCTCTGATTCGTTTGTTTCGTGTGAGCGACAGCTCGGAAGACCTCAAAAAAAAAAAAATTAAAAAAAAAACAAACAAAAAATCGCGAAGAGGTCGGCCACCTTTTTGTTGTGTGTTTTACTAACACAATTTTTAACATGACATTCGAGCCGGTCCGCCAACTCAACGAGCTGACGGTCACACGATCAAACCTGAACAGCCCCTCAATGGCTTAGGCGAATGATGAATTATGTATGTATGTATGTACATTGTACATATGTTGTTCCTCAATGAAGTTCACATTTTGATTGACGTCACATTCGTCGCGTTGAGCAAATCTACGGTGAATCGAATTTCATAGAACGAGCAATAATTCATTGCACTTTAAAGAGCATATGATCGATTTTATGAATTTTCACAATCTGATCAGTGATCATATGACTTTAATATGATTTCGGAGTGCGCTTATGAAATGTTCCGTTGATCTTTCGAAAAAAGTGAGAATTTTATTGATATATTGTGAGTCATGCGGCTTAAGTATTGAACGATTTGATTGATAAATTGACAGGCACGAGTTTAGAGAAACAGAAAAATAAAATTATTTCAATATTTTAGAGCAAACGTTTATGACGCAAGCTGAGAAATGACAATCAAATTGATTGAAGTCACGTCGCTAAAATGCTCATCATAGAGTCAAATTCAACATACGAGAATATCAGTAGAGAAAAGCAGACAATGACCTTTGCAAAAAAAAAGGTATTATAATAATAACAAAAAAATCTATTCACAGATTGCATTTTGCCTTCAATTAGTGAAAAGTCCAGGAAATATTTATTCTTAATCATTTAGGGTTAATAGGCCCTTTCGTTTGCACCATGTTTTTTTTTTTATCTCAAGAGTAATCTGCTTGATTCAACAGAGTTTTTCTACTTGTTAAATATACTTATTGTATAATACATTATGCAGTAAAGGGTTAAATGCTACTTGGTAATGTGAAGTACCATTTTCATCTCTAAGCATTTCTTTAGGCATTCTAAAAGTTTCCATCATGTTTCTTTGAACAAAACCGTTATTTGTGAGCTGCGACAAAGCTTAAATGACGATCGTTCGTATTTTTTTGCAGTATTTTGTGAGTTTAAGTAATCGTCTGTAATGAATCATACAGTATTAGATACCAAATCTTTCGCACCGAGTAACAATATCATGGAGTACTCCTGACGAATATTTTGTAGCAAGTATAACTGACTGAGAGAACACGCGTATCGATACGGGGTTTAAACTACTTTAATACGAGTATTTTCTTTGCTGGGCATATTTGAACTACTATCCACAATTTTATAATACCTAAATAACCGGTGCAAATCGAAAACTTTATTGTAATATTACTCTTTGAAAACCGGGGTCCAAAGGGTTAAATGAGGTTGAAATAAAATCCAAAAATATCTTTAAAAAATGTTCATAAATCTATTATATCTCGTCTTATATATAACTAAGAAAAGGGCATTAGGAATACTTGTGAAGTTAAGAACGATAGATAATCTGCTATGCTGAACTGACTTCTGGACAAAATTACCTCCTACATGCGGAGGTAAACATATCAGAGGTTTCACAGTAAGTATAATAAATCATTAAATGGAAATTATAATAAAAATAAATAAATAAGCAAATATGGGGGAGACGAACCTTTAAAGTCCGTGTTCAGGTTATTAGACTTTGGTCGCAGGAACTCGTTGTTTGTGGTTGAGAAACGTACGGGCGGTGCAGGCGATAAATACCGCTCCCAACTAGCAAAATAAGTTCCTGTTTAGATTAAGGGAGACACTGGAAGGAAACACATGAGAGTGAACGAGACGAAAGACATTCCATCTCCGTCGCTCTCATGTGTTGCCTTGCAGTGTCTCGCGTTTTGTCTCCCTGTTTAAACCGGGACTTAGTTATTTTCTTACTTCATTATTTTAGACTCATTTCTGAGGTAAAAATTTGGTAAAAAATTAGTTAAACTTAAGCGAAATATTCCAAACAGAGTAAGTTCTGGTCAACAGTAGCGTAGTGAGGGGGAGCGAAGGGGGCAGTCGCCTCGGGCGCCAAATCATATTTCAAATTTTATGAAGGTATTTTTATTGAGGCCGATTGGAGGGGGCGGCATTTCCTGCATTGTGCTCCCATCGGGCCTCGGGCGCCAAAATGTCTCGCTACGCCACTGCTGATCAAATTTCCCTATGTTGCTTGCTGGGCTCGCTTCCCCGCACGTTTTTCACCCACCAACTACGAGCTGCCACGTAAACCAAGTCTCCTTCTTTAAACACGCACTGTGAACGAACATTTCTCTTCTTCTTAAGGCACCAAAATTTCAATGTACACATTTTCCTTTCAATAAAATGAAAATAACAACGAATAATCTCTATTTAACTGACCTAAAAGCAAAGCACAAAAGTTCTAATAAGCCCTGAAATCGGCATAACAAAGAATTTGTTTTTTGTTTTCATAATCTCATAATGAATAAAAATTAAAAGAAAATTTTTTTATCAGTTCTAAAAATAGTTAATCAGCATTTTGTGAAGTTTATTAAACCTAAATTTCAGCTGTTTAAACAAAAAAGAATAAAACAAATTAATAAACAAATAAATCGAACCTCATTAGAATAACAAAAAGAGATTCGAACTGCCGCCGTTTATGCTTTTTGGAGACTGCAAGAGAAACAGTAAATTATTCCAAAACAGTGCTTCAGAAACAAGTGCGAAAAGGTTACCTAATTGTCACACGAATTTCTGAGGCAAAGAAAATATTATTTGAAATGTTTATGACTCGTACGTGATCGCACCTAATTCTCATCTTAAATGGCAGATTAACGAGGCTCTGAGATTTTGGCTCACGTTTTCTGGTATCTCAAAAGATCTCATGATGTCTAAGTAACTCCATTTAGTGTGTTTTTTTTTTTTTATCGCCATTGAGGTCGCACAATGCACTCACGTGTGGATGAATAATCGCGAGAGGAAATTGCTGACTTACTCGAAAATGTTGCACGTTGGCCCAGAAACGGAATTAGGCCAAAACCAAAGATAAACGGCAAACAAAAAATATTTAAAAAAAAATCAACAAAATTGTTCTTTCATTTTATTTAATTTGTTTTTCCTCTCTTCTCTTTTCTTCTTTCCACTAATCATTGTAATGAACTGTTGCTGATACGAGCAAAAGTGGGCGAAATAACGTAATAAAGACCTCAAGGCCTTGAGCCCCAGCTCATTGGAACAACGACGCCATTCAGATGCATAAAGTGGGACGTGTTTAGTTGGATAGCAGAATAATTGCAGCTGGAATGGAGCTCATACATTTTTAAATTGAATTTCGGGAATTTTTCGAACTTTTTAATTGAACAATTTGGATATTTTAGAGCAAAAAAAAAAAAAAAAAAAATTATATAAAATAAAAAAATCTTGCTTTAATGATTTTCAGCGATGTCGTAGAACAATTAGTAACCGATTTCATGCTTCCCGACGAAGTCACTCAATCGAAGAAACACCTGCGGACTGTTAAGTGCTTTCGCTGCTGTCATGATTCGCTAATAGAAAAAACCTCGCCGACCGCGTCATCACCCGCATGCGAAATTAGCAAAGTGAGTGAATTCCACGCGCTAGAATAACGTGATCGACGACGATGTCGCGATGGCGCAGCTGGAATACATCATCTCATGGCATTTAGAGCACATCGAGCCACACTGCCTTAATCGAGAAAAATCAGTTAAACTGTTGGAACGCATCTGCCCTAATCGAGTTTCGATGCTACAGCTTAGAGCTTCACGCTTCCAATATTCAACGTCAAAGCATGATGGACGCATTAGAAAAAATATTGTGAAATTAGTTCGAGCTGCGATGCTCGGATATCTTCCTTCAGAGTTACAAATGTACATATGTATATACATTCCCCATCACTACTTCTTTCTAGTGGGAGACGATTGTACATAGACCGAACTGGTCAGAGACTAGAATGAATGAGTTTGAACAGACTTGAATTTTTTTAAAGTAAATTGAAAATTCGATAATCGGTCCCGGGTTTCCTAAACCAAATTTTATGTAACTCTAGGGTTCGCTCGATGTATCACAAAGACTTTGGAAATCAACTGAATTTTTCCCATTTAAGAATGTCAAACACCATTGATTGTGAAAGATTCAACAGAACAAGGGGTATTACTCAACGCAAAATTGTGCTCCCCTGTCGTGGGATATAAATTTAACCTCCTCACACACACCAATTCACTATCTTTGACTCGTCAATGTCTTTATTGGAAAAATGTCGGATTATTTCGATATCACCAATTAACTTTTATAGCCCTTCACCCTAAGTATCACCAAAGCATTTATGAAGTAACCGCTTGGTTGGGTAGTGTGACTGCCACCATCACACTTAAGCTCATGGGCCCGTAAAAGTAGTCCCTTAATCTAAAAAAAAAAAAAAACAACACCAATTTTGGAATCTGTTCTCTGGATGACAATATTCTGAGCTTTTTTAGGAACGATAGCCATAGGTCAGTGACATGAACAATCATGATATATACAACATAATATTCTGTCAACACAAGCATTCAGAAGTTAAAGGGTCTTCCCGGTTGAGCAAAGGCATGTGCCACCCTGAAAGGAATTTTTAAATTTTGTTGATTTTTCGATAGGTTTCATCTAAAAATACTGTGGAGACCACTTTTTAGATTTTAATTTTGAATAGTCCTTGAGATATCCTTGAAAGTCCTTTTTTATTAAGGCTTTTTTCAAAATTTTATATCTCAACAACCAATTAAGATAGAGAGACGATCTAAACAGATTCTGTTAGACAATAAAACAAGGAAGCTAAAAAAATTTTGTTTTAATTTTACACTGAGAAATTTTTTTTCACAAAACTAAAAAGAAAAGTTTAAGTATTTATTTCAGTGTATTCCAATTTTGACGCAACTTTTATATTTTTTTGAAAAATAGCTCTTAGTATTTACTTTAATTTAAAAGAAACAAGTATTCCAATCGGATGGCGGAACAGTGTCATATTTACAAAAATGCAAGGGTACATTAATACTCTCAGTGTTGATCCCATACAAAAGGCATCACTCATACGACATGTATGCGGATTATCGAATATATATATATTATATATATATTATATTATAATTAACGTCCTACATGTCGTATGAGTGATGCCTTTTGTATGGGATCAACACTGAGAGTATTAATGTACCCTTGCATTTTTGTAAATATGACACTGTTCCGCCATCCGATTGGAATACTTGTTTCTTTTAAATTAAAGTAAATACTAAGAGCTATTTTTCAAAAAAATATAAAAGTTGCGTCAAAATTGGAATACACTGAAATAAATACTTAAACTTTTCTTTTTAGTTTTGTGAAAAAAAATTTCTCAGTGTAAAATTAAAACAAAATTTTTTTAGCTTCCTTGTTTTATTGTCTAACAGAATCTGTTTAGATCGTCTCTCTATCTTAATTGGTTGTTGAGATATAAAATTTTGAAAAAAGCCTTAATAAAAAAGGACTTTCAAGGATATCTCAAGGACTATTCAAAATTAAAATCTAAAAAGTGGTCTCCACAGTATTTTTAGATGAAACCTATCGAAAAATCAACAAAATTTAAAAATTCCTTTCAGGGTGGCACAACCCGTCAGACCCTTTATATTTTTATAGTGTCTTCAAGAAGTTCACTTGAGTTTTCACTTCAAAGGAATGAATATTAAGAGGTCATTCCTTTTCCCTTTTTGCTCAATTGACTTCAATCGGGTGAAAATTCTTAATTGGAACAGTCATAAGATTCAATATTCGATAGTCTAAATAAACGATAGGTCCAATAATCGATATGTTCAATAATCGATAATTTCAATGATCGATAGGTTTAATAATCGTTATGTTCAATAATCGATGGGCTCAGAAATCGTTTATATGTATTGTTGTTAAATTGTCGATTGTTTAAATAATCAATAATAGCATGTTTAAATAATCGATAGGTTAGATAACCGATAGTTTCGTCAATCGATAGTCAATGTATATCGATAGATTCAACAATAGATAGCTTAAATGATGGACAATTTCAACAATCGATAGTTTCGATAATTGATAGTTTCTAGAATCGATCGTTTCGATAATCGATAATTTTGACAGTAGATAAATTTGATAATCGAAAGTTGAATTTTCGAGCGACTGTCGCCCTAATCTAAATAAGGGTATTTTTAGGGATCTGACCATTTTAAATAAAAGGAAATCCTCTGTGTCACCGCCAGCACCAACTTTTCAATTTCAAAGCTAAAGTAACATAAATGTCAAAGAATCAAAGCTATCGATAGTCTTCAAAAACCATCGATGCTTTCGATAGTTTGAAATCATGTCTATTACTCAGGACTCCTGAGCCAGGAGTATCAATAGAATTGATTAAGAAAAATTACGAATTTAAAAATCTATAGCGATTTGAGGTGGTGTCATTCATCGACTCGATTCTGCGTGTTTTCGAAAAATATGAAGCGAAAAATCGAAGCGAAACTTAAGCTCTCTATTGTGTTATGTAATTTAATAAATTTCAAATACTTACACAATGTGGTATGGTTTGTACTTCCCAGTATAGAATATAGAATCTTTTCATTGGATCTGCGACTTTTCAGATTACAAGCTACCTATTTATTTGTAAAATATGGACTATGGGACTATAGGGGGCCTTTGGTATCAACCTGAAATCCGACAAACTCGGTTGCTGGACACTGCCCTCAAAAGGGCTATTGCATTACCGGAGGTCTACTGTATACTAAATCTGGCGTAATAAAACCTTCAAGTAGTTATTACTATATGGTATTTAATATTGTGAGTTTGTTTTGGGTCGATTCGGACCGGGCTTTCGATCACATTTATTGGCGGGGAGCCAATGTTTGATTCCTGTTTGTGTCAGCCAGGACTTCGATAATTAGGCGTCAAATTTTAGCGAAGCAATTCCACGTTCTTTGTGAATACCCTGATTGTTTTATACTTAATTATGTCTTACAACTTTTCGCCCAGCGACCGCTGAGAAGGTCTATTTTCAACTTAAGAAAATAAGAAAAACAAATGAAATAAGAAGAAGAAGAAAACGACGCAATCGCCGCATTTTAACTTTATTTTGTTAAATTTATTTGTTTTTCTTGACTTTTTTTGGTTGATTTAAATACGATTTGCTGTTTTTATTTTTTTTATTTTTTTTTTGTGAAATCGAAAGTGATGAACAAGAAAAATAAGAAGAAAAAAATCTTATCGTAGCTACACGCGTTAAAACAGAAGTGAAAACAAATGAAAACAGAACGAAAAATCTTTACAGAATTAAAACAAAATGTGCCGAGTGTGTGTGCGTGCATGTGAGCACGAATTCATTTAGTTTTCATGGTAAAAAAAAAAAAAAAATTATTAATGTGTATGTATGCTTATAGAATCGTTCCAAATACGATTTCGGATACTCACTTTTTTAAAAATACACCAGCTCCTGAACGCACCGATCGCGATTCGCGATGCTTTCGACTTTGTTGCTGTGGATGGTTTTGGGTTGGATCACCACAATTTGGTGATGTTTTTCTGAGCGTTTTCTTTTCTATTCGTTTTTTGGAATATGTTCTGTAATTCTTCTAAGAGTCAAATGCGTGTGAACTTGGCCAAAAGCAGCGGCAGCGGCAACGGCAGCAGCTGGCAGTATAGTTTGTTGGCAGTATCAACACCAAACGTTGAGTCATTCAAAAGTTTATGATCTGTGTGTCAGGTGTGTGCCGGTGATCGCACATATGTACATATACATATATGTAAGTCCTTGCAATGATGAATGGGAAAGCGCGTTGCTGCAATGTAATTTTATTGGAAATTTCGTCAGCGAGTTGAATGAACGCGAACGTACTTTTTCCTTCGGCTTTTTTTTTCTTCTTCTTTTGTTTTGGTTATGATGAGGAGAGCGCGGGGAAATTGATTGTTCGGAGTTTTGGTGAATTTCGTTGAAACGGCAATAGACAATGTCCGACGTGTTCGTGGTCGGTGTGCTTATATCTGTTTTGGCTGATCTTTTGCCCTTTTACGCTGAGAATCAATTTCATTTAGATACTCTTGGGTAAGTTCAGTTGCGTTGCGTTTTCGAACGCGGCGCTTTATTGGGAATCGGTCGGTTGATCGGGTTCTAGATGCGTTTTTTTTTTTTTTTTGTGTTTATGTTATAAATTTATTCTCATTGAATTCGATGAGACTCAATTTGGAACGACGTCGCCGATTGTAGTTGATTTCGTTGTTGTTGTTGTTGTTGTTGATGTTTTTGTTGTTGTTGTTGTTTTGGTTGTTGCTATAATTGTTGTTGTTGTTTTTAGCAGTTGCGGAGAATCTGCGAATCTGTTGATTCTTCACCATTACAGTATGGCTTTGTTGGAGTGCTCTATTTATTTTGCGTCTGTGTGCGTGCGTGCGTGCGTGTGTGTGTATATTTTCTATTCCTTCTATTTCGCTATTTTGCTATTTTTAAGTCTCTTTGAACAATTAAGTAACAAGCACGATTCTAGGAAAACATTTTTAGAGGCGTTAATTGCCTTTTGTTTTCTGGGGCGTTTTGTTTGACAAACACCGAAAACACGTTTCACCATAAAGTTTCGCTAGGCTTTCAATTCAACTCACAAAAAAAATTAAAAAAAAAAAATTAATAAAAAAACCACAAAAAAAAGAGAGTTTCTCAAACAAAGAAGACCGCAAGAAACCGGCTCCGATCGCGAACGTCCTCAGCAGTAAATCTTCTTGAGGCGTTCTTCTTCTTCGATTTCTCGATTCGATTTCAATAAATCGCAGACGATGATTGCCTTCCGCTAACTTGCAACAGCAGCGGGCCTTAACTCGCACACATTCGGAGTGAAAATCACGTTCTTGTTTGATTTGTTTTTTGTATTTAAATTGATATTTTTTGTCTCATTTGTTTTTTTGGAATTAAATAAAATTGATCGGGAAAGAAAATCTCAGTCGCGCGCAGAGTCACACTGATCTGCACAACAAATGCCAAGCAGCGTCGATTCAAGACTGATTCTGAAATTTTCGCTTCGAGCGACTTTAACAGCAACGCGATGGGGCAGCGCCGAACAGAATAGCGCAACGCAACGCATGGGAACGCGATGGAGCGTTGGAGGAGTGGAGCAGCACCACTTGTCGATCATATGCGCATTTGATTGTTGCTGTGCCTGTGTTTTCTCTTCGGTTCGGTTCGGTTCGATTCGATTCGGCTCGGGTTCGAATGGGTTGAATGGGCTGTTAAGAGTAACGCTTTTCATGCGTCTGTTTGTCTAGTCGATCGGTTCGTCGATCTGAATGTTTGTGTATTTGTCCGAATACAGCGGCATGTGCGGCTACGTGATCGATTGGAGGCACGGGTGTAGTCCTCCCCACCCTTTAACATCTCTTATATGTCCCGGAATAGGGTTCTACTCATGTCAATAAGAGATTATTTGCTTCCAGGTACCAAGCCCCATTCTTATTGTTTTGCAAATTCATTGAAATCGATTAAGCGAAAAAAAATTTTTTTTTTGTAGAGGTATGGATGGGACTCTCGGAAGAAAGGCAGCTGATTGATTGGAATTGATAATTCGATAAGGGCGATTTCTTAAAATAAGTAGGTATACAATTTTATTGAAGTAAATTGCATAGACATACAAATCAGCGTTGCCAGACTTTCAGTATTTCGCGGGGCAACCCGCTTTTTGGAATCAATCGGTTCAGCCGACTGCTGCCCCCTGAAAGTGATTTTAAAGTTTTTTTTTGATTTTGAGATAGGTAGATACCACCTGAAAACACTGTAGAAAACGATTTTTAGGTTCCTAATGTTCAGTGTCCTTGGAATATCCTTGAAAAATTCATTGATTTTAAACCCCATTTTCTAATTTTTATATCTCGAAAAATAATTAAGATAGAAAGATGAAACAAATGGCGACTGATAGGTTAAAAAACAATGAATCTAAAATTATTTTAATTTTAATAGAAAATTGTTTGAGAAAAATTGTCCCACAAAAAACTAAACACAAATTATGTAATTTTTTCCAGTGTATTCCAGGCAAGAGCCTTTGAATGATAAAAACTCGGATTTTTTACTAATGGGTATATGAAAGATTTTATTTTTTCAAATGAAATGCCTACATTTTTTTCCCCAATAAAATCTTCCGTTTGTGGGCAGTGGTTTTCAAAAATTTCATATAGCAGCCCTGGTATGATCGCGTATGAACAAAGTTTAGTAATATTAGCAAAGTGAGTGTAATAAAAATATTGAAAGGCGAGAAATAAAGCCATAAAAAGAAAAAGTGGCAATGAATATATTTTTGGTAAGTTTGGCGGTTAATGGGGAAAATCTTCATCGAGATTTGTCTCGTATTTTTCATGAAATTCCACCTGTTTTAGGCAAATTAAAAAAAAGTCATCTGGCAGCGCTGATAGAAACCTAGCTTGTGCACATACATGGATATTTTCCTGCTAGACAATTCGAAGCCGAAAGTTGAAAGCTCTTCAGTTATGAAAGGTATTCAATGTCTTTCTCATAGCTATGGAATAAAATGAACTAAAGGAGTCGATGTTTTTCTGAGAAGTCGATCCAATACATACTTAACTTCACAGGGAACAACAGACGGAAAGCCCAATTGCTCGGAATTTTAAACTGTAGACTTCTTAAGAAATCAAAAGAAAGACAATCGAAAATTTAGGTATTGGGGCCATTTTATTTATACAAAGAATATGCAAACGTTCAAAACAAGGCCAAATATTTGAAGAAATTTTAAGCTATTTAAATATCCACACTATGCCAAGGTTGAAAAAAAAAAGTTAGGGCCTTATAGTCAGGCAAACCTGGCAATACAATACCCGACACAGATAAACAGTTAGCTGTATAAATTTTAATCAGAGGCTTGAATATAAGCTCAAATTGCAGGTTTCATTGAAATGTCTCGAAAAACTCTGGTATTGTGGCAGTTTTTGGGATTTTTGTGACAGACCCTAGTACTGGGAGGTACCCTTTATAATCGACCAATCAATAACATTTTGGAGAGCATTTTGATGACCATAGACAAAGCTTACATGCGAGTCAAAATTGAATTTCAGAAAAGTTCAGGTTCCATAGCAGTTTTTGTGATTTTCATAACAGACCTTAGTACTGGAGGTACCCTTAAGACTCGTCCGATCTGGTCCATTCTCGATCTTGATCTTACTCATGTCCCCGTCCAAGACACACACCAAGATAGCTCTACTTCTTCGATAAGAAAACTGTACCTATACGGACAGACGAAAAGACAGACAGATGGATATATCCAACCTCCTGGTGACGCTGATCATTTCTACATATATACATTTTGAATGGTCTATGTCGACTGGTTCTGTCCAGAAGTTTTTAGGTAGTGCATTACCAAACTAATGAATTTTTTCATAGATAAAATAGGAATGCAAAGTAATTTGTGTAAATTTGCATGGAGAGGTAATCGAAAAGGTAATGTGTAGCCGAATATGTTCACTGGGAAAGCAAAGTGTTACATACTTCTATAGCATTACTTGGGAATGGAAATAGTAATGCATTTCATTCGCTAGGACATCACCGTGCTAAAAATACGAGATTTTGGAATGCATGAATAGTAAGCCTTTTGCATTACGAATTGCATTACCATTGGTTACAAATAACTGCCGTGTGGGTGATACATATAACACCACAAACGCAGCATTCCCTCGACACTAAGTGTTTCGGGTATAAAAAATACCTGTTCCTATTTATTCACCATATTTGAACGCAACTATCACAATGGACCCTCGAAGAATGGGATTCGAATGCTCTCACAATCTAAGCGCTCGATTGCCCAACTGTTTAAATAAAAAATAAGAATCGAAACCGTATTTCAGTTATGGCTGTATTTTTCTATCAAATATAAATATTAATACATTTTAAATAATTGAGTCCATTGGAGGTATTCACGTGCAGATTGAATATGAAAATCTATAAAAATTTTAATAAATTCGCGAATAAATTATTGTTGAAAGAAAATATTTGAAAAACAGTTTTTCATCTAAAAATAAATAAATAAATTTTTTTCCTGGAATCGTTCACGTTTTCTGACCAGAGGACTATGAATCGAACGCGATATAAATTCATTACGGTGAAAGCTGTGAGTATTTCGAATTGGAATTCTATCTTGATTGAAATGTTTTTCAAAAGTTTGTAATTCCATATGCATTCGCTGAATTTAATTGAATCGAATTGCACGCAAGAAAGTTCGAAGATAGTAAAATTTTGACATCATTGAGAGACCCCGGGCGAGAATCCGACAACCTCAACAAATATAATTTTTTTTCAAATCGTGATACGACACATTTTTTTTAAAGAAAATCCTAATTTTAGTTCCTAAAAAATAAATGAAAAACAAGGGACTGCAAGGAACACTAAGGTAGCATCTTCTTGCCGAAAGGCAAGCAGAAATCACTTGGTGGTTCTGACCCTTAGTGGTTTGAATTTTCCTTTTTTTTGCTATAGGGCAATTCCACAGAAAAGTCTACCATAAGTGAAAAAATAAACAATCCTTTATGCCACTAGAAAGTCTTTAGTGGACTGGTGAATACAAAGTACAAGCTTTCACAAGCGCAATACAATAACATTCGCAGTGGCACACTGACTAAAATCTAATTGTTTGTATCGTGCAAAAGTACTCTTAAAAAAAAGTACTCCCCAAATAAACAGAACTATTCGCTCATAATTTCCCCGGCAATGCATTGAACTGTCAACTTTAACACAGAGGTATCCTTCGAAAAGCGACACTCGAGTGTCGCGAACGCGTTTGAACTGGTGCAGAAGTAGAGAGAACGGGGCCAATTCAGTACATTTAATATACCTACTACGTTAGTAGAAAGCGCTCGTAGTTGTGTGGGTAGCGCATGCGTCTTACGTTCCGAAGAACTCGGGTTCAATTCTCCGCCCATTCGCCCTTGGAATCCTAAGGGGAATAAAAAGCAAATTAATAAGAAACAAAGGTTGCAAATGCATAAGAAATCTTGAGAAATTCTGTGCGCGAAGTTCTGAGAGAGCATTGGCAAAGTCTTGTTTTTCCTTATATTTTTTTGTTGGTATTTTTCGAAATTTACCTTTCTTCCACACTTTTTTGGCTGCGCGGGGAATCGAGCCCGATACTTCGTATTCCTAATAGCATACACTATTCACTAAGCCACGGACCTATCTGACTCACGCGCAGCAAACATATTAGATTAATCTGTGAGAAAAATTGAACTGTAGTCGCCCCTTGGACCATGCCACTAGTTAGTCTCCACTGTGCGTGTCCCTTCTCGTGTACTCGTTTTTTTCCAATAGTATGTATGTTTTAAATAAAAAATTTTATAAAAAATGGATGTAGGTATTTAGTTTTACCCTTTTCTAGCCGTTTGTTCTCGCTTCTTTTTTTACAGCTATTGTTTACATAAATAGGACCCATAAAGAGAAAATTTTTTAAATATTTAAAATCCCTGCAAGTTGGCCTTTGTGCCGCTGTTGGTTGAGATGCTAATTTACGAAGCAAGAGGCCCTGGGTTCGACTCCCAGCTGAGGTCGTGGATGTTTCTGGTCGTTTTTTCAGTTCTGTTTTACCATTATACGTGGTATCACCAACGGGCTCATTTGATGCCTAAGTGTGTCATCCATGGCGCAGCCGCACTAACCTAACCTAACCTTACCTAAGCGCCTGCAAAACCGACTTCTTTTGGCAAAATTCATTTTTTTTTTTAAAATATGTATGTGGGTTTAAAAAGAGAAATACAAGTAATTCTTACTTCTTAGGGATATCTTATAAAACGATACTGAAATCAAAGCTCTGAGCATTCTAGTATTGATAGAATAGAATGGTCATTTTGCCAAATGTAGGGTCTGTCAAATATGGAATTGCCCTATAGTCCGTAATGGGTTTTTACGGGATAAGACGAAAAAGTCGACCTATGCGTAACAGTAAAAACTAATCAACGACAGACATTTTTATGACTCCAATGTAAATGTCATGGGACACAAGTATCCTCTATAAAATGGATAAAAGGCTAAAATCCCAGATCGTTTTGGAAAATGAATGAAACAAAGAAACACGAATTCACCCCATGAAGAAGTGTTTAAGGCCATTAGGGGCCCCATATACCGACTTTTGTTGAATTTCTTTATGAAAACCGCCCTTTTGCCACCCCTATTTTTCCAATTTTTTTGAATTCTAATCGGAGGCTTTAATATACGCTCAAATTCTATGTTTCAGTGGAATATCTCAAAAAAATCCGACTTTTGGGCAGTTTTGAGATTTTTGTGACAGACCCTAGTACTGGAGGTACCCTTAATAATGGACCTATCGGGAGGATGTTTATGGCTACAAAGGAAGCATAACTGCCAAATTTCGTTCAAGTCCCATTTGAATTTCGGGTGTAAGAGACAATATTCAAAACACGCTCTTCTGCCACGCCCACTTTTCCAATTTGAAATCATATTACTTGCCTTTAAATATGTTCAAATACCAAATTTCATCAAAATATCTTGAAAAACTCTGGTTTTAGAGCAGTTTTTGTGATTTTCGTAACATATCCTAGTACTTGAGGTACCCCTAAAAATGGTCCGATCGGGTCAGTTATGCTTCCTTTGTAGCCATAAACATCCTCCCAAAAAATTTTCTTGATCGGTCCATTTTTAAGGGTACCTCCAGTACTAGGGTCTGTCACCAAAATTCCAAAACTGCCTCAAAATCGAACTTTTTCAAAATATTTTAATGAAACTTAGAATTTCACCGTATATTTAAGCCTCCGATCAGAATTGAAAAAAAAAAATGGAAAAGCGGGCGTGGCAAAGGGCGGTTTTAATAACGAAATTTAACAAACGTCGGTATATGGGGCCCCTAATGGCCTATAAAACCTCTTGAATATTCTTACTTAGTGGTCCTGTTTTTTGGGCGTTATTCAAAAACTATTTAAACATGTGTGTCTGAGTCGGGTATTTTATTGTCAGGCTCGACTGACTATAACACCCTTACTTGTTTCTATATACATTTTGTATGGTCTATCTCGACTGGTTATAGGTGTTACACACAAACGCAATATACCCTCGACACAGAGTGTGTCGCGTACAAAAAATAGGTATTGTGTCCCGGCTGGACATTCTAATTTCAGGCCAAAAATTGGGACGTTCCTCAACATGCGGAACGTCTGGAAACGCTTACACCTTATTAATTGAACGATTGCATATTTCTTTGAACCTTGGGAAGATACTTTGACTTGTAAAAAGATAAGTCAGTGATAGGAGACGGCACTCCCCTCAACATTCGCATGTGACATTTTATCTTTTCCAATTAAAAAAAACACAGAATCTGTTTTACAACTTCCTTTCTTATCGGTTTTATGAATTTATCTGTGAATCTTAACAAACAATAATTGTAAAGATAAAAAATGCGCTTTTTTTTTCATATGTGAGAATTTTTTATGGAGCAGATTCATCTAGAATTTATTGCACCCAAGATGAGTAAACTTGAGAGTTCAAAGTACAAGAATGTAAGAATTTAAATAAGTTATAGCTTCTGGATTCGAAAGATTTTCTATATTGTAGCTTCTCTGTAGAAATTCCGACTAATCTCCGACTGGGCACAATTATACCTCTTGAAAAGCAATAAATTCTAAGTTTCTCTGCTCTAAGAATAGATCATCTTTGGGATTAATTGGTAACATTTGTTCCCAAATAGGAAAAGTAAGTTAAAATGCATACCCTTTATTAGTATCTCCTGTTGAGTGCACTCTCTTACTATATTAAAATCTAGACGAATTTCATTGGTGAAACATTAATGTGTACGTTTCACCAATAGGATCAAACTGGTTGTATTTTGTGTAACCTTTTGGCTATCAGTGGACGAAATGTTGACCATATGACCCAAATACTCATTTGAACAGAGCCGGCCTTAGCGTTCCCGGTGCCCTGGGCGAGATTTTTTCGGCGCCGCCTAACTGCAATTCAAACAAATACACAAAAAGGCGATCGATATAATGAGATAACAATATATTTACAGTTTATTTTTTATTTAGTAGGGTAACAACTAAAACGGGGAACCCGTACATTTTCACCTCTAAACTAAAATTTTTCGCGAAAAAAGTACCATAAGCACGAAAGTAAGTGAAGCTTTCGAGTTTTAAATTAAATTAAATTTTTTATTAGAATTTTAGTTATTAGAAAAGGGAATTTCTCGAAATCTATATTTTTGTTAAGAGAAAAGTTCATATAGAAATTGTGCTGATGATCTCCAATGCAATCTCTTTACTTTTGTATGAAAATCGATGTTTTGGCTTAAAACCATCGCAAAATCGATGGTCGCGAACATCGATTGTATATCAGATCTGGCCCTAAACGATGATTTATGGCCACGATTTCCACAGTTGGTGTTTTTGATCCAAATCGGCAGCTTTATTTTCCGTAATTTTTATTTGGTAATTTTCCGTTAGATAAATTAGTTAATTCCCAATTTAAAATCAAAAAAATGTTCATCAAACACTGGTCGAAAGTTCGTATTAAAAATGGCATTTCTTTTACTTAAAACAAATACAACCTCCTTTCTAGTAAAATTGGCACCATTTTTAGTTGTCTTGGTGCATTTGAAATTCTGCAGGTGGCAAACTCGTTCAAGAATTT
Organism: Chlorops oryzae; assembly: GCA_020466095.1. Lineage (NCBI taxonomy): Eukaryota > Metazoa > Arthropoda > Insecta > Diptera > Chloropidae > Chlorops > Chlorops oryzae. The sequence continues at coordinate 38,311,762 of CM035808.1, forward strand.
AAATAAGCTGTGTATTTCGCTCTATCATAAATATCCCTAACTCTTGCAATTGAAATGTTAAAAAGAGATAGATTATGTCCTTTTCCGTTTCCGGTGTATTCACCGAAAATTAAACGACATGCTGCGATCCACTCCAGTGCTGCCAATATGTTTATTATTTTTTTTTGGTAAGTTTAGGGAATTCCCTAGCAAGTTAAAAAGCGCCGGCGCCCCTTTCTATCTGGCGCCCCGGTCGGTAGCACCACCCCGACCACCCCAAAGGCCGCTACTGCATTTGAACATGGTACAGCGGGGATCAGGAGTCTCACCCCCTTTTGGGAGTTTTGCTGGAGTCGTAGATTATAATAAGGTGAGGATGGCATCGAATTTTGATCAAGAATTTTGAGCATTACAGTAGCGTCCCCAGTCGTCCAACAGCGCAGACAGTCCAACACGCAGGTGTCGTTGAGTTGGGTCTACCAGGCAGGTATTGATTGTATACAATCCAACATAATTTCAACAATAATTTTCGGACAGAAGAATTTCTAAGGCTTTACTGAAGTTTTTTTTTTTTTTAAATACATGAAGTTTTTCATTTTGTACAGAGCTGGAGAGGAGGGCCCTGTCATCTCATTCCGACCATATCCGAAACAATCACCACACTTAAGCGCTATGGACTAAAACCTGTTATGGACGACATAAATCAAGCCGTATCATAATGGTATGTACATAACTACTACTGTAACTAGCCAACAAAGAAAAAAAAAAATGTATTGATGTTTCAAGTGCCAACAAAAAATCAAATCGACGGCCGGAAACATTAAGCCAAAGAGGAACAAATTTAACAGAGATGTATCATGAGATGAGCGGACCCTAGTTTTACCTGTGTTGTGAGTCTCTCCCAAACTCACATGTGGTCACCTTAAACCGAAAGCAAAAGGCAGTGACCTGCATTTATGAATTTCTACTTCAAGGTGATTCCATGCTACTCAAAAGCACTGTTCAGCTGAAATTGCTGACAAATGCAAACATGCAGTTCGGCCGCTGGTAACAACAACAACACCGGCACAGTATAAGCACGATTGACAAACATCAGCACTAGGACAGCGAATGCACAATTGCAATCCGATCGCTGGCAACAACAAAAACAACTCCACTAAGTGAACGGAAGTAAAGGCAACAACAACAGTATGGCAATGTTGGTACAATTGCAGGTGAAGGTCGCGGTCAAGCTTATGCAATATGTTCGGGAAGAATCGACGACGATCGCGGATCATGGGAATATTCAATATTGCAAGATCAGCAATATTGATCTATATAAACGGAGCTTCGACGACTGGAAGAGGACTTCTGCGAGCGTACTCACCAAAGGGCCACGACGGAGAAGTTAATAGAGTAGTCATTTTAAATAATAGTTAGCCGAAAAACATGTAAAAAATTTAATTAAATAAAAGGATAATTAATTTAAATCCTTTGCATTCCTTTTATTTGCCTTAAGTACACCGTTATATCCTACAGTGTACTTGCGTGACATGCGTACCTACCCAAGTGCCACGGCGTTAGGCGGTTGCACCGTGGGATATAACACCTGATTTCTTATCGATCTATCGAGCGGCACGTGGCAATGGAAAAGAAGAGAACGGACTTTTTGTATTTATATTTACAACATAAATTTTTTTTTATTCATTTATTTATCAGCATCATTTTTTCATGCAAATAAAGATTTTAAACATTTAACACAGACATTGGTTTTTTTTAAGCTTTAGTTTTAAGACTTTTTTCCTAGATTTTTTTTTTATTGTTTATGTTTATAGTTTAAGTTAGTTCAAGTACATTTACGAGTAGTATATTTGGAACACAACACAAATTCATTTCCAGTTAAAACATTTAGTTCGATTATTTGTACAAATGTATTTTTCTGTTTCTGTTTTTTTTTTTTTTCTAGTAAGTTTCAATATTTCAATATATCAATATTCGAGTAGGTCGCTTCAACAAGTCTCAACGCGTCAACAGCTTCAACTTCTATCGATTTTTTATAAATTTATTTAGATCGACCATCTTAATATCTGCGACAATCGATTTTTGATCGATCAACTGTGATCACTCATCTGAAGTGGCTCTGTCGAAAGGGCCGAAAGGGAAGGCCAAAAAACAAAAAAAAAAAAAATGAACAATTTTAAACGATGTAGAAGGCAATCATACATCCCCGTCAAAAGTGTCATAAATCGAAATTTGGTAGCTGTATTGTCTACAAAAAAGTCGATTATCCTTTGAGTACCTCAGGATGTTGTAAATTGAATACATTTGAAATCGCTCTCAATACAAAATTATGGAGCTAGGTCTCTTTTGAAGAGAATCAGGCATACTCTAGAAATCGAATCCCCACAAGAAATTCAAATAGTTTAGATTTCTATTGAAATTGCATTAATTTCGAATTGTTTTTTTTTAAGGGACTCGATTTCTAGAGCACACGGGAATGTCTGATTTATCTTCCCTTTTGCCCCATCGAAATGCCACTTTGTCATTTGAGTGAACTTGATTTGATTAACTTCACTACGTCCTCATTACATTCTCTTTAAAAAAAAATTTTTTTTTTATATTTTTAGCTCCAGTCCAGAGAAAATTTGCTTTAAAGCAAAAGCTTGAAAGTAATTTACATACAACATAAATTTCATACATAAATATTTTTATATTCTAGTTAAATATATATGTATATATTTATTATTTATTTTGTTTATCTAATAGATTTTGGATTTTTCTCTAATTTATAATTTTCCATTACTTTTCCTTAATTTTTCTTTTTTTTTTTCTTATTGGTTTGATCTAATTTATCAATTTTATGTTGCTAGTCTTATTAGCGCCTAAAGCCTCCTATTTATTTCTTTTGACCTCCTTCAATTTATATATTTTTGCTGCATACTTATAGATAGAGCTTATCAATATGAATGTTTGTATGTATGTATGTATGTATGTATGTATGTATGTATGTATGTTTGTATGTCTGTATGTTTATATCAACTACTAAAACTCTATTCTTGTTTCTATGCGTACAAATGAAATTCAAGGAATTCAAGTGGCAATCACATTTAAATTAGCTTAGTAAGGATATGTTAGGAAATGACACAATTTTTTATATATTTTGTATTTGTTTTTTTTTTTTTTTTTTTCTTAAAAATTTTGTACAATTCAACAGTAAGGTTCTCTCTTCTAATCTGCTTAAAAACTCTAAACAATGCTGACTATACTTAATTATAAATTGAGGAAAATCTTTGCAAACGAAATGTAAAAGACAGAGAAAAAAAAGAAAGGAAACATTTAGCCTCACTACCGGTGGGTTAAGAAGCGATTGATCTGAGTGAAACTGAAGAGAATCTGACCCTTTCGAATTGAAATATCTTTTAGAATTCCCAACGAAATCTGAGAAATAGATCCTCAAAATTAGGCGCTCTCTATTTATTTTTTTATTTAAAAAATAGATTTTTAAGACAAGTATTTTTTTTTGTTGCTCATTTATAGCTTTTTTGCGTGCTTTAACCTATCAAAGAATGCCAGTGATTTCATTAAAGCAAACAATTCTTCAAAAATAGAAGCTCCATTTCTATGTCTGTCCAGTCACGAGCCCTGTTTCAAAACAAAGCCTTACGAATTTCTTAAGAGAAACCTAAACAGACCGATTTAAAAAATTTGCCGGGAATTCATTCCCAGAAAAAAAAATCTTATAAAAAGGAAAAAAAATCCTACTTTTCTAAGCAGTTGAGGAAGTCAATAAGAAGACGGCAGGCCGTTCGAAAATTTTTAAGCAAATATAATTACATTCCTCAATTTTTTTTTTATCGCTTAGAACACTTCCGTTTTCCAAGAACTTAGAACACTTCCGTATTCATTCAGAGTCGGGCTGAAAATAAAACCAAGCGAAAAGAAGATTTCATTTACATATAAAGACCTTATTGTATTCATGACTCGTTTACGACTAATTCATGCATGTACGCTATAATGAGTTTCCGATTCCAATAAGCTATGCTCTTCTCCTCCTCCTCCTCCTCTCTTTTTTTCTTTCTTTCGTTTGTTTTTCTTTCTCTGCACACGTCTCCTTGCAATTAAGACGAGTCGGATTTCAAAAAAAAAAAAAAAAACACCAACAAGAAAAATTACCCTGCAATTTCTTAAAGTAACATGCGAATGGTGGACAGTTCTTCGGACTCATGACGATTTGCGATCTTCCTTGGCATGAGTCGGAACCGCATCTCAGCGTTTCACTCCGAAGAGATTCGGAATCGATTTGACCTTTTTGCGCGAACAGTTCAAGAAGTCTTTGTACATCTCGGAGCGCAGATAACGCGAATAAGAGTCGCTCTTCATCAGATGATAGACATGCGATGCAGCAACATCGAAACACCAGCGATTGGGTCCATTCGGCGCGCTAACCGCCTCACGTGCTAGTTCCACCGACTTCGAATCGACATTCACCGGGCATGGTGCTTCGGGTGCGAGAAATTCTTGCCAGATTTTCTGTATCGCTTCCTTGATTTCCGATTGCGGTAGGGTCTTCATTTGCTGCACCGACTCCCAGAATCTAATCGGACGCAATAGCACATATAATCACAGGCATTTTTATACCACACTCAACAGTAGTTACCAGGTACCTACTAACTCACCTTAAATTCTCGCTGCTGTATTCTTTCTCCAAAAATTTCGTGAACTGTTCCCGTCCAATGGGATCGTTCAGTAGTTCCCGTAAACTGAAAGCCCAGCGTTTGACGCGCCTCAATGGCACCTCTTTGCTGTAAAGGTGGAAACAAAAAGCAGCCTTCATTCACTGTACATACATACATACATACATAGGTGTATGCATGCTTTGTTGTTCGCCTTACCTATTCCTCTCGGCTTCCCACATTTCTGTGCTGTCCGTTTGCCATGGATTCGGTAATTCCGGTGAAGTTATAAAGTAATCGAATTCACAGTATTGCTCGTAGTACGCCACCAAGCTAACGAGAGAAAAACAAATCCAAACACACACACGCGCACACACACACACACACACACATGCACAGATAGAGGCGCACATTTCGCATCGAGTTCAGATGTTTATCAGAAAAAGTCGGCTAGCTTAACTTACGCTTCGGCTGCTTTCGAAACTTTGATCGTCCGGCGCTCCAATTTCTGCTTACGCAGCGTTATGATTCGCGTCAACTGTTCGATGGGATTTTTCGCGACTGACGCGCCAGCCGAGCCAGTTCCATGACTCGAGCAACCTCGTCGATAGGCTTTCTTTATATCGATCTCGGTTGTGTTCACAAAGCCCGGCATCGGTCGGTGGACATCCCAGAAAGCGCGCTCTTGCGAGTCCAGCACTTTCCGTTCGAGCTTATCGCGTTTTTTCGCGACCTTACTTTGGGACTCAGCCTAAAGGCAAGGGAAAAAAAAAGAAGAAAAATTAATACCGTGGCATTGGAAATTGTGGGGGGAAAATAAATCTTGAGGACCCCACCTGCATGAATATGAACTCCCATTTGCGTGAAAACATTTTCTGTAGTTTCGCAAGATTTTCAGCTTCGTAGTCGGCCAGTTCCAGGCGGGTCTTGTTCTGCATTGTTCGCTTGCAAAGGTATACAGCGTAGTCCGTGTTCTCTGGCTCCCAACAATTCGAAGGCCAAAAATAAGGGGTTTGGAATCTGCAAAGCAATTTTTTTAAATCAATTTATTTTTTATATATATAAATTGCTCGGTGTCGTTTCGGAGGCTCTTGCGGTGTTAGGAAATCCCCGATTTGAGGAGCTCACCTATAAAACGTTCCGTCATTTTTCACCGTCAAGGCATGATCATCGATGGGAAATATATATCCATGTGCGGCTAATAAATGTGCAAAATGCAGCGCCTCCGTAACATCCTCAACATCGAAATTCTTTAAAATCCAGGACACCAAATCGGCACCCGTAAACACAGAAGGAACTTTACTCATGAATGCCTTCACGGTGCGAACAGCGACACCAGTTGATTCCGCTTGCATCTTTTCTATAATCGCCTCCATCTGTTGAACCGTTCAGAGCATAAGTGGGAGTTTGTGTGTGTAAGTGAGTGAGAGAGAGTTCCGCAATTGCGAATATCCGCATCGCTTACCTTCTTGTATACGAGGATATTTGGCGCGTCTTCGTTGCGCTTCTGTTGATTCGTGTTCGATGCACAGGAGCCGTGTTGAATTATTTTCGAATTGGATGCATTCGAATGGGAGCCACTGCTGCTGCCGCTTGCGGACGGTGCCTTCAAATAGGTATGTCCACTAGATGTGGTGCCACCAGTCGTTGTTGCCGTTGCTGTTGTGGTTAGTGCGGCTGCGGCCGCGACAACGCTGCTCGTACTGTTGGCATTAGAGCTGCAGGCGCTGCTGCTGGTGCTGTTGCTATTGGTGTTGGTGCCACTGGCGTTTGTGGTTTTCGCGCTGGTCTCGTTGAATGGGACAATGGCGGCACTGCCATTACTCTTCGTAGTCGCATTTGTGGCGGTAATTGGTGTTTGTGCATTCGTCTCGGCGTTGGTCGCGTTAGTATTTGCAGCTGCTGTGGCGGCATCATACGGTATATGCACCGTTGCCGTACCGCCATTGCCAATCGCATTTCCATTTCCATTTCCATTTTCCGAGCTCGGCGAACAACCGGTCACGGTGACAGTAATTGGTACATTAATTTCCCGCGGTGAAGTCGTGACGCTCGATGGAATCAAAAGAGCCGAAGGTTCCGCCGCCGTCGCCGCCGCTGATTTACTGGCATTCAGTGCAATAGAAGTCTGCGTTTTGTCCACTTCAGTCGTCATTGTTACCATTTTCTTTATAAAAAAAAAATAAATCACTCCAACTTTCTCTTTTTCGCCTTTTCCTAAAATTCTCTTATTTTTCTTTTTTTATTATTTCAATTTTCTATTCTATTTCCCACGCGAAGCACGCATTTTCTTGTTTAGGTGGGGGCGAAAACACTTCAAACTCAAAGTCGTTCCCCTGCGGAAACTAAGAAAACGAACGCTTGGGGCATTTTTATTTTTTCAATTTTTTTTCTATTTAATTTTTTTTTTTTTTTTTTACTTTTTGCCGTTTCCTTTTTTCGCAATTTTCCAAGCCTTTGAGCAATGAGTAGCGCGAAAACACACCTTCTCGTTTTTCGCTTGCCTTCGTGTTGTATGCAGTACAATCCGAGTGCGTGGATGAAAAAAATTTCTGGCTTCTACAGGAAGCCTAAATACTGTGTGTTGACCTTATTTTGCTTCGAGAGGAAACGAACGAATCGATAAATGCGTTTTATTTTTTAAATTAATAAATTTTCTTCTTCCTGCGAATTTAAATTTTTCACACACAGTACAAAAAAAAAAAAAATAAAACAGACAAACAGAATGCCTGCCACTTGAAGTATTTTTTTCTTGGCTTTAAATTTTTATTGAAATGTTTTCGAAAGCTCCTTTTTTCAGTGCTTTTCCCGACAATCGTTTGACGACAACTGTCGTCGTCGTCGTCGAATTGACTGCTCTATGATTGCTCATGAATGCCTCCTCTCCATCGAGTCCTACGCGTCCTTCTTGAAACTCGAGGATAACTTTCTGATATGCATCGATTTTTGCCTTCGATTTCATTGCTGATGCCATCCATGCGCTCCGCTCGTCATTTGGTGCGCAGGCGTTTCGCATGGGAGCCCACGATGGAAATGGCAAAAAATTGCCTGTTGTCGTTGCTGCCTGTTGGGGCTCTCGATGGTGAATGCGAGCATGCTGTTGAATCCGAACGGTATGAGAATCCTGTCAGGTGGTTGAGTGCAATCGCTCTCACGCTCTGTGTGTATTTTTGACTCTCTCTCTCTCTCTCTCTCGTCTGTGTCCGTCTCTCTCGTATGAGATTGTTTGATTTGAAAGCAAAATAATACGAGCATTACGCTCTTTCAATTATATATATATTGCTTGTATTACTAATTACCGTATTTGCCTCTTCGCAAAACAATTAATTTCATGTTTAATAAGCTGCAAGCGAGAAATGGCTCTAATTTGGAGTTCCGAAATGCCTAAAGGTATGCTAAGAAATAATGGCATAATTTATTTTCAAGCATTTCAATTCCGTTTTCAGCCTAAAAGCAGGCAATTATTTGGAAATTATTATTATTATTTTTCTTCGTTCGAATGAATCTTCTGTCTCTCATGTTAAGACGGAAAAAGGGAATTTAATGAATGAAAATTTTGTATTTTTATTTCAAAAATCATAGAACTTACCCAAAGATACTTAAAATTTTCTCATTGCCTCGAAGCCACCAAAAATTTTAACTGCTTTCTCCACAAATAATATTTTTTTTTATTATTAAAAATTATTTTTAAAATAATTAAATTACATTTTGACAATCTTTCGCTTAATTTTAATTCAATTAGCTTAGTTTCTCGTTTTGCTCTAAGCTTATGAAATGTGGATTAATTTTTAAATCGCGCAGTTTCTTTCATTATTTACAAGGATCACGAAATATTAAAAAAAAAAAACGTATTTTTAAACTTTTTATGGCTCATTTTACATTGCGAAAAATTTGAAAAAGCAAACTGAACTAATTATTCAAATTTTTTAATTATATTTATTATTAATAACAATAGTAATTGATAATTTTTTAAAATTTTTATTCTAATTTGTGTTTTATTTTAAACCAAGTTTAATATTTACCATTAAAACAAAAAGTTTTCGTCTAGAGATAGCAATTTTAAATACAGTCAAAACTCTCTATAACGAACTCCTTTAAAATGAATTCCTCTCTATAGGAAATGTTGGTAGGGCTTTTTCGCTACACTTTTAGTGCCTTTTTTCCTCTTTATAACGAATTCTCTATGTAACGAACTTTTCTCCGACCGCTTGCTGTTCGTTATAGAGCGTTTCGACCGTAATTGAATCGGTCATTTCAAAAACCTCTTAAATCAAATTTATTCCAACATATGTACAGACATATATTTGCTGAAAATGGTTCCTTAAACGTAGATGCGTGTTTTGGGAAAAGAACACATAAGCTAAAACATTCCTTCCTCCTTAATACTGAATTAAGGATAAAAAAAAGTCCTTTAAAACTCATTGGCTTAAGCGTGAAGCAGTTTTTAATTGATTCCTCAAAAATTCTATTCTAGTGAATTATGAGGTTTTCGAAATGACCGTTCAATTATAAAGGATTTTTTTTTTTCAGTGCAGAAGATTTCACAATTCAATTTTTTATTTAATTGTGCAATTCGAATACCCCTTAATCCTACGTTTGGGGTGTAAAATTGCCTTGAAAAAATTCTGGTATTCACAGCGGTCATCCGCTACAGGTGCTACCGAATTTATAAATCAAAATGAGCAGGCAGGGAGCACTGTCAATGCTTTCGAAGGTTGGAAATTGCCACACCGTTTATGAACCGATTTTTTCTCAAAGAATTATCCCATTGAGGGTAAGAAGACCGAAAGAACAAATCGATGGTAAAAAGTCGGACATTTATAGGATGCATGTATTTTTACAGGGTGTTCCACCCTAAAATGGTTTTCTTTCTGGCTATTCTATTTTTCCTGAGCAAGACCACAAATATAGTATGACATATATACAACAGTTTTGAAGGAAATTTATCGTAGATTTGGAAACAAATACGAAAATTGTATACTAATAAGACCTTTTTCATACCAAATTGGCTTCCAAAGTCAAAAAATTTAAAGAAAATTTCAAAATTTTAACTTCGATAGCAAAGATATCCCTGAAACTGCAAATAAGTAAAATAAAAATTTATACTCCAAAAAAGGCCTGTCAATTGGCTGTCAAACTGCATTAAAAGTTTTTATCTGATATGCAATCTTTATATCCGTATACATTATATTTTTTGAAACTTCTGAAAATTTCATTCTTTCCCCTGTTACTCCTCAAGGCTACATTTTAAACCACCCCTCGCATACGATTTCTTAATCATACTGACCCCCAACCCTACAAAGAACACTAGAAAATCGCTTTAGTACGGAACACCCTGTATGTGCATTAGGGCTGCTCTTAATTCCCGAAATGGAATTTCAATCGGTCTCAGGGTCCAGAATTGTTCCATTGGACATGGAGGAGAAACGTGAGAAATTTGGAAGCAATCGGATAACGGGAACCCGTGGCAGTTTTCAATTGAAGTTTGGGAAATTGGCAAAAATAGAGAGGAAACGGCCCTTAACTCCCCACAAGGCGCCCCTACGGATATATAACGTATGGCCAACCCCCATTATTTTTTTACTCCGAACATTTTTTCTGAACAAACCTACCCCCTATCTCCCCTCCTTAAGGGGGCTCCCATACAAAAATAATTTTTTAAAAACTTTTCCCCCCATCTTCCTAACTAGCCCCAGAGTGCTCCTAGAGGAGTCAAATGTATGACCGACCCCCATTAACTTTGTTTCCCTAACATTTTCTCCGAACATACTTAACCTCTATCTCCCCCCCTTAAGGGGGCTCCCATATAAAACTACCTTAATTTGAGCAAAAATTCATACAAAAGAAACGAACGTAAAAACAGTGAATAATGCGTTTCAAAAAATATTTGTTTTGAATTAATTTTATGAATAGAAACTACTAACCGATTTTAATGGTTATAGTCTCAAAAAACTCGTCATAGATTGAGGTTTGCGGCATTTGACTCGAAAATATATTTTTTTTCTACTAGCGTCATTATTTGGCCAGTTAGGGGATGGAACCCAAAATTCAGTTTAAAAAAAAAGGTAATAAAATATATCATATTATTAAAACACACCAAAAACTAATCCAATATTCTTCATATTAGGCTCGTTTAAAAGGTAATTTTGTAAATTTTTCGAATATGTATGCTGAACATGCTCTTTCTTGTTCCTACGGCATCTATATTATAGATTGAAGTTCGTGAGGCATTTTTCTTTAATTTAAGCCTAATTTTGTATGGGGACCCCCCTAACGAGGGGAGATAGAGGGTAGGTATGTTTGAAGAAAATGTTTGGGGTAAAAAAATAATGGGGGTCGGTCATAATATATCAGCCCCCTAGGAGGGGTTTGACTGTAGTGACGGCCATTTTGTATGAATTTTTGCTCAAATTAAGGTAGTTTTATATGGGAGCCCCCTTAAGGGGGGAGATAGAGGTTAAGTATGTTCGGAGAAAATGTTAGGGAAACAAAGTTAATGGGGGTCGGTCATACATTTGACTCCTCTAGGAGCACTCTGGGGCTAGTTAGGAAGATGGGGGGAAAAGTTTTTAAAAAATTATTTTTGTATGGGAGCCCCCTTAAGGAGGGGAGATAGGGGGTAGGTTTGTTCAGAAAAAATGTTCGGAGTAAAAAAATAATGGGGGTTGGCCATACGTTATATATCCGTAGGGGCGCCTTGTGGGGAGTTAAGGGCCGTTTCCTCTCTATTTTTGCCAATTTCCCAAACTTCAATTGAAAACTGCCACGGGTTCCCGTTATCCGATTGCCTCCAAATTTCTCACGTTTCTCCTCCATGTCTAATGGAACACTTCTGGACCCTGAGACCGATCAAAAACTCGCTACAAAATTTCTCCATAGAGTTAAGAGCAGCCCTAATGTGCATAAATTATTAAAAAGTCTACTTTAGAGAAAAGAAAATTGAAGCCGCATGCTTTTATTAAAATTAAGGATATGAAAGGATGGAAAAGCGTTCGTATCTGAAGACTGATATGAAGGCGTGACTCATACATACAGCAAGCTTCTACATTTAATATTTACAGTTTAAAGAGTACACCGCATGATCTCGTACCACTGTGCTAGATTTCGGTTAATCTCTTAACGAGACCAATTCATTTAGGTCCTGCAGCTAGAGGAAGTAAAGTCAACACGAATAGCTTTGTCCCACATTATCCCTCACACTTGGCGCTCAAACACATTTAAGGCACATAATGTACACACGACCAAGCACGCACCCACACACACACACATACGCACAAAAAACTACACATGCTATCAATTGTTAATTACCGAAACAATTCTCAATCATTTGCCTTCCTTATTTGTATCTCTGTTGACGTTTTCGCTGCTACCTCGGTTTGTGTTTCTTGTGTCGCGATTTTGATTGTTGCCATTGTTGTTGCTCTGGTTGTTGTTGCTGTTGTTGCTATTGGCACGCCGGTATTTAGGCGAGACGTAGAAGACATTGTCCTGCTGCTCATCATCGTCGTTTTCCAGGAGCGATTGCGGCAGGCTGCGATACGAATCCGATCGATAGATTTGATTCGCTCGGTTTCTCAGCACTTGTGGATGCTCGATGTATTCGCTGTCGGGATTGATGGGCGGCAAGGGCCGTCGGTAATTGACCAGTATGTCGCGATGCAATGGTATTTGTTGCCGCGGTGGTGCATAGAATTGCGATTGATGTGAGACTGCCGGGGGTGGGTAACGGCTTTTGCCATCGTAAGGAGCAATTTGATAGGGATCGACGAACTCAGCATCGGGGTTAAATGGTGGACGATTGGGGGCGTAATTGACGTATGTATCGTTCTCGAGATTCCAGTAGTTCTGTTGCTGCTGTTGCAGTTGAGGGTGTTGCTGAGTTTGCTGCTGTTGCGGTGTTGGTTGTTGTTGTTGTTGTTGTTGTTGTTGTGTTGACTGTTGATAGTGGAAATTGGGATTCGGTCGAACACGATGATAGTTGATGAATTTACGCACTGGCTGTTGTTGGAAGGGTTCATCGTAGAAGCGATTGTTCTGCCGCCCTTGCACAGGAGGTGGCGGTGGTCCATAATAATAGCTGGGATAGGCTCTGCTCCTTGGTATCGGATACTGATACGGCTCCTCTGGCGCGGCTCGATAATTGTCCAATGGCACTTTTTCGACAGCCACCCATGGACGTTGTGTTACAGGAAGTTGTTGTTGTTGCGATTGGTGTTCGTATGCTGTTCCGATAAATGGCTCCTGCAAGTACTTGGCACTCAAACGTTGCTTCTTGAGTCGAACTGGTTGTTGTTGTTGTTGCTGTGCTTGATAAGAAGCACTTTTTGGTAGCAATGTGGTGGATTGTTGGTATTTTGGCTGATCATCCTGTTGGTTGGATGGCGGTGATAACAGTTTCTGTGAAGCTTCGATGTCCACTTTATCGTAAGCCATTGGACTGAAAGAATTCTCATCGTTCATCGGTGGACTATAGGTTACCATTGGCTTGAATGGTTCCTCATCGAAGTTGACTGGTGGACGGAATTCATTGATGTTGCCACCATCCACCGGACGTTGAATATTCTTCGAAGCATCAAAACTAAACTCGTAAATCGGCTTGACTTTTGGCGTGCGCGGAATGGCGTTGTCGCGAAGCTGCTGATTTTGATAGTATCGAAGGGTCTCGCGTAGTGCATTAACTTCGTGCTCAAAGTTTTCAAGAGGCTGCGGCTTGTATTGAACCTCTGGTTTGGGTGTTATATAGACAATGTTTTCGTTGAAGGGCAAACGATGTGGCTTCAGTCGCTGTTGTGGCGACTTGTGGGGTCGTTTGCTGGTGGAATACAATTTAATCGGCTTTGGTGATGGGGGTGGATCCTCCGTCGTGGCCAAAAATGCATCGATCACGTTGGATTTGACCGGTTGCCTCTTCGCTTCAAAGTACTCGTAATAGATTGGATTCGATTTTGAAAACGTGTCTTTTGTTGGCGTCGGTGTTGTTGGCACGAATTCGATTAGACTGGGTCTTGAGCCCGGATATGGTCTGCCGGGATAGACTGGGATGGGTATGGCAACTGGAACAGGAATTGGTTCAATTACGTTGAGTGCATTTGGCTGTGTTTGATGTATTGGTGACACTGGTGGCGATGCAATAAACTTCTCGACCGGAGTTGAGGGTACCGAGGCTTTCGAGGTGATTGGAGTTGCCGGTGTAATGTTGATAAATTTCGGTTTATACTCTGATATTTTCGTTATGACAGCTCTGAAGGTGGTTCCACAGAAGGCGACAATGTGGTTGTGGTTGAAGTTGTGGTTGTAGTAGTTGTTGTTGTTGTCGTTGATGTTGTTGTGTGTGGAATTCTATGTCTGAAGGTGGGCTTCTCTGGCTTTTCCAAGCGACTGAATTGATTAGCTGGCGGCGGCAGAACAATTCCCGGCACAAGTGGACCTGGTGGAACCGGATTTGTATAGTTGTTTTTATAAACAAAGCTATAAGCTGGTGGATAGTATAAAGTCGGATCGTCTTCGTCTAGGAAATCAGTGCCATTGAATGAATCTAGCGAACCATTACGTCCGAATGGGAATGGGCCGAGACCCGGAAATGTTATCGGTCGTGCGTTGCTCAGTAGCGGATTAACAAACGTTTGGTTGTTGAAAAGCCACGATGGGTAGGGCGCCGGGTAGACGTAGTGTGGCTCACCGCCCGCAGTATCTTGAGGCGTTCCCGGCCGGGCAATAGAATTTTTCTCGTTGTCACTGTCATTCTCGGACGGCGGGGTGTCGGCTTCAGGGCCGGCGGTATAAATTGGTATCGATTCGTTAGCGAGCGGATAGACGACCGTGAATTTATTATTTCCGATAAACTGAACTGGCCCGTTCTCTTCCAGCTGGACGGGAAATGGTGGCGGAACTTTTGGATTGGGTGGTATTTTAATCTGACGCTCGGGTGCATCGTAATCATCGATAGATGACCATGGCTCGTCGTGTGGTATCTCTTCGTTAAGACTTCCACCCTTAAGAACTAATAAATGATCTTCAGCTAACCAAATATCATCCTCCTGAAGACCACCGAAATTATGCTCATTATCAATTGGGACTTCCTTGTTCGGAAGATAGCTGAGTATTCCCGGTCTTTTCGGTTCTCGACGGAAAAGTTCTTTCTCGATTAGGCCATATTTTCCATCCCGCACTTGATCAGCTAGCGTCTTCTTCGAGTCATCTATTTTATTCTTCTTTTTAAGTTTTTCTTTGCCAGAGCCAGCACTTAAACGTAGTATACCATTGTCCCAATTATCAAAATCTCCTGAATCTTCCAGTAAGGCCTCGTCATCGTTGCGTCCGTCCTCTATGCTGTCGGTTAGATCGAGCACGGTTTTTAATTTTGCGGGTTTGACTGTTGTTGTGGATGTTGCGGATAGTCCAGATGTTGTGGATGTTGCGGATGTCGCTGATAATGAATACTTTGCACTCGTTTTTGTTGGTTTTGTGCTTTTGCTGCCGATCTGAAGTACTTCAATTTTCGCCTGTGGCTTCGTATTTGATCTGAAAAACGTGGTATTCCCAGAAACAGCCGATATCTGGTACGATGAACTGCTCTCGGAATTCTGTAAGTGACCGGCTACCAAACGGTGCACCATTCGCGATCTGGAAATGGCAGAAGAGGAAACGAGAAAACTTGTATTAAAAAGTCAATGTATTGCGAAATCTTATAACAACAGAAATTAAATGCTCAAATCAAATGTTGCAATCGCGGAAGAGAAAATGGAAAATGGTGTTAAACTGATCTAAATCATGTTGCACTCCAAAATTTTGCAAACACCTTTACCCGAAACATGAACCCATCGGCCGATGAAGTAAATGCTTTCAATTTACACCTTTTCTTCTCTAGACTGATTGGTACCTCGTCGCTTGAACCAAATAACATTGCTTGTGATGAAGTATTGCCACTGGTTTGGTTGCTAACTAATTGAAATCGAATAAGACAGTAGCCGATTGCTGCCAATACTCATGGCGATAGTTAGAGTTGTGGGCTCATAATGACGGAATAGCGGATGGTTTTGCACAGCTGTTGATCTTAGGCAAAGAAAATACTTTAAGACAACGACAAATTGATGGTTCTTTGGGAAGGCTGTGAGATAAAGTTCATAAGATTTTGAGTTTAGGTTTAAAAAAACCTCGACCCCTTTTCGCGAATTCATCGTATGTTGCAAAAACTAAATTTTACAGGAGAGCGTTTTTTCTACTATTCTTTCCATATGCAACTGTGTATAAGCTAAAACAAATTCCACATTAACTCCATAACTACAGTGCTACATAGGGGCTATAATGTTTTGCCAGGAGATGAATTGAAGGCTTTAATAGAAATAAGCATAAAAAGTATATTTCGTACAAAATTTAACATACGATGAATTTGCGAAAAGGGGTCGACCTGATCGAAGCAGTATTGTAGAGAGGGCTGGGACTTCGTGAAGAGGGTTTTTTTTTTGTTGTGCTTACTTGAGTTGTTAGAGTCCCACCTTTTACTTGAAATCCGCCTGAAGATGACCAAAGTTTATTTAAGACTGTGGGTGTGTCGCTACCTGGGAAGTTTTCTTTACTTTTCTGTTTTCGTTGTACTCAAAAGGGCAATCAAGAACCCTCTTGAAATTTCTCGCCCGAAATTTCTCTATACTGACCCAGATCGAATAAGAAGTGAATTTAGAACCAAATCTAAATGAAAGATCTTAATAAAAAATCCTTTAAATCGAATGAAAAAAAAAAAAACCAGAACCCATAAACTACACACAAAAGAATATTCAAAAAAACTTCATTATCCAAAAAAAGAAAAAAAAATTGATAAGCAACAATGATCCGAGCGCACCCCAACAAATTTCGATGACGCCGCAAACACCTCAAGACAAACGAAATTCAGAAATGGCAACTCACGTTTTTGCTGGCTGTCGTTGTTGAGTAGCGTTTCGGTTTGCCGATGAATCATGTCTGCTAGACTCGCGAGCACCAACAGCAACAACAACATCTGTTGCTTCGACATCTTCCAATGGCATCGATGGCTCTTTCGATCGACGTCGGTTTGCCTCCGAAATCGTTGTTCGCTGATGTCTTTCGCCGCTGCTGTGTGTCTTCGGTGTCGTGGGCTCATGGCTGCCAGTGCTGTTGTACTGATTCCTCCTAAAATTGTGACGCCGCTGGTAGCTGCCCGTAGCTGTTGCCGTCAAGCTATTGCCATTACGTGCTTCAGTTGCTACAGTTGTGCCCAAATACGATGGAGATGGTGATGACACGGCAGCCGGCTGTAGACTACGATTTTGGCGTGCGCCACTATTTCGGCTATTCGCCTCAACACTTCGCAGTGGCCGCAGTGGCACAGAATTCCGATTCGTCTTACGATCTATCGTTTTATCGACAGCAATTGGCCCTGCTTGCTTCGGTGACGATAATGATGATGGTGGTGGTAGTGGTGATGATGGAGATGGAGACGATGATGAAGCAGGCGCCGACCTTGCCACTGGCTGTCTTTGGCGCGCTATGGCCAACCTTCTTCGTTCGGTTGACATGACTCTCGTGGGTAACGTCGCTCGATGCGGTGCCCGAAGCGATGGCGATTGTGCGGTTGTTGTTGCTTCTGTTGTTGCTCTGGCTGCTGAAACGGTTTCCGTTACGGAAGCAGCTGCTTGACCCACTGTATCGAGTGTAGCCAAAAGCGATATTAATGCGAGCAAGTGCAAGGCCAACGACGATGACTTCATCTGCAACGAGAAGAGTTCACGATGGAATCAACAACAAGAATCTCGAATCGAATGAATAGGATAATTAATATAAAAAAAAAACAATAATAATAAAATAGCTATTAAAAATATGAGGTAGTTAAAAATGCAACAACACCAACGCAACCCGTTTAGCAATGTGCATCAGTCAGCAATGGTTTTTATGGTAATTAGCTGCAATGAGATTTCGCGCCAGCATCAAGCTCAGGCAGTACGTTCAGTACGGCTTAAGCTGCTGCCACGCGCGCTCAAAGGTTGCTGCTGGCTGGATGGTGTCTGAAGAATCACCGATGCCATTCAACACGCTCTCAAAGCTCTCAACGCTGAACGGTCGTCTGCAGCCTGCAGCTTTATAGCCGAAAGTTATGGCGCGGGCACGTGCTCTATGCGCTTCGTGCTTCATGCTTTATGCCTTTTAAATGTTTGTTGATGTTTTTTCATTCATTGTTTATTGTTTGTTTGCTTGTTTTTCATTTTTTTTTATATTTTTTTTTTTTTTTGAAAGCGATGGGTGTTTTTCATTTGTTTTGCTTTGTTACTTTGTTTACTTCAAATAAATGGTTATTAAATGTTGTATTATCGAAATATTTGGACTGTCATTTCATTCATCGTAAATATTGAAAATCGAAATTTGATTATTGTAAATCTTCTTTTGATGGGATGTTAGAAATTGCTAAGTGTGAGGCTTGGATTTACTTTAACCCTTAACGTAATGATATATTAAATAAGTAGAAAAAAATTTTTGTGCAGTAAGTAGTTTTATTAACCCTTTATTGTATGATACATTAAATAAGTGAAAATTTTTCTATAAACGGTTTTATTAGGGCTTGAGCAATTATTTTAAATCTTTTTTAATAAAAAAGTGCCAGAAACCAAGCATGAGTTCGATTGCGATAGAGGGTTAACTCGGTACAATGCTTTTCGATTGTCGATAATCGAATTTATGTCGATTATTCAACGAGGAACTATAAATGGGCAACTTTAACCCAAGGAAACGAGAGATGTTACGGAAATGAAATATAAGTCGATTAAACGAAATATTTTTATTAAGGAACGTTTGAAAATATCCAGAAAATTTGGTGGCATCGTATGTGCCAAAACCCACACCAGGAGATCAAATACCTACAACGAGCTTAGTATCTAAAAAAAAAAGGAGAGGAACTGTTAATTAAAGGGTTAAGGCTGTAATGAGAGAAATCACCAGCTTACTTTGCTCTCTATAAGAGTCTTTCTTGAAAGAGTTTTCATTACAAATCTAAAAATACCTAGTTATCCCAGTAGGAAATGGAAGCACACATAAGTGAGAAAAACAATACTTCCGCCAGTGACAATAAAAATACTTTGATCCCCGAAAATCTTAAAAGCCACCTAGAGAAATATCCAAATCATAGTCAATATTTGCGATCGAAGCAGGATTTTCACTAAATGCCCAATGCTTCCATGACCACATGACGCAGTAATGAGCCACAAATTGCCGACTATGCAGGTGGTATGCATGCAGTCCAACCAATCCACAAATCGGATATGTATGGGACCAATATTAAGTTGTTCCATACAAAAACGATGTTCGATTAGCAAAAGCTCAGCCCATTTGATTGTGTGAGTGAATGAGTGAATGAGTGAACGTATGAGCTATTGGCAGGAAAATTATATTTGTGGCGTCTGTGCTCGTGAATATTGCATTAAAGCGTAATTCAATAACAACGAAAAAGAACGACAACAACAACAAAGAAAAAAAAAACCACCAAAACAAGCGGACTGCATTACTTCGTAGCTGCAATTAATTAGATCAACAATTTCATTCGAAGCAACAAACCCGTTTCGATTGCCCGATGCAACAAGCCTAGCTGGCAACGAACGGCACGATTCTTGTTGCCAACAATGGAGCAGGTCAAATCGACGCCAACAGCAGCGACACCAGCTTTGTATTTGTCTAATGTCAGTGTACTTCTGGCAGGTATTCTGAGTTCTTATTGATCATGTAACAAAAGAATGAACCCAGGGGGCGGGCATACTGAAAAATATGTAGATTGGTCCTATGAGTTCGGGTACATTGCATGCATTATGAGGGCAGCTAAGATTTTCTAGTGTGAATTAGGTACATATTATTTGCAGCTATAGTGTCTACTCTGAAATAAGAGTTGCCATCGTAGACCAACTTCATTAAAATGTGACTTAGTTTTCTTACTGATTTCCGCTCAAAAATGATGCAATAATATCAGCAAAGGATGGATCTCAGCGATGAAATGATACGGTGATATATGTGATAGCATACCCACGCCTCAGAAGGAGCATGCGTGAATCCGAAAAGAGGTAAACATAGGTTGAGAAGAAGAAAATATTAAACTGATATCGCTAGAAGAAAGCATTTTCTTTCAGAAAACAAAAACTTTAAGCCATTTCAAATGTATGTTTCCATAACGTATTTAAATGAAACATACCACAGTAAAACTCTCATAAGCTCAATTACTTTCTTTCACTTTCAAAATTAGTCGTCTTCGTAGCATAAAGAAAATGTAGTCTCGAGATCCAATAATTCAACAAACATTTCAATTTTACCCCATGACTTCGTTTGAAATAATGTAGCGTACAAGTGATGTCTACATTGCCAATTAATGTTGGCGTCGATTGCCTAACTTGCGAGCACATTTTATGTACCAATTTTAATGTTAATCAATTTGCAGTGAATTTTCAAAGGAAATAAATAAATTTAAAGCTCGCTGAGCATTAAATTTTTAAAGCTCCCCCTCCACGGCTTGGCACAATTTGCTTTTAATGACTTTTTCAATAAATTTTTCTTTGTATTCAATTGCGATCAATGAGGCAATAGAGTACAAATTTTTATAAGAATTTGAACAAATAAGTACGCCGAAAGATGCCAATGAAGATGACTTTGAGCGATTAAGAAAAGCGGTTTTTGACTAGTTAGAAGTTCAAGATTTTTTTAGCTTTTCGAAGAATGGCGAATGAAGTTCATGAACGATTGTCTAATAATTGAAAGGCAACCTTGCAACTATCAAGTGAGATAAATTTTAAGAATAACTTAATTATTCAATGACGATTTCGAATGACCAGTAGAAGCTAAGTTAATCCACATAACTTTGAAGAAAAAAAAAAGATCATTTATGGATTTCGTAACGGCAGAATTGACACTTTCGTTTTCCTCCGGCATTTTTCTTGAAGGCCAAATGAATAAATCATGGATTTAATTTTTCTTACGGCACCATTCAAGTCACTAATATATACGGATCTAGTGCTCGAAATCGAAATGTTAACTGTAAATTGTGCCAATCAAAAAGACCCGCCATGCGTCCACCTCGCGAATGCAGTCCACTGTTTTTTATTTTATTTAATTTAATTTTTTTTTTTTACTAATTAGCAGCAGAAACAAACGATCGAACAAGGCGAAGTCTTAAGACTGCGCCCAATTCTAGAATCATAAATAAATCTTCGACCGAAATAAATATTTTATGCGAATTTTTCGCTCCTGGTTTTTTCTTTTTTGTAATATTTTTTTTTTTTTCTTCTTTTTTGTTAGCAGTAAATCACGCTGAGATTATGGTGCTACTTCAAAGGTGTGCGCATGCGCAAAAGCAGCTGTAAATGCAGTCTTTTTCTTGCTTGAAACAAAAGGCACCGCTACGCGAATACAGTTTAAAAAAAAAGAGTATATATGTATGTATCTAAATAAAATAAATCTTATATTGTGGGTGGAGATTATACCGAAAAAAGGCGTTTGTATACGAAACTATGCCATTTAAGGAGCATATTTTCAGTTGTTTTGATCATGATTAATTATCCGCAATATTTTATAAGTACATATTGTATTATAAGCCAATTAAGTATGTTACGAATTTTTGCACTCTTTTGACAGTTTTTTATATTTTTTTTCTGTTATTTCAAAAATCTGTATTAACAAACTTATATTAATCCGGTAGCGCCTGAATTAAAAAAAATAAATATAAAAAATAAAGTGAAATATGAACTGGTTCAGGTACGGGGATGGCAGAAAACGAACTCTTTCAGTGATGCCATATGGCATCGCTAAGGCGCTACCGGGTTAATTAATGGAGGAAAAACTGGACTTATTGATAGAACGGCTTTTGAGCTTTTTTAATGAATTATTGCATCTAAGGACTGCAATTTTCTTTATGCTACGAAGACGACTCGTTTTGAAATTGAAAGAAAGTAATTTAGTTTATGAGAGTTTCACTGTGATATGTTTCATTTGAATTCTTTATGAAAACATATATTTGAAACGAAGGTTGTTTTCTGGAAGAAATTGCTTTCTTCGAACTATATTTTGAAGAAATCAAACTTCTATTTACTTGTGAATATGATGTCACGAGGAGGGTGATGCTGGACAATAACGATTGACGATAAGGGGGAGGGGGAGTCTAAAATGGTCAAAAACATGCAGACATAATATATGGACGGTCCCTCCTCACCAAATCCTACACTTTCCTCTCTCTTCGGTCTTAAACGATTCCATTAGCCTTCAAGCACGATTTCTCATGATATAATGATGCATTTCAGCAATTCAAGCACACACACACTTCAGTGCGCATGCGTACACGACCCCAAACCAATCAGTTGGGCTCGTGCCAATCCCACACTTCAGCACTCAACGAAGACATCTCAATTTCAGCAACATTTTTCATACAATAATTACATGAGACCACTGAACCAGAGAGCAACGTCAGACCTTTTTAATGGGATTCGGATATGGAGCGCGACGCGTAATTAACGGTTCGGGAGAGATTGTCAGTTGCTTTTCCCAAAACGGGCACGACACCTGCCCGTTCGATTTGGCTTCATCAGCGGCCGTTCGGCCATTCGTTTTAACGAGT
The DNA here is from genome assembly GCA_020466095.1 of Chlorops oryzae. NCBI lineage: Eukaryota > Metazoa > Arthropoda > Insecta > Diptera > Chloropidae > Chlorops > Chlorops oryzae. Next base: position 38,333,986 of record CM035808.1, read on the forward strand.
CGTGTCGGCACTTAGGCCAAATAGACCCGAACGAGCCGCGAACGACTCTGTCCGCAGTAATTGTTAATTGGGAATTCGGTTTGTCTTGCCGCTTTTGGAGTCTCTTTTTTTTTTGAGTAGAATTTTAAAATTTTCAAATAAGTAAATGCAATATCGTTGTATAACGACAGTGGCCATTAAAAAAAAAAAAGTATTTTAAAGTTTTTATTTGAAACTTTTTACTTTTTTAAAAATTTATTTTTTTAATTAATTTATTTTTGCTACAATTTTGACCCGCGAACGCGCTGCATTCGAAATGCCTTTTGACCATAAATGCGTTTGTACCTGTCGCAGAGTGCGATTTGACATGCTGGCATTCGACGAAAGTGTTCGTATTCGAAGAATGAAGAGTTCTTTCTATTTGACTCGATTACACTACACAACAAAATCAAATTTTTTGTGCCCTTAAAGTTTTGCTATATTTTTATACTAATTAAGGGTCACTGAATATGTGTGTAGTATAAATTAGTTTAGTGGTCGTAATCCCTTGGGCTTCAACCAATTTTAAAGATCTTGGTTTCATATGAAAGAAGAATAAAAACAAGTAAGGGTGTTATAGTCGGGCGAGCCTGACAATACCTACAATACCCGACACACACAAATGTTTAAATAATTTTTAAAACACGCCCAAAAAACAGGACCATTAAAAAAGAATATTCAAGAGATTTTTAAGGCAATGAGGGGCCCCATATATCGACTTTTGTTCAATTTCTTTATGAAAACCACCTCTTTGCCACACCCACTTTTCCAAATTTTGAATTCTAATCGGAGGCTTAAAAATACGCTGAAATTTTAAAATGCATTGAAATATTTCGAAAAAGTCGGATTTTTGGGGCAGTTTTTGGATTTTTGTAACAGACCCTTGTACTGGAGGTACCCTTAATAATGGACCGACCAAGGAAATTTTTTGGGAGGATGCTTATGGCTTCAAAGGAAGCACACGTGTCAACTTTCGTTCAAGTCTAATTTGAATTTCGGGCTTAGTTGTCTTAGTTTCAGAATTTTTCACTTTGACAGTTTATTTTTCACTCAATGGGTCAAATTTTTACCATTAATTTAATTTTGACTTAAGGCACATACAATAAGCATTCAAACTGCATTTAAGTTTTTTTTACGATGATCCATTAGCGTGGGAGAGTTATTTTTCTCGACTTACTGCCTAAAAACTTTAGGGCCCTAAAACTCCTCAGGGGTGCAATTGCGAATCCACCCCCCTCCCATACGATCTTTTGTTAGGTCTGACCTCCTCTATCAGCTCCCGACCGGTTGACCTTCACAAAGGGAACACCCTGTATATGATCAATAAACGCAAAAATTACGTGTAATTTTGAACAATTTTGCATAAAAGATTGGTTTCAAATCCATATCGCTCATTTGCTTCAAGAATGTCATATCTCAAAAAAATCGATTTTGAGAAAAACGCGTTGAAAGTTTTCAATTTACTTGCACTTTGCTGACAAAGGAAGACATGCAAATATTTGATAAGCAAGAGTACTAGGAAATTCCCAAAAAGCATCCGTTGACAGATTTGTCAGCATAAGATGGATGTGCTCAAGCAGAGAGAATAATGTACCTACTGTATTTCAGTAAAATTTAAATTTACCAACACGTAACGTTTCGCGTGGCAGTATTGTTTCGATTGGCATTTCGCGTGAAAGCGAAACAATTTGGCCCAGTTACGCGCCGAGCATTACTTTTTATGGTAATTTCACGTACCCAAGTAGAGGCCGCGGTCGCGCGAATGCCTCAAAAAGCCCCATTCATTCATGACAATTTCAGTCCAATTCATTGACTTTGCCCAATTCGGTTGAGAGGCATAATAGTCTTTTTATGCTAAATAAAAACGAATATGTTTATATACATGTATTAGCGTTGCCAGACGTCCCGCATTTGGCCTCAACTAAGAATGTCTAAAAGGACTTTTGTCGCAAAATATGGGAATATATCCTATTTTAACCCCCGACGAACTGAGTTACACCACCCCATTTTCACGGATTAATTAAAAATTTCATCTTGCATAAACTTCGAATTGAAATTTGGAACTAATATCGACGAAATTTTTTTTTTTTTTTGGCAAACTCTGCATTTTTGCCTCACGAAAAAATCTACTCAAGCCTGTCTCTCATATTTTGGGAAAATTTCGAAAAAAAATCCGCTTTGCAAAAAAATCCATCTGGCAACGTTGGTATATGTTATGTATGAACGTATTTTCATATGCTGCGAGGTATGCATGGAGGGACCAATTACCGCATTCAATAGCAAAACAAAAAAAGAAAAGGAATTTCAAAATGGAATTGTAAGCGAAATTTGCATTACTTGGCAAAATACAAAAATAAAATTTTCAAAACACATTGTCTCTTCACTCTGGGGACGCAGTCCATTTGCATCTGCAAAACTAAAAATAAAAATTTCAAAAAAATTATAATGACCCCAAGCGAATTAAATTAATTGTTGTGAAAGCTCTCGGACATAAACAGATCATAAATAAAAAGTAACGACCGCGGATGTCTTGAAATATATTTGTGTAAGTAGCTTGTAGCTCTCGTCAAATTGTTAAAAAAAAATAATTATAATAATTTTTAAAGAATGCATGAAATTTAAAGGTTTGAGGATTTTTCTGCTATCTCTTCATCTTAACTGGATCTGCCAGTTTTTAGGACTTGCTCTTTCCTCAAAAAATGTCTTTTGTGGAATTTTCTGTAGCTAAATTTTTAACAAAAAATATATAGCTTTATGGGCTTAAAAATATTTTTGTTAAAAAAATGGGATAAGGTCACAAGAAATCACTGTTGTCAGTTTAGGGGAATGTCCCCTAAATCAAAAGACATTTATGATCTGTAGTGGAGTCTAAGGGCAAAAAATTGGTCTTGGAAATTTGTATGGCACCACGATTTTGTTTTTAGAAGATTCCAAAATTGAATTTTAAGGAATTTTGGCCTTGTTTTGAGACATCAGGGAAATATTTCCTTAAAAATCTGGCAACAGTGGAAGAAATGAAAAAAAATCTTAAACTGGCAGCACTGATTTCAACTCTATTTTTGGCAATGAATGAATTCAGTTTTTGGAACTTAATTTGAATCTAAGAAGAAAGACCAGAGGTTTTCCCCTCTTAGGAGCCCCTCGAAAAAAAAGGTCAACACTTCCTTTACTTCGAGGTACCTAATAGGTACTACCTATGTATGTAGGGAATGAAAGGGTCACTTTTCGTACCCGGGGTTCCTTTTGCCTGAAAACAGATGTAAAAAAAAAGAAGTCATCGCTTCGTTTTCAAAGGAGTACTTCCAACGTTGGAGGGTCCTTCCACAAGATTGGCCCGAGAGAATTCCTCTTTTTATGCTTCACACACCCGAGGGTTGCAAGAGACACTGCATCTTGTTGCTTTACAAAGAAAAGTGGACACGATCTAAGACCCAGAAAGTACGGAATTTTTTCCAGTGTTCTTCAACTCATACATAATAATATAAGTATCTCTTAAAGATCTTCTTGATCAGAAGTTTAGGAGGAGAAATTTTTTTTACCAGCTTCCCAAGCTTAAGAATTGGCCAAACCTTTTTAGTCCCACTATAATTTTTCCTAAATGCCAATTACAAGTCAAAGTAAGAGTCCACTGCCTTAAGCTACCCGGATGAAGTAAGTCTGATGCATCGGCCCTTAGGTCCGAAATGGACTTCGAGTATATTCAAAGTATTAAATATTCTAATCACATCCGAATTGTCCCTATTTTTAGTCAGTTCCCTGCAGAATACTCGCAGCAAAGAAAGGCTAATGTCCATAACACTTGGTCTTAAATCAAATGGCTCAGACGGTGCGTACAGAGAACATGTCTACGCCTGGTCAAAATTTATTATTCAATCCATTTTGATTGTCTTCAAAGCTTGCATTTTTTTCAACGAATTCAATTTAAAACGCCTTTTGCTTAGGTACACATGTCTTTTAGGAAAAGAGGAGAAAATCGATTTACTCGAAAAGTGCCATGGCCGGCGTGCACTGAAGTCGGTTAGTCGTTTTAATGGCAGTCAATGATAGGCAGGCATAGATATCGCCTTAATGGCCAAAACTGCCGACTACTAACTGGCCCAATGCATACTAAGAGCCAATGGCTCGTTACTCAGTCTAGTATTTAAGTTTGAAGTTACTGCGAAAATGTCACACGTACTTGCGAATGGACTGTTTGGCCGTTTGGTCGGTCGGTCGATCGTCGATCGATCGGCCGATCGGTAGCGATATTGGGAACTCTTGTCGCTGTCACTCCTTTGGGCCATTTGGAATGTCGGGCGTGATCTACAATTTATGCGACATGCGACGCGTGAAATAAATCGATTTTTGTATACATTCCTCGAATAGACAGGCACGACATAAAAATGACAATTCGAATGCAAATTAGAAATGTCACATTTTCCATGAAATCGAAGAGACCAAATGCCAACAGGAGGAAAGCCTACTATTCGTTGATGATTTAATGCCATAGGATCGGACTTCTGTGCAAAAGGATATTTTTAATGAATTCGTGTTTTGTCTTTTCGATTACAATCGATTCTGATAGACCGATGAAGTTGTTCGTTCGTTGCACTGTACATACCTACCTACCGCATACTTGCATACCCACAATTGTTCGTTGGAACCGTCGGGAGAGTGAAAAAATTGTGCATTCGTGCCAAGTGCTTGTAAGACTTTCGATCTTTTTTTTCATTTGCGGGGAACATGATTTTATTTTAAAGTTGATGAGTTAATTTCTAAGGCTCGAACTGAATGGCTCATTGATTTAAGGTTTGTCCGATTTTCACAGTAAATTAACGTGTTCGAAAGTTCGAATAGGAAAAGTGAGGCTTTTTAAGGCTGATTTTTTTTTTAATTCCCCCAACTCCATCGATTTTATTTGGACTTTTTTTATGCCCGACATCCTCTGGGTCGAGGGTATATTGTGTTTGTGCGAACGTGTGCAAAGCTATATATATTTGTATAGAATTGATAATCGCCACTAGGAGATTCGATTTGGCCATGTCCCTCTGTCTGTCCGTCTGTCTGTATAGAGATTTCCGATCGAGGGTGTTCAGCTATCTTGATGAAATTCGGAATGCGTGCGTATTGGTAGAAACATGTGTAAAATTAAGTTAGAGAATGGAACAGATCTGTCCATTTTTTTGGAGGCACCTCCAGTATCTAGTAGGGTATGTTATGGAAATCACAAAAGCTCCTCTAAAACCTAAATTTCTTTCGATACAGTTTATTGAAATTTGAACCGAATAAATTTGGAAGAATTGGAAAAGTTCGATTAAAGAAAGGGCTTTCGAAAATTATCTTCGTAATATACACTCAAAAAATTCCTTAGTAAAAACTACGATATTCGACGTAAAATCAACGATGCCTTTTTTTAACACGTAGATCCAACGACATTTATCGTAAAGTCAACGATTTTTGTCGTAGAAAATTCAACGACGTCCTATCGTAGAGTCAATTTTTTCAGTGTGTGTAACTAAATATTTAATGAGATAAACGAAAAAAAAGTTAGATTATGATGCTCCTGTACGGTCTTGAAAGTACCCAGAAGAGTTTGTCTTAATAGTCGTGGTGTTGGGGCATCTTCAAAAAAATATCTTTGTTGGGAATTGTGTTATCAGCCTCGCCAGGCTTTTTAGCCTTTACTTTCTATGGTGGTTCAAGGACAACACAGCGACTGCAAGGAAAATCACCTTTTCTGTTCAAATAGGCAATATGCGAACCAAATTCTCTGAGAAACTATTTTAAACACTCAAACTTCATTAAAATAATTCTATTAAATTGCGCCAAGCCAAGTGCAATCGTTTAAAAACGGAATAAATTTTCTTTTAAACCATCTCAAATCGAAAAATAATGGGAAAAAGTAATTTTAAAGGTCGAACAAAAACGAAATAATATTTTCGATTAGAAAACGTTTTTGTTCAAGAAAATCAAAAAACTGGGGCCTACGGTTCATTCTAATATTTTTCATAGCTATTATAAACTTTCAAAATTCGCACTTTTTTCTCAAAACTCCATGAAAAGAAACTAGCCAGAAGTGCCTTCAACAATGTGAGTTTTCCCAGTAAACTGTCATTAGCAGTTACGCCTTTATTGCTCTTTCTGTTCGGAGCCTCGAACTCGAATGCGAAGCAAATTAGTTGCACAATACGAACACATGACGAACAGCATTCGCGACAATTTAAATGACTTTTAATTTGCATTTATTGACAAGAAAAAATGCAGGCAAATAAAATGGAGTCGAAGCGCTTTCAACTCATTCCCATGACACCATCGGAGCGAAGCGAATTCAATCGAAATGATCTGTTTACCCATTTAAAGTGCGCTGCCGTTATCCGCTGCCGGTGATGATGACGATGGCAATTGCGATGATAATGATGTTGGTGATGATCATGATGATGAATGCGGTGAATGTGGTATGGAAATGCAAATATTGGACACCGTCGAAATGTTGATTTATTCGGCAACACCCCGTGAACAGTGCAAGTCGCTCAGCCCGGTCGGGGAGGAATGCTCTGCATTAATGCACCCGTTACGTCGTGCCATTGGGAATGCGAATACAACTGCGAAGGCGAATGTTTGTCCGTCCGCGACGAATGTTGACGCGACATTTGAATATCAAATAAAACACCGCGTTCACGTTGATTTCGTTGCCTTCGCAAAGACGCGCTAATAGTTTGTGTCATTAAGCCAACGATACGTGGAATCGCTGAACTCGTAATTAGAGTTTGGCAATATGTTCGGTTCCAGCGCGTTACTTTCTCCGTTTTCGCGAGCATGATCGCATTGTTGTTCGCTTGCGTTCGCCAAGAATTTCCGCATTCATTTTCTAATTGTTTCTAAAGAAAAAACTCTACATAGCGGTAGACTTGAAGGCGATAATAATCGGGTTAAGGCAATTCTAGCTCAAGGCTTGACATTTCTTGCAAGCAAGACACGCATTTTTTCTCTTATCTCAGCATTTTAAACTGATTAATCGATGGCAATTAACACAGTAAATATCGTTTAGCATGGAACTTAATGGGTTAATTATAGTTGTGACAGCAAGCCAAGCCTATGAAAAAGTGTAGGCTGAAATGTTGTGCGGTGTGCTTAATTACAGCGGATCAAACTGACCTCCGAAGTGTCTTTTTCTTTATGGTTTTTTCTGGTTTAATTAACCCTGATCTTGTACATGGGAATTACAATAAAGCTTAAGCTCTCTAATGAAAGTACAGGATATATCTACTCGTATGAGTAGTTATAATTAATAGAAATACATATATATAATTTTTTCGTTTTGGCAGTTTTTGGAACCACTTTTTTCTTGCGTTTTTTTTTTTACCGTAAGAGGAATATTAGTCTTGAAGAGAATTCCATAGTTAAGAGGAACAAAAAAAATACTTATAGGGAGACTTCCATCTGATGTTATTCAATCTGATATTAATGATCTTCTATACGAAGGCGAGTCAACAAATCCATGACGTTTTGAAAAAAAAAAAAAATCTGCTCTTGTCAAAAGGCAACTGTTAATTGACCCCTATCAAAATTTGAACAATCCAAGACTTCTTCGGGTCATCAAAAACGGCGTTTTTATGTATGTGAGATAAAAAAAATTCAAAATCATTGAATTTCCATGAATTTGGCTACGATTGGCTCCCTTGTCCATCGTATTCTACAGAATAAGCCCCGAAGAAATGGCTCGGTGGAAGGAGATTCGACTCCAACGACGAAATCATCTCACAAAAATTTTGTCTATATAATTTTTGTTTTAGGTTTTTCTCCCCTTAGATAAATATGGATAGAATCGATAGGTACATACTTCTGGTATGAATGTGTAATGTATGAATATATGAACCCAGCAGGAAAAGTCACCGTGACAGAATCGATGCCAACCGAATTGAAGTAGCCAATGAGATTCGAGCAGATGAAAATCACCCTTCTACCACGACTTTGCCACCCAAGGATTCATGCGTGACAATGTCACCTATATGTTCCGATGAAATCAATGATGACTTTGTCCGGCAGGAGATTTTTCCAGCTGGGAATTTATGAATGTATAAGTGTACATTATGTAATGTATGTAATGTATGCATACATATTCCTTTCAGTAATCAAGAGGTCAATTTACCGAAAAAGGGGGCCTCTGATCTTACTTGGAATATGACTAGTCAAAATGAAGAGATGTAATCTACCTATACATACATGTGCCACCCAAGGATTCATGCGTGACAATGTCACCTATGATGTTCCGATGCAATCAATGATGACTTGTCCGGCAGGAGATTTTCCAGCTGGGAATTTATGAATGTACAAGTGTACATTATGTAATGTATGTAATGTATGCATACAGTATTCCTTTCAGTAATCAAGAGGATCAAGTTTACCGAAAAAGGGCCTCTGAATCTTACTTGGAATATGGGACCTCTACTCATAGAGAAGTTAAATATGGCAGGTGTTATCTGTCATTGACAGCTCAATTTTAAAGAAGACAGTTTATGGCAAGGGTAGGCAAATTAAAAGTGAGTAGTCCTGGTATTTCAGTGACTACTCGTGGAGTAGTTGGAGAGTAGTAAGAAGTATTGCAGGGTTATTTCTTCCCTTAATCAGAGACACCCGCAAAAGCCATCGGTAAGCCTCTGTAGGAAACCCTAACTTCACTTCTAAAGAAACAAATTTTTAAGCATGGCATTGAAGTTGTAGACTTACCTTTTGGTTTTCTTTATCACAGAATTGTTGAGAAAGTTTTAGTCGTTAATTTGTTGTTGGTTTTTGTTTTATGTTTTTTTTTTGCTTTTTATTTTTGTTATTTGGAGTAGTTAGGAAAGTGGTGCTTAGCGAAAACTGAATTCTTCCTTTACACTTGCAACCACGTATGAGACTTCATGATCGAAAATGTTAATTGAAAAAATGAGTTATTCTTCTAGAGAGTTAAGAGAGCATTTGGCATATTCAGTTAATTGATTTCGAGTATGTATTTCATTTTATTTTTTGTTATTTTATTTTTCGTTATTGTTTGTTTTTTTACATGTTGGCGGCAAACGTGTCCGTAGGCTTCCAAAGTTGCTGAACTCGTTTAAAGCTGAAATGAAAAGAACAAAAGAAATTGTTCAGAAACGTTCGAATAATTTATATTTGCGTGATTTAAAATGCTTTTCGAAAAGGAAACAATTATCTCGGATTATGAATTATTAAGTCGATTTTTTTTTCAAATAAATTTTCACTTATATTTAGTGTACCGCAAAGGAAAAAAAAAAGTGCCAGAAGCGATGGAAACTTGATCAATTAGTAAACAAAAATTCTGAAAAAACTGGAACATTTATTGCAGAAACAATTTTGAAATCAAAGCTAATGACAGTGGGAAGAAAATGATAAATTATTTCATTGAATTCCATTGAAAGGAACGATTGAATATTGAAAGCTTTTCGATACTTAGATAAATTATCATTTTGTTCTGTGAGAACAAATATGTAGGTACGTATATTAACGTTGCAGGAAGTAAATTGAGTGGAAAATATTCTTGTTGAACATGTTTCCATAGGAGTTGAATATCTTTGATTGCCTAAAACATAAAATCAAAAATATTTTTTTAGATACGGCTTATAGTATTCAGACCTCCATTCGTTTATTTAACCCCGGTATGAATTCGATTCTGAAGGCTTTCATGGCAAATTTTAATAGCAAATAATTTCTTCATTTATTATGTAGCTTTGAAGCCTCAATTTTCCAGCAACGATTCTTAATGGCCACCATGAAAATTATTACCGTCCAACATTACAGCTTTCCGCTTATTCAACACACAATTATGCAACGATTTTATGAACGCTTATGACGGAATCGATTGTACCGGAAGTCTCACGATGGTCGTACAACCGTAAATGTGACAATCTCTTCGAATTATGCGCCGGTCGTTTAATTGCGGCAATGACCATTTGCCGCTTGCAAAGATGCTTCGAATCGAATGTGGTGAGGAAGTTGCACTGGCAGTGGCGGAGAGAGAGAGACAGAGAGAGAAAACATTTCGCACTGATGCTTTTTGCGCTAACCCAGCCGGGTGTTTTGGTGTATGGGCACGAAGTGTATAAAGAAGTAAAAACGGCAACCTAAGAAAAATAACTGATTTCAAATTGTTTCGCAAGCTGTATACTAAGGTAAGTGTACCACGTAAGGCCCGGCTCCTCGTAAGGCCCACTTTCATTTTAACCAACTTCTAACTATCAAATGTTTCTGTACTTGCACATGTTGAAACATGTCCTCAAGTTATTTCGTAGAAATAAAAAATTAAGACAATCGCACTATATTTGCGGCGACCACAGTCAATTGAAAATAACAGAGGCGTAAAAAAGCCATTTTTATAGTGGACAATGCTTAAAAAATAATGATCTATAGTGAAATTGTGGGTTGCTTTCTTAAAATAACAAAGTTTGTTGTATTGTGAAGATACAGAGGTATGTTTATGGTAAAAAAATCAATAGCAAATTTTTTTTTCTTGGAAGGCCTATGAAGGCCCACCATAAAAAATTCAACAACGGTCATTAAGAAACCTTATATTGAGTTGCTCTGAGGTCAAAAGACGGCAACTATACCTTTTTTTTTGCTTAAATAGAGTTTAATCTTTAATTCTTAATCAAAAACAGGTTAGTAACATTCGTTAAGTTTTTTTTTAAATAAACGAATTTTGTCTGATATTTTAATTTTTTTTACTAGCTTTTACAATATAAATTAACATAAAAGGCTTTCAAAAGTAATGAATGCAAGTTTGGGTTCATTATCTCAAACAAGGAGTAAGTGGGCCTTTTAAGGTACACATGTTCCTCGTAAGGCCCAAAATGACGTTTTTTTAAATCGCATTTTAGGAGCTTTTCCGATAATGATTTTTGGTAGAATTTTTCTATAGAAAATTTATCAAATAAAACAACACAAAAACAATCGGGTTTCTATCATCAATACTTTGTACGCTGTAATCGAAAAGGTGTTAGGTGGGCCTTACGTGGTACACTTGCCTTATGCCATATACCCCATATAACATATATGGAGCTTGTGTAGGGAACAAAGCGAGTACGGCCGCTCTTTTTTATTATTTCAATATACGAATGCTATACACAGTGAACACAGTTTTCACACCACGGCACATCCGAGGACATGTGTTAGGAAAAGTAGACAAGTCCCCTATATTAGCAGCGTTTTCTGCACATCATAATACTTGTGGTATGCACGTTTTCGAGCACCTCCCGTACGCAGTTCCAGCTGGGTAGCTTTGTCATAGTTTGTTCGATCGTAATCTGCACGCCACTGTCCTCGATGACTCAATGACTTGGTGACTTACTGTAAAGACTCGTACAACTTCCGTCTGCAATCTTCTTAGCCAAAAACGCAGAAAATGCGAAGCGACATTTTTCATGCGACAATCGATTTGAATTATTGACTTGAAAAGAGTTAATGAAGCGTAAAGTGTAGAGAAAATCTTTTTCAACTGTTCATTTGTTGCGATTATCAGAGGAAAAAAAAAGAAGCTTTTTTGTAACTTTGCAACACAAAATTTTTAATCGAAATGAATTTTTTCCGGCACTCTTTTAATTTTCATATTTCTTCAAGTTTATTTGTCGTTTTTACTTTTGTCTTTTTTATCAACTTTGTCTTTATGTTAATTGCGGCTTAATTACATAAGTTCCCACGAGTGAATCCACTTGGCTGTGAGGTGACTACATCATAACTTTGTACTTAGCTTGCAATGAACTCAACGGGTAATCGGTATTGTTAGTGTATGTGCGATTAAAGAACGCACTGAGCGAACTTTAGCATGAGTTTTTTTTTTAAAAGGGCGCATTGTTATTCACAGTCCTTTTGATTTTCGAGCAGAACGAAAATTTCAAAAGAAAAATTGTTGAGTCAACAACATATTTGGTTGATTTGAAAGGAATTATGTTTAATTACATTTCTTAACGTTGGGTATAATTCTCATTTGTTTTATAAATAGGACATATAAGATATTTATTCATCTTAGAACTTTTTTAATCATTGTGAAAGCAGTCACGACAACGGATTGACCAAATCGGATGAAGTCCATCCGATGGCTGTTTTCGGGGTTATTTTCAGCAAAGGGCTCTGCCCACATAGAACTATAGCTGCAACTTCGGCCAAATTTTGGCGCGTTATGGCATGATTTGGTGAAAAAGTTGAACTGTGGTGAACCACGCCATAAGTCGAGTGTTGTGGTGTAACCACGTAATAGCTTTTGGCCGAAGTTGCAGCTATAGTTGTATATGGCTCTGCCATTTGATTTGAACATTTAATAAATTTGTTTTGACATTTCTTCTTTTATAGGTATTTTAGAAAAATTTTTTTTATTTTAAAAACTATCTTGTCATTTCCATTATGTCCGTGGTTAGTTCAACAATTTAAATTTAAATACATCTTTGAAAATTATCATGTCAATTCAACCTGAAATATAGCTGATTCAAAAGGAAAATCTCTATTTTTTCCAACAAGAAAAATTGTTAAAATTAAAAATATTCCTTGTTGAAGCCGTTTTGTATGTTTTTCCTTTTGATTAAACCAGTTTTCAGGTTGGTTTTTTTCTCTGAGCGCTATTTTTAATTCGATATGCATGGCATTTTTTTTCTTAAAAGGTGCATTAATTTGCTTATGTAATTGTTAACTCAAAAAAAAAGTTTATTTGAAAACTAAAACTTAAAAAAAGGAAGAAACCATCACTTCCTTCGAAGTTAAAATTGTAGAAAATGTTAACCCAAATTGAAATAGTTAAATCGTCGCAGCTCCTCCTTTTTTTGACCTTCCAATTCCATAGCATCGCAGACGAAGAGGAGTTTTATTCCAAAAAGGAATTTTGTCTGAACGGTATTTCTTCACCTATGGCTCTCGAGTTGGGAGCTCCATAGATAATAATGTGAAACAAGTCAGCACAGCAGTTAAATTTGATTATGAAACCCGAACACAGTTTAATTAGTCCCTTTTGCTCCCAGCTAACAGTGGTAGGTACTTCTAGCTTGTACTTTATTCTTAACTAATAAGATTCTAAGAACTTCTTCTTTTTCTTAGCCATTATTAATCCCGTCTACAACGGGGCACGTTTTGTGGTCTTAATGATGCGATGAAATTTTTCTTACAGCCGACCTGTCGCTTGGCCTGTCGCTGTATGTTGTTATTAGATCAACTTTTTTGTGACTTATGCTTAATTAAATAAGAAAATGAAATACATATGATTGGATAAAATAATCTGAATTTAAAAATTGAGGCTAATGCTGCTTACAGACTATTGCATTTAACTGATTTTAGCTGCTGTGATTTTAGCATATATCGTTGCATTTAACCTGAATTTACCCTCTTAACCCTTTCAGACACGCTCCCAAACCGATAGCATTAAAACCTCGTAAGCTCTTGTCCCTTATAAGTGACGCCTGTCTCAAAGGGTTAAAATGCAGAAATAAAATCATGAGTTTAGCTTTTTCATATCGCAACACTTTCGGTTTTTGTGCTAAATTCAGATTTTATTTTTAATTCTAAGATCACAACAGCTTAAATCAGTTAAATGCAATAGTCTGAAAGCGTCATAAAATAAAAATGAAGAGAAGCATGGAAATTCTGAAATTGACGGACAATATCTTAAGATTATCGCACTTTCATTTCGAATGGTTCTCATTCAGCTTTTCAGCTCAATTTGAGCCAATAGGATTAAAGGAACAAGAGAAAATGGGAGATCACAAATGTGATATGGCAAATCAGCTTCAATACATCTCCCCGGCAGTCCACTGTTCAACTTTGGTGTCCCCTAAATTAAAAGACATTTATGATCTTTAGTGGAGTCTTAGGGCAGAAAAGTAGTCTGGGCAAATTGTATGAAACCTTATGGGTCCAAATTTTTGTTTTTAGAAGATTTCAAAATTGAATTTTAGGGAATTTTTGCCTTGTTTTGAGACATTCAGGGTAATATTCTCCTTAAAATCTGGCAACAGTGCCGCAATCCACTCTAAGCAAAAGTTATCCATTTCTTAGTGACGACATATGGAGCTATTAAGTAAAAAGGCAAATGAAAGTAATATTTCATTATTGGAGCTTGCTTAAGTACCCAGTTTCAAAGTTCCACAAAACACATATGAAAGCAGTCAAACGTCAATCCATTTACACTCAATATTAATTAGAAATAACCCATTATCCTTAACAAAACAAACCACAAAAGCTGCCAAAAAAAAATATTATCTCGTCAAACATCTAAATTGAACGAGTTCACAAAATCGAAGCCATTCAATGATTGGAAAAACGTTCCCCAGATTTGTGAGCTCCAAGTGAATTCCTTTTCCTCTCTTTCCCTCTTCGTCAATCCAAAGTTTTATCTTTCTTTACTCACATTTGCGGTTATCATTTACGAGTTATTTTTTTATTTTTTATTTATTTTTTTTTTTTTTATTATTATGAACGATTTTTTAACGCTTCTGGCTAATTCACACTACTACGCTCTGCTGTGCAACAAATGAGAGAAGCAAAACAAAAACCCAAGAAACTGCAGAAAAAAAAGGGGAAAAATAGTAAAATAACAATCGTTAAAAGCCCAAACGCGGCAGTTCAGGAATCAACGTCATCATCGACATGAAACATCGCATCGTTTGTGGTTGCAATAATCGTGGCGCTTCCTCCAATTTATCTCCTCTACTTAAGAGTCGCCTTCGTTGTTAATTCGATGTGCGGAGCGTCGGGAGTTCATCTTCCGCCAAATAAAAAGCATCATTTTTATGACTCAGCGATTCAGTGGAGCCTGTTTCAGTGAATTTTTCACCTGCTTCGACTAGCTGCACGTCCGCTCGATCATCCCCATATACAGTGGTGTGTATCTCGTATTCCCCGGAGTAGGTACCCAGTGAGCAGCAAGGTGGCAAAGTGGTAACGCACTCGGCGCTTATTTCATGCCCGCTGAGCCGGTACGCGTCGATATTTTCGACAGTTTTACATTGGCGCACGTCTTTTATTGCCCCATTGCCGCTGTGGATACCACGACGACCGATTGCCGCAAGTGACCGAGCCGCCACGCAACGTTAGAGGTGCTCATGTTCGAATGCACGTTTTTTGCCGCCTTTTGCTCATTTCTGTTATTTAACTGCTTTCGTTTTCGTGCTGATTTATACCAGAATTTTATTTCTTTATTTCAATTTATTTCCATTTTTTCGTGCACTTCGTTTCTTTGGTCGATTTTTTTTTTCTTTTCGTTTTTTCGCTTCGTTTTCGGAATTTTTCGAAAGCGAAAACAAACCAAGAATTCACATGATTTCTTAAGCGGTACTTGATTCAGCTTATTGTTTGTTGTGTTTTTGTTGTTGTTGTTTTGGTTGTTGTTGCTATTGTAATTATTATTGTTGAAGTAATATGATTTGCAATAAAATGCAAGAGGCGTTGGGAAATTGCAACATAATTTCCGCTTCAATGTTTTCCTCGCCAGCCACGCTGTCGGAATTGCTTTGGGTTCTCTCTTCGCATCGAGCGATTTGATTTGATGTGATCAAGCGCAACAAAACGAAAGACTTAAGAAACGAACTCTCATTTAATAGCGTCGTTTTTTTTTTTTTTTTTGTTTTGGTGTTATTCAAACAATTTAATCGAGTGGCTTAGAAGAAGGTCAATTGAATATTATTTAAATATGAAACTAATTGCAATATTGAAATATTTTGAATTTCTTAGACCAAATCAAGCGAAGAGAGCCTTTCGTGTGGCACCGAAAGAGATCGATTTGTGAAGGATAAATTACAAAAGTTACTAAGCGAATTATTGTTTTGTTCTTAAGAAACAGGACGGGCTCAAAAAATGTTCTTCTTTTATTCTTCGTGAGGTCAATGTACCATTATTTATATGTCTTACTACTTTGCCAGCTCCTATTCCAGAAAACTTCTTTCCTTTAACCCATTAACACCTTCGATTTGAAAGATGCACACTTTCATTTACGATTCCAGTTCAAAAAAATATATATCCGCTGACTGTCCTCAAATGATTACACTTGGCTCGAAAAGAACTGGTGTCCACACGAATATGCTCCTTGAAATTCGAACATGCGAGCTTTGACGCTTCACAAGAGCGCGAGAATCAGTTCACGGCTGTGGTCTTAATGATCAATTGTACACCTTAAGAATGACAAGAGAAACTGAAGTAAGAAAAACAATGTTTTTTCTTCTTCTGTTGAATCCGTTAACATGACAGCATGTCATAAATTGCAACTGCGGAAAAATGAAAAAAAAAAGAAAACATTTTTAAATAAAAACGCTGGAGACATCAAAGTTGGTTGCAGCAAGTGTTGCATACGATCATCAAGATGACAGCGTCTCTTGCACTGACAACGCCACGACAAATGTCGCTGTCGACCCGAGTTGCTTTATTCTTCGTTGATCCCGTTAAGATTTATTCAAGCAAGCCCACTCGACAATATGTGGAGGCGTTGAAAAATACAACTGAAGCGACTTCTTTCGCTCGAAATGGCATTTGTCGTCTTTTGTTGACACTTCTTCGTCTGCATTGCTGCATTGCCACTCATTGGCGCCGAAGTGCTTAAGTGCACTTCAACTGATTGCTGAAAGCATTATGGGGACGGTGAAGGCAATATTGCAAGTGATGGGAATGTTCTTGCAAAAAGACAAAGAGAATTTTTTAAAGCACCTATATAAAGTATCTATATCGCACCCTTGCTCCTAAGCTGCCACAATTCAAAAAATTTTTTTATCAACTTTTTTGTTTTCGACTATATTTTTCTGCAAGAAACCCAAAACTTAGAAAATTTATGCTTATATGGACCGATGCAGTAGTCAATGAAGAATAATATAAGTTTAGAAAAATAATTATTTCTTACAAGTTTCAAATGAGAATGAAAGATTGCTCAACAGATGCGAAATTTTGAGTTGTGCCGATTTAGTAGCAAGGGTGCGATATGTCTTCAAAAGTGATAGCATGTTTGATTCAATTTCAAAGGGCACATGGTCATTCATATACATTTAGGCAAAGGATGATATTAAAAGGATTTGTATTGCCTCTTCCCAATCTATTTTTTCACATCCCAAAACTATAGGTATGAATTATTTTAGTAAGCAACTTAAATAAAATAAATTATTTTTATCTCTTATCCAAAAATTGCCTTTTAAATCACAGTTTTCGAAATCTGAAAATTCCCAAATTAAACAACCACGACCATTTATGCACTCAGCTCACTTCTATGATCCACAAAAAAGGAAAAAGAAGGAAAATAAAAAATCAGAAAAAACTTCACTTCACTTCATTCATAATTCTTGTTTCGTTGTACCTATGAAGTTATTTCGGTTTGATTCGGTTACTTGATTAGTTACTGCTCCATATACTCAATTCGTGACCAGTTATCTTAGGTTTGAGACAAAGTCAAGTCACCGCCGCCTCCAAAAAAAAAAAAAAAACTTTTTATGTAAGTAGACTCAGTCCGACACACGCTCTTTCGTGCCCACTGTCGACCGTGTGTAGGGTTTGGTCACGTCGTTGCGATATTGACGCTTACGATTTACGTTGGCTTTTTTTGTTTTTATTTCTCTCTCATTGGTAAGCCAAGCCACTGGCAGCACCATTGACTACGGCTATGACTAACGAAAATCGCAAGGAAAAACATAAAAGTTTTCCACAAAAAATCCACCGCCAAATCGAAGGCAGTGTGCTAAGACGATAAGCTACTCTGAGGTGTACTGCATTGGGTGCATTGTTGAGTGCTGCACTCGCTCGTGCTAAAGTGCGAAAAAGGTCAATCAATGGAATTTATGACTCAAATTTGACCCAAAAATACAAAATCGCACGAGAGCAGGAATGAATAGATATTATTAAAAAAAAAAAAGCAAGGAAATTCTAATAGGCGGCAATGATTCATGGTAAAGAGATAACACTTTTTTGCTTAATAAATAAATAAATAAATAATTAAATAAAAGGAAATCAATTCGCTTGTGTCTCCCCCCTTGAAGAGCTCTCGTTTTTTTCGATGGAGAAACTCTTACAATGAAAACCCAAAAGAATTTGAAAATTTTAAAATTTCTACATAAAATTAAAAACTACACACATTTACATGCCTCGATGATGACTGTAATTGCCCGCGAGAGTCTGGGAAAACATTTCAAAATGCGCAGTGCAACGCACTCATTTTCTATTGAAGCAACACGCAATTTGCTCAAACGCGCTCCAAGAAAAAAAGCTCAAAAAAAATTCTCACGCGTGCGAATTCAGGTTTGTGATTTAATAAAATAAAGCATGTCCAAATATATAGTACAATATATAATCAGCTGCCATTTGTTAATAATTTTTTTATTTTTTTTTTTATTATAATTACCTACTTGGCAATTTCGGTACGCAAACATCGCATACAATTCTCAATGCACAATGGAGGCAAATAAAGAGAAATGCCTTTACATATAATATATTGCTAACAAGATATAGGAAAAAAACCAGAATTTAGTACTGCAATCGGGCGTACCTGACAGGCATCTCGTATTTTTTAGCTAACATGAAATCACCATTGCAGTGCTCCATGGTACATACGTAATGAAAGCATTCACCGCGATCTGCAAGTCCCACTTATTAAGGACGAAATCGTTCGCCTAAGATCATCCTATCATGAGAAGCTAAGGAATCACTCGAATCAGCTGGCAAGAAGCCTTAACAATACAACACATCGAAACACGGTTAAGAAGAAAGGACCTTCCGTCCGCTTCTATTATTTTGGAAACATAACACCGATACTCTGTTATCTGCACCTCGCTCGTGCATGTCAGACGTTTGGCCAATTAAGGAATCATACAGATTGAGGCACCTCGCTCATGCACGCTCAACGCTCAATGCTCCTAACTACCATCAGAGTAGCCGTTCCAGCCAATCAATTTTACGCACCTTGCTCGTGCGCACCGTACGCTTATCCAACCAAGGATTCACTAAGCTTGACGCACCTCGCTCGTGCATGATCAAGACTCATCCACAGGATTCACTAAGCTTGACGCACCTCGCTCGTGCATGATCAAGATCATCCTAGCAACGGACGCGGCTTAACAGTAATAAGTCCTCAGCAGCCCAGTTTCTCAAATAGAGGCCTGTTGGAATCAAAACTATTATATCTCTGTATAAATAGTTAAGTTATATTTAAAAAATAAGATTTGAATAATTACTGTTAGTTCCCACCCAAAGGAAGATCCAGTAAAGAGAAGCAAAGTTTAAATAAAAATAAAAATAAAAATGAAATCACCATTCTGTCTGACAAATGCTCTTAAAGTCTTTGTTTTATGGTTAAAAAGTAATTTAAAATATTTAATTTTCAGAATATTTCTTCGTATTGATTGCAATTGAAAATTCAATGCAAGAAACTATTAACAAAATTGACAAAAAATTTTATATAAAATGAATTTCGGACATTGGTCAAACACCGTTTTTCAGACACATAAATTTCGACACTTTGAAGGCATTTTTTCATTGCTTTCAATGCAATTTTCGTCGTTTCTAGGGAATTTTTTCGAGCACTAGTAAAAATATTTAAGGCCTTAAAATTTCAATTTTCATTTCTAAGAATTTAGAGAATTTTTTTTTTGGTATGTGGTCTGATTAAGTCAATTCTTGAACTTGTTCTTACTCATCCCGAATTCCGTGAAGACAGCTCAACTCCTTCGTTAAGAAATACTTTATAGGGACAGAAATATGAACAGACAGGCAGTAAGACAGGGCTAAAACAAAACTCTTTGTGTGGTCCATCCCAAATAATTTTGGATGTTACACACGTATGCAAAAACAAAATTTATCTACCTAGAATGTTTGGGGTATAAAATGTCCCAATCGTTTTTGAATTTTCCCAGCTTTGAGAGCTGTTTCTATTGTCGATTGAGTGCAATTTGTATGAGTCCGAAATGAGTCCAAAATGAATCTAAAATAGTTGAGATATATGAGGCTGAAAAACACGACTACGAAATAAGTCCGAATTTTTGAGAAAATTTTGATATTCAGAAATTTGAGTCCGAAATGGATCTAAAATAATTTGGATATATGATGCTCAAAAACAGTGAGTAAATTTGAAAATAAAAAGCTTAGAAGGTATTAAATGGAACCATATTGGACGACCTGCACAAGAACGGAAGCACGCTCTTTATGATTCATGCATGAACTAATTATGGGGACTCACACTCCGAATAAGGAGTCATAAGTATATCATATATATCATACTACTTTAGGACTCAGATTGTTATCTGGGAAGACTGTGATAAAACGTATCATATCGTATAAAGAGTGATTGTACCTTCAAATTCAATTTTTGGAAGTTTCTCTTAACTCTTTCTACTTAACTCTTTACTGCACGATGCATTAAAAGCGGATAAAAATTTTTTTAGGTAAATGTTTTTATTGAACTTTACTGCATGCTTGTATTATTATTATTATTTTTTTTATATGATATATTATGTCAGAACATAAGTATATGAGCTCGTATGCGATAAACGGAAGAAACTCAGACCTGAAAGAATTTCTTCCACACTAGATTATTCTCATTGCCATGTGATTTTATTGCAGAAAATATTCTTAAAGAAGTCATAAAAATAATAATATTATCTTGGTCCACTCATGATTTCGCACAAAACTGACATAAAAACGACAAATGCCATTTAAGCTCTTTCAAATTTCCAGTCATAACCTACCGCAAGCCCTTGCTGTTATTGTGTGGGCGAAGACGAAAAGCTCAAGAGACCTACACAACAAAGCGCCAGACAAGCATTTTTCATGGCTCAGTGCAATGAACGATGAAGGAAAGAGATTCGCAAAGCAGCTTACCAACTGCACAATCCGCATTTGAGTGAAGAATTAAGTTCTTGGAATGCAATTTTTAAAAGCGTGGTTAATGGTTAATACGCCGATTTCACTGTTTCCTCATTTCGCTTTTCTTTTCTCGTTCGAATGGACAGTCTGAAGCCTGAGTGATTAAAGTCAAGTTCAACGACCGAAATTAATCCGCGTGCCATTGCAATGCTGCTTAGCCTTACGGAATTCCGTTACCAAATAATTGTAAATTACAATCTTTTACTTAATCTGGAGTTCGAGTTCGAAAATTGCTTTTGTGCGAATTAAAGTGCGACTTTTAAGACTTCCTCGTCAAAGGCGATTTCTTTTCTTTTCAATTTGATAAAACCTATAATTTTAGAAAAAAAGCAAGAAAAAAAAACGATTTTATTATTTAACTTGAAGAGATCGAAGTTCGGGCTTTTAAGATGTCCGGCTTTTGATTTCGATTGGGGCAAAAACAGTTTAAGTCGATTTAAGAAAACTATTTTAATCATTTTTCAAATTATCTGCACTTTTTGTTATCGAAAAAATTTCAGTTCTATTTTGTTTGGGCAATAAATTCAAGTCTTAAAACTAATTAAGCTACAATAAAGTTTTGATAAACGGCAATGAAAACCAAAACAATAAGCCTTTCTAGTTAATTAACCCCATATAACCGAATGAAAAATATAAAATTTCTGCTTGCCAGGCTTACCAGTGATGAAGGCTACACACCAGGCCCGTGCGCAGGGGGGACGGGGAGGACTTTTGGGAGTTCTTACCTCCCCCACCCACCGCACACCCCCACAGACGGTTTGAACATTTTTTTACTCGGCATTGCAAAAAATTTATTGAAGGCATAGCTTGTGTATTCATGTTTCCAACAATTCTTGTGGAAAAAAATGTAACAAACAGATTTGGATTCGATTTGTAACACAGCGTAACGTTACGATAACACACATACTTGAGTTAAAAGCCCCCCATGAGTGATTCCTGCGCATATGCCTGCTACACACACCGGGCTACTGCATCTTGTATGTACCTTTTTATACCCAGCGTAAGCGGGGTATATTAGTTTTGTGCAAATCTTGTAACAGGGAGAATTAAGCTCCGGAGATATAGAAAAATATATATAGAAATGATCAGGATCAAAAACTGAATCAATTTAGACATGTCCGTCTGACCGTCTGTCCGTCTGTCCGTCTGACCGTCTGTCCGTCTGTCCGTCCGTCCGTGGTCGGATCTCCTCCGAAACAACTGAACCAATGAAGTCGAAATTTGGCACACATGTATATCGGGGCCCGAGTATGATCCTAAGTAAAAATGGGAGTTATCCGCCCACTGCCACGCCCACAAATGAATTTATTGTGTTTTCAATAAAATGCTTGTAACTTGCGAACCACT
This sequence comes from Chlorops oryzae, assembly GCA_020466095.1. Classification (NCBI taxonomy): domain Eukaryota; kingdom Metazoa; phylum Arthropoda; class Insecta; order Diptera; family Chloropidae; genus Chlorops; species Chlorops oryzae. The sequence continues at coordinate 38,356,192 of CM035808.1, forward strand.
CAACACATTCCATTGATATTGGGTGTGCTGGTAAACTACGAAAAGGGACATATCCTGGCAAAAAATGGACGCCGCCCTCCTCGAGCCAAAAATAAGGGCTTATCGTAACTTGTGAAGTAAAAGGCGTAGAAGCTTAAAATTCGCAGCATAGGTTGACCAAGGCAAATGAAAGGTGTAGGAACAAAAATTTATGTAGCCCGCCCACTGCCACGCCCACAAATGAAGATTGTTCCTAACTTCCGAAGTAAAAGGCGTAGAAGCTTCGAATTCGCAACATAGGTTCACCAAGGCGAATGAAAGGTGTAGGGAAATAATTTATGTGGCCCTCCCACTGCCACGCCCACAAATAGAGAAGCAAAACATAGTGCGCTCATAATGTCGGGACGCTGGGTATTTCAAAGTCGGGCTTGACCGACTTTAGCTTTCTTACTTGTTTAATTATAAAATCGAAACTTCGCAAACCTCCACCAATTCGACCAACACGGCAGCAGCAATAACAACAAAAACAACATCAGCAAAGAGTCAAAAAATTCCAATAATTTGAGTTAACTGTCCATTACTGGAATTAATTGTTTCCTAATAGAACGAATTTCGTAAGATTTGCATAGTAATTATGGCGCGAGAGACGGCCAGACAATGCGAATAAATGCCAGACATGCTCTACCACGAACAATTAGCCAATGAGAACACATTTGCAACACGACGCGATCGACGAATGCGGCAATAAACTAATATAACAAAAAAAAATTACTTGTAATTTTCTGATATTCTGGCAAAGCAATTAAACAATAAACCACCTCCGTTTTGATCGTCTGGGTCTCGATTAGAAAAATCGTTAAAAACACAAAGAGAGATACGAATCTTGATGGCGATCGTTTGTCGATCATTGCTAAGAGCCGTTTAGCAAAGTTCGTCGGAGGCTTTTACGCAATTAACTAGTTCGGTTTTAGAGATACATATAAGCCCAAAAAACTGAGCTCATATTTAACCATTTTTTTTTTTTTTTTAACAATTGACTTTATCTTTAAGTGATTCCGATTCCGATACCGATTCTTTGTTAATTTTGAATTCTCTCAAAAGCGAATAAAGAACTCAACCCACACGTGCTGGGGCATTGATTTCATGTCACCACGTCATGTTCAGAATGTTGCGCAACACTTAAATAATTATTCTGTTAGCTCATTGCTCCGAAAAAGCAATAATCTCAAAATAAAGCAACAACAAAAAAATAAAAGAAAGAAAGAATCAAGTTCTCACGAACACACCAAATTGATCAACTGGCCAGCTGGCAAGTGTTGAAGAAATAAATCAATTCCGAGTGTGAAATTCGAGTGGCACTATTGGTGCGATAATAATTCTCTTCTCATTTGGGGTGCGTAGATACTTTGCATTTAAATGGCCGTATACATTGAAGATTTTAGATAATCGTAAATTCTATTAACACTTCAAGTTAGAATGTAGCTCAGAAATGCGCCGGCACAGCCTAACAATTCGGCATTCGGCTGGCCATTGAGGTGGCCCGAGATCCGTCAGTTTTTCGATCGCGATATGAAAGTCAATTAATAAATCAATTAAAAACATTCAATATATGTATGTATGTATGTACCTAAAACGTGTGTCGTGCCCCTTTGTTGCAGCCTAATGTAAGCCGCTTCGAATTGTAGCGGTACGGTCGGTTACAAGAGTTCATATGTGAGGCGAATGTTTCGCAATTCACACTTTCGAATTCGTATTCATTTCAATTTTTTTTTATCTTAATCGCCTTATTTTTTTTTAATATGATACCTTAATTAAGTATACAATTTAATTAAAAATTATGAAATATGAACTGAGAACGTATTAGCTGCCCCCAGTGGGTGTCAACACGCGCCTAATGGCCTTAAATCATATATATATATATATATATACTTTAAATCTTGATCAGAGTTACGAGCTTAAAGAATTTTCAAGTATTCAGTTTGAGGATTTTTTTTTTTTTTTTTTTTTTTTCAAAATCTACTCAAACATAATATGGTGCTCACTCGAATAATCCACTCACATTCCATGCCTTGAGACCATCGTATTTAACGCCATAAAACGCCACTAAATGAACATGAAAAATTAAATACTGCACCCATAAACGTCTTTAGAGACAAATTAACGTGATCGCCGAATGTCTTTCCACGTTCGGTAGTGCACTCTGGGCTTTAATAGCCTTCCACACGACTCAACCTGCCGCTGACAAAATTGTCATCGAACAAACGGATCGTCCATTTTAGGTCTTCGCACAGCGGCAGCACGCTGAAACGTGCGACGATGTCCCAACGGTGTTCAATTAAAGCGAAAATTATGGCAAAAATTAACAAATTGATGACCAAATTTATCGATTGAATGGTGTTTGCAAGAAAAACGGTCTCAAAACACTCGTGTAACGCCTTGTTGAAAGAGCGTGTGAAAAATTCTTGAAGCAATTAAAAATAATCTTATTTAAAAGAGCAGTCGGGCGATTTATTTTATTTTGTTTTTAATTTTTTTTTAACCAGGTGCGCTTTGTGGTTGAGTCGAGCGAAATGAAAAATAATTTCTGTGAATAATTCTGAGAGGTAATTGGGTGTGTGCTGCAAACTGGTAGGGAAAGATTTTTTCGAATAAAAAATCGTTTGCTTTATTTAAATCTTTATTAAAATTGAAATAATATTAGTTCCTTCAAAAAGCTAGAATTTCAGAAGTAAAATTAAGAAATTTCCCAACGTGAGGCACAAATAAAAAAAAACTTAAATTAAAAAATAATAAAAAAATATAAAAATAATACTGGAAAGCTGTGGAGCGCTTGGCTTTTGAGCGATATGACCGTCATCTAAAGTTTAAAGATATTTTAAGTTGTCATAACGCAAGATACATGAACTGTCGAATATTAAGATCCCTGGAGGATAGAGCAGCAAGTTACATTGCCCATAACAATAACTTTTTTGCTTCCAAAATAATAATTCAACTAAGATTATCTTCAAAGGATAATCTACGTTTCTGCATAAAAGGCATAGTATATAGAATAAATCAAGCTGAACTATGCATGCTCTGTAACATGCACAAACGTGAAACACTGGAACACTTAATGGCGGAATGCCCTCTATATTGCGCAATAAGAACTCACTTCATAAGTCACCTCTTAAGACATGTTAGCTCCCTTAATTCAAGCCCTCTCTCTATTATTAATTATACTGATAAGCATTCCTGTCTAATGATTTACTCCTTCATAGTTAACTGTCTGAAACTAAGATCTAGTCTGTTAAATGAATAATTTGAATAACGAGAATATACTAGCAATTTAGATTAGAATTAAGTAAAAGAAAAAAAATTGTCCAATTTTGAACTCCACTGCTAAAAACCTATGTGTTAAAAGCAGTTAATAAATGAATGAATATAAAAATAATACATAAAAATAATAAGTTAAAAATTAGTATTTTCTATGAGAAATTAAATAAAAAACAAAATTTTTCAATGAATATTTGAAAATATTCGAGCTTAGACCGCATGAAGCGTGGCCATATTTTGTCCCTTTGTGACTGTGAACCATCAGTGCCTTTGGAAAGCCTGAAGATTTTCAATTTTGAAACCAAACAGAGTTTTTGAGCTGCTGAGAATTGTGACAGACAGCTTGAAAGCTGAAAGCTAAATCCTTGATAGAAAAAGAGAATTACATTTCATTTATTATTTATATGAAATAAATTTTATTATTACAAAATAAAAAAATTAAATTACAAAAAACAGATCATGAAAATAAAATAAAAATATAAAATAAATAAAAATAAAATAAAAAAGTAAGTAAAATAAACATGAAAATAAACAAAAAATTTTTTAATAAACTCATTTCCATTGGACGCAAATTGTAACTTGCTTATGGGCCGTACGAGTATATGCTATACACACTGGTACTACAACTTCTAATTCTTTTTATATTTCCTGCTATTAGACGAACACCCAGATCCATTACTGTCCCCCCATAAGAGCAAATCAATCATTTTTCAAGCCTTAAATCTTAAATTCTTAAATCTCTCATCCAGTGGCGTAACGTCACCTTGCGGGGCCCGGGAGAATTTTTTTGGGGCATTATTGGCGCACTATGTTTTGCCTCTCCATTTTTGGGCGCGGCAGAGGGCGTTCCAAATAAATTTTTTTCCTACACCTTTCATTCGCCTTGGTCAACCTATGTTGCAAATTTGAAGCTTCTACGCCTTTTACTTCACAAGCTACGATAAACCCTTATTTGTCGGCTTATTTGTGGGCATGGCTCGAGGAGGGCGACATCCATTTTTTCCAAGATATGTCCCTTCTCGTAGTTTACGAGTACACCAAATATTAATAAAATGTGTTGAGTGGTTCGCAAGTTACAGGCATTTTACTGAAAACACATTAAATTAATTTGTGTGCGTGGCAGTGGGCGGATGTCTCCCATTTTTACTTAGGATCATACTTAGGAGAATAGTGCGATATTTTAAAATATTTTTCGTTTGACACAGTTAGTTGACACAAGTGCGTGGGGCCCCCTGGGTTAGGGGCCCGGGAGATTGTCACCCCTAAGCCCCCGGTAGTTACGCCACTGCTCTCATCTATAACGATAAGCTTCTGCAAATTTTTTTACATTGTTTTTTTATATTTATTATATTTATATTGAGGCTGGGTCAGCCTTTTACAGAGTAGTTCCGGAAACGAGGTTTTTCGGAATGCATTTGAAAACTTTTTCAGACACACAACATTAAGAGCCTGTGTCTGCTTCAGAGAAAATTCTTACGAAAATTGGGCCAAACCCCTCCATTTAATATGGACATGGAGAAAATTTCCTTCACATTTCTCTATACAATTCTGACAAGAATCAAGTCTAGCTTTGATCTCAAACTCGATTGCCAAGCTCCTTTTTCTAGCTTCCAAAAGCTTAAGGGATATTAAGGCGGACTAAAAAAGAACCAAAACGAACACTTCATAGGCACTGAGGCAAAATACACCAAATTAACACTCAAAAAGTTAAATTGATCAAATCAAATGATTGAGCTAAGAAGCCGACAAATGGCTTGCTTTAAAAAATGATGCTAAGAAAATTTTTTTAAATAAAATATAATAAAAAAAATTAATTTTACTGTCACAAATTTGCATGGCAAAATGCATAACAAAGAGTTTTTGATTAATTTTGGTCTTAAATAAAAATATTTAATAAAGCAATTTATTTCGCAAGCAATCGAAAGTCAACAAGTGGCTTGACTCGCTATGAGTGATCGCTTTATGGGAACGAATTGTGACAAGTCCGCATGAACGACAACAACAAGAGAAGTTGAAGTCATAAATATAAATACGCATTTGTCTCTTGGGGTCTACTTCTGACCCAATCAATGGACAAAACGGAACCAGAATCAATTCGGTAGACCACCAAATGTGCGGCGAGTCGAAACGATCAGAAAGAGAACACACACACACACACTAACACGCGTAAGAAAGACTTGCCGCACATGCTGCACAGTGGAGCAATTCAATTGTCAAACAACAATTTATAAATACACCGACTGTTCATGGAATCGTTACACAATTTTGAGATTCACACGTAAAGATATGAGACAGTCGACTGGAATTTTCCGATACCATCTGTTGCGACTGGACGCACCTTTTCGTAATGAAATGAAATGAAATCGAATCGAATCGAATCGGCACGATCGAAGCTGCTTGTAGAAAATTTTGAGCTTATCGCTGAATCGAAATACCAGTAGCCGCAAATGATCGTTAGATAATCCAAGTTTATTAACTCCAGATTGAAGAATTTAATTGAGGCACATTATTGGAAATGTGACAACCATAGCAGCGATGACAGAAAATATTGAAAAAGCATTTCACTACGATGATGATGATGATGATGATGATGACGATGAAGATTATAAATGATGAATGATGATTGAGACATACATAAGTAGAAAAGATATTCTTCTGGGTGCCCCACTTGACTCGATCCACTTATTCATCAAGCATAAATGCTCCCAAAGAGACAATGACACAAATGCTCCGCATTGTTGTCATGCTCTGACTCGATTCAATTCGCATGGAAAATTCGTTTTCCTTTCGGAATTACATGTAAAACTTTGCAATTTTCATCATGGCAAATACTTAAATTTCATGCTGATTTATCGACAACTTGTCTCTGCAATTATCTTCAATTTGAATTCCATAATTTGTTTGCTCGAGTGCCTGCTTGCCTGAATGTCTATCCGCTTGCGTATCTTGCGACTGTCTTTCTGAATGCCTGCCATACAATCATCAATCGACAGCAAAATGATGACGGAAACAAAATCGAAATGCAGTCTCATTGCCTCGAAAGCGTTCAGGGTAACATGCCGAAATTTCTGCTTAAATCATTGCATTTTGTAATTCGAATTGCAATGAAATTTTTCATTTCAATTTATGCTCCTTTCCCAAGTTTTCGTCGATCGATATCTTTTCATTTCATATGTACCTATGTATATAATATATATTATATACAGGCGCGTACGCAGAAATCTATTTCGGCAGGGGTTCGAGTCATTAAAAAACTAAAATATAGATCGTGATTGTTCCATCGTACTTCATTGTAATTTCCTACATTTCGTAAGGGGTTTGGAACCCCAAAACCACTCCCCCTGCGTACACCACTATTTATATATGTGTGCCTGTTGTTCTCTCTTAGATCCATTATGTAAAACAGTAGCACGCACCGAACGACCTCTTCCACAGGTTCTCACGAACGGGCAGAACTAGTCTAAACGCTGCGGTGTTATTAAAATTCTTGGCTGTAAATTAAAGAGCGGAGCTTTAATAAAAAAAAAATAACTACTTCCGTTGTCCATAATTGCAGCTGGCTGCAAGATCAACAAAATTTGAGTATTTACAGTTCGATCCATTGCCCCGAATTCGAAAATATCGACAATCATCGGCTTTTTATATATCCAACGACGACTTCCTTTCGCGCTCAAACGATCGTGTTCTTGCATTATCAATCAGAGTGAAATCGTTCTTTTTTTTTTTTTTTTGTTTTGCCTTCGTAACGTCGGAACGCAATCGCAACGAGTTTTCTGACCCAATCTCATCAAGGTTAATTTGGTAAAAATTGTGAGTAGGATTTATGACATCGGTGGGTAGGCAGGCAAGCGAAAAATTCCGATAACCGAAATCATGACTCGAGAGACAGGCGAACGTTGTACGTAATTGAAAAATCTTATCACTCACGAACTGAATATTTATAACAATTTTCAGCAGAAGAAACACTGAGAGAAAAAACTACTTTTTTATTTTATTTTCATTTTAAAATTCCTAAAATATTATGGCAATTTCTTTCGTGTTTTCCAACAGCCGCGGCGCCGAAAGTCGACGGCTCTTCGGACAATGAATTAGCGAAAAATACGTGAGCAATTGTGTCGCATAATTCATTAAGTACATATTTATTATGCCTGTCAAGAGAATTGAAATCACTTGAGTTTTCACTTTCATCATCGTGTTTTTTTCCCTCTTTGCTTTTGCCATTCGTTTTTATTAAAATTTTGAAGAGGTCGGCACAAACTGCAGGCGGGCTTTTCGCGAAATTGAGTAGCTTCGGCTGGTCTTGCATCCCAATCAAGCGAATCCAAACGGAGCTGATAAAAACAAAACCTATTGAACATTTAAGCTTATGAAACTCTGCAATAATTTAGAGTAATTATGTAAATGAAAACAGTAGATCGGCCGCCAAGAGACATTTCAACTCCCAGTCAGTTAGTCAATCAACGAGTGTGGAATGTAAAAGTATCATGGGCTGACAGCAATGCACATCTGGAGAATTTCAAAAGCCGGCATTACTTTTGAATTCAGCAGTACGCAATTGGATAATGTCTGACGGTATATTGAAATTATTTTTGTCGCAACAGAGCCTTTTTTAGCGCTCGAGAAAGTCAATCGATTACACTTGCTTACAGCATTTTTTTCCAGGACATCTAAATGCATGCTTATTCTGCCTGTACTCCCAAACTTAGAATTAGATAGCTTTACCAATAATCCACAGATTTTAAAAATTATTATCTCATATGGTTGGGTAAAAACCCAACTTTAAATAAAAAATTCAAATTCAAATTCTCTTAACGATAGATTTTTTAGATGACGATGAATGAAAAGTTTGATAATTTTTTACTAAAAATATATATATTTATATTTAGGTTTAACCCTTTTGCGCCGCAGTTTTTTCTCGAAACACAGGTACTTTGTTGAAAAACTGATTGCTGAAATGGATAACGGAGCACAAAAACAACATGTTCTGCATGCTCAAAAATTTCGTATGTCCTTCGGATATCCTGGGATATATAATCCCAATCTATCTTATATATCTATATACCTATATATAAAATTGTAACAATATGTCCCAAGCAACAAAAACATTCCTACATATAACTACCGTTTTAAAATGGATAAATGCTTCCAACAAATACCGAAGTACGAAGAAATGCGTATACTTACTACTCAGCCGATATTATGTCGCAGTGGCTTCAACGTAAGACGTCCTTTCGAGGCAAAGACCAAATGCAAACTGAAGAATATTGCCAATGTAAGCTCAAAAGTTCATCATTTGCTGCCATATTAATTGAATAAAATCCCAAACTTTGTGTCGGATTTATAGAGAAAACTCAGAACTACTATTGGGGCTCGTCGGATACGATTTCGCATTGAAAATAACAGAAAAAATCAAGTTTTTGACTGAGTGAGACGTATTGTCTCAGAAGGCGCGAAAGGGTTAAATGTCAAAAGAATCTTACTGCCTTATTCATAGAAATGCTAAAATGGATTTTAGCTAAAAAGCATTTTAATTTCATATATTTTTGACAGTAAAGTCACCGTAAAAAAGGTTTAAAGAACATTTTATTTCTATGAATAAGGCCATTATTTTCTAGACTGATATTAAAGCTGGATATAAGAACGTGTTAGAATATTTAATGTTCTTTAATTTGAGGGATAAATTTTTCAAACCGAATGAGTTCTGCTCTAAAAAGCTGCTTAACCCTTTTTTTTTCAAATATCAAATTTTTTTTAAACGCTGCCATAAAATATTTTCGAATATTTGTTCGTACCTAGAAAGTCAAAATCCATGGCAAAAGTGCATTTAGAACTGCCAAAAAAATAAAAAAAATTATTTGAAAACTAGTGCTATGAATAGGGCAACCGAGAATGTGGACATAATTTGTCGTAAAGAGGGATTCTCAAAGACCATTTCTGACGCAATTTTAGATTTCAAAGAAAAGTCGAATAGGACCCCAAGCCTTCTATAAGTTAATAAGTTAATCTTCAAATAAAGCAATCACCTTTTAAAATGTTAAGGCTTTAAATAAAATGCAACATCAAAAGCCATTCGGTCCAATCAGTTGGCTGTGCTATGCTCCCCAGTGGGCGTTTATGCTAAAAGTCTTAGTCACCGGACTTTATTACAGCAACAGAAATATGTCTTTAGTAATAAAATATATATGTATATACAATTTTTTTGTATTCCTGTCAGGCGCTTTCGACTTACAACTCCTAACACGCTCCACTCCGGACATACATATAAAATGCCAAAGTTCGTTTCTTAAGTCTTTCGTTTCTTAACATTTCGCATTCGGTTGAGTCAATTCGCTCCGCTTCGTTGTGTGCGATTGTCGCCTTAAATTACAAATTTTTTTAAATATACGTTAAGCACTTATGTACAAGCTAAAATTTTGTAATATATATGTATAGGTTTTTTTTTATTTTTGTTTTTTCGTCTACACACAACTGCGGCTCCCTGAAGCGATAGTGCCGCTCGAAAATGCCTTAATTTAGCTTAAATGTTTCTAATTAAGCTCGGTGGGTGTTGTCGCTGAGATTCGAAACTGTAACAGTCTCTCGCTAGTATAAAGCGAAAAGGTCTATTTGTAGGTTCTTTGATTGACCAAAAATGTTCATGTTGGGCGTGAACGCTTTTGGCTTAAATTGTCATGCCACAGAGTCACCCTGAGGATCATTTTCTTTGCATTTTCATTCAATGTAAACTCGTTTAAGGAACTTGTTTATTGCTTCGCCTTTCGAATATATGCCATCAGCGATTAGTGCCTGGCAAATTAGCTATCAGAAAATTTAAAGAGTTTAATCAATTCTTGTAAAATGTCACAACAACAACGCAATCACAAAATGAGAAAAATTTATCAAATCGATAATAATGCAAAAAAAATTCCAGCGAAAACTTGATTTGTGGCGTTATAAAAGAGCTCGGAATTTCATAAAAAAAATTTGTTGACAATGTAATAAAAAAAGTGCCTTATAGGACGCCTTAGAAAAACATTTCTATTAGTGAACAACATATCTTGGATGAGTCTCTATGGATCTCTATGACATGATGCAGGATTGGAATGTCTGCAGAAGAGTGCTGAGATCAGAAACCCAGAAAAGGAGTAAACAAAGGTAAAGAAGGATAAAGATGAATTACATATTTGAAAATTCATTTCTTCTCGATTCAAGTAAAGAGCAATAAAGGGAAACGTTCATTTATGGGGTGAAAGTGCTTTCAATTATAGGCGTAACCTTTTTTTTTAGCATTTTAATTAATATTTTTTAAATTTTCAAACAATAAAAAGCTAATTTTTTTTAAGAAATCCATTACTGAAAGGTAATATTTTAAAATTTTTTCTTTAATTGATGTTTTTGATGAAAACTTTCAACTCTTTTTCAAAAGGTCGATCAAATTCCGTCTATTCATTTATCAAAGCACATTTTCTTCCTCTCTGACGATGAAATTTAAAAAACATAAAACGGTAGTGAGAGAAGCAATCAGTAATTACTTATAATGAAATCATGATAAAAGCTCATAATGCATGCAGTAAAATAATGATGTGGTGAAGAAATACTTACATCGTTTAGCAGCGGGCAACCTAAGATGACGATGGAATCGCTGTGTCTTTTCTGTTTTCTCACTTCGTGCGTCCGAAGAAGCTGAAACAGGAAAAAATAAAATAAAATTAGCTAAGTTCATAATGGCAAATATTTCAAATTTCTTCTCTCCCTATTAACCCTTAAACCTATTTAGCTTAAATATGATTCCCGAAAACGATTCGTTGAGTCCCATTGAAGCAAATAATGAGAATAATTATGACAAGAGGAAGAGTGAAAAATCCATGTCAAGGCTATGCTATAATCCGAGTCGACAAAGTTCATAACTCAAGGGAGAGAACGATAAAAGTAGCGCACAAGAAAGACGACGAAAATTTCAGCGACATTAGAGCGAAAAAAATGACAATCGCTTTGCTTAAAATGACACGCGACTAATGGGATCAGGTTGGGAGCTTTTTCTTTGTGGTTATTTTCTTATTATTTTTCCAAGTAGATTTGTATATTATCGTGTTGATCATTTGACTGCTTAACGAGGAGCCTCTTTCAATGAATTATTTTGGGTTTTCCTAATTTTTGGGGTCTCAAAAGAGTCACGCTTTTCATTTAACTTGAGAGCAAATTACCGCCTCGTCTGGCTTGATGAGCATGCTGAGCAGTCGAGTTGAAGTTGTCTGAGAATGTCATTATGGCTCATGCATTTTGTTATAAACAAAAAAATAATTTTTTTTTTTTTTTAACAAAATGAAATGAAATGAAAAAGCAAAAAAAAAGAAAAACATCAAGAAACCACGCGTTGTAATGACTTAATTAAATGGCCACAAAGCGAGCGAACAAAAAATCACTGACCACTCACAAAGCACAAAGCGTTGGGCTATCAAGCGACGAGAAATCAAGCCAAATAGGCGAACTCTTTTATTTTTTCATAAAAAAAATATTTTTAAATATAAATTCTGTCAGGTCATGAAGGCAAATATGAACCGCTTGAATGCTAAAAGCATAAAAGACCAAATCTACACACAATTAGGGCAATTGTTTCATTGTCTTTGGGATTACGAAATGGCAAGACAGACCCCCAAAGACAAAGTTTCGGATATTTGCATGATTTGATTTTATTTCAATTCCATTTTCATTTTCAGTTTTATTTTTTCATTTTATTTCAATTCATTTTATTCCACTTCGCTCGGCTTGGCTGGATTTTATTTTATTTATTTTAGGGTGGGCAGTTCTTATAGCTCTGAAAAATAAATTGAATGCATTTAGCCATTAGTGTTTCGAAGGCAGCAGGCAGCGGGTCTTTGAGAGGTCATTTGAGCAGCCGAACCAACCGACCTGGACCTGTCAGTCCAAAAGAAGGGGGCTTGAAAAAAAACTTTGAAAGCTAAAAAAAAAAAACACCATTAAATCCCATTAATAACAATTGACGTGTTACAAGTTAGAGCTGCAAAGGCTCCATAACCTTTCGGCCTTTTTAGAAAGTTCAATAAAAAACCTGAAGTATGTTGGATTGCGTTTATTGAGGTGGGGTTGTTATCAAAGAAATAAAATCAAGGCGAGAATTCCAACGGTAACCTTAATTGCTCGGTATAAGTCATGCTTGAACAATTCAATTATTAAGTAATTAAATCATGCCTGTCTAAATGAGTCCAAAACGGACGCAAAGGTGAAAGGAAAAGTAAAAGTGCGTCTTTTGAATTAATTTCTCTTTTTTTTTTTCAATACAGCTGGGTTCAACATAGAAGGTAATACTTTCGCGATGATGATCATGGCAATGAGATGATCTTCTGGTAACTAATACTATGCAGATATTTTACATTATCTTTTTAGTTTAGGTACTTTGTAACCCTCCCATTAAATTGATCACAACTGTTAAGATAATATGTATATCAAGTAACCCCAATAGAACAAAGTGCAACATATTTACACCATTTTCACATGATTTCAAAAGACAAGAAACGCTACAGGCACGCGTTTCTTATGATAGACAGAATCTAAACAGTTCTATAGAAACTAATGATTTCATGAAAATCTCTCACGTTCCAGTCATATTAACAAAATAGCAATGTTTCATCGTATGGTGACATATTCACCTCAAATTGATATCATATTGTGATATCATTGTATGCGGGCTCAATTTCCCTCATTTGGTAATGCCTACATAATGTATAAAACGAAAGTAGTAGCAACTCCCAAGTCGGCGGGTTCGATTCCCGGTCAGGCAGGCGTAATTTTTTTTATATTTTTTTTTAACATATACCATAACATTTAGGTATATAATATTTGAAAACCTTACAGGTATATAAAGCTTTAAAACTAACATTTTATGCAAAAAAAAAATACATTTTGGAAAGCCGGGATGGGGCCCTCCCTTCTCTGTTATTTATACGGCTGAGAAGCTAGGTTAGATATTTCATTCTAGCTGTCCCTTTTTTCCTTTAATATTTTTCCACTTACTTGAAAAATTCCCATTTTTAACACATTTGATTCGCCTGCTGTAGGATTTGAACCCGAGCCCTTCGGATTGCTGAGCGAATACGCTACCCGTACGCCATGGAAAAATCTAATTCGCGTGCACTAAATATGTAATTTAAATTCAAATGAAAACTATTTTCGTGTTTTTTCATAAAAGTTTTTTAAATACGTGTGTAGAGAAATTTGCTCCTAAAGAATATGCATGGCTGTTAAAGACATGTTTGAATACGTCCGTACTACAGTTTTGCTATAAAATAACCACGGTCGTAGTATACTACGAATCGTTATTCATTATACAATCGTAGTTTTCGCTCAGTGTAGGTATGCATATTCGCCTCAAATTCACATCATATTGTGATATCATAGTATGTTGGAATATTCGTCACAATTTCAAATCCGAACATAATATTTTTCTATGATTGCATTTTCGACTCATTAAAATAAGTAAAATTGTTTTATTTTTGAAATCATATAATGACAACAAAATTTTTTACTAAGGATTCTTCTTATTGCGGGAGTATCTTATATTCTTTGTGTGATTTCGTGACTGTATATGTATGGCTACTCATAACTTCATCCAAATCGAGTCGAGACATGTTATCATTAAAATCAGGGACCATAACTGTTATAAATTATATTTTAAAAATTACAATTTAAGTATTATTTTAAGAGTTTTATTGTTTTAATCAGAAAATAACAATTATTTTTTGAGTTTTATTTTTTACTCAGAAGATAAAACTTATTCTTAGAGTTTTATTTTTCGATCAAGAAATAAAAATTAATTTTCGAGTTATATTTTTTACTCAGAAGAAAAAACTTATTTTTAGATTTTTAATTTTTACTCAGTAAATAAAAATTATTTTTCAAATTTTATTTTTTGCTCTGAAGATAAAAATTTATCTTAGATTTTTATTTATTACTCAAAAAATTTAAATTGGTTTTTGAGTTTTTTTTTTTACTCAGAAAAATAAAACTCTTGCATAAGTATAATATATTACCACTTTCTTCAAGATAACGCCTGAAATAGGATAAAGTGATGAAGAGTCGGATGATGATGAACACGAGGAAATGAAAAAGGCCAGATGCGAAATCGGCAACCACAATTCAAATCCAAAAAATATTTGCATAATACTTGTGTTTGCGTAATGTTGTGACAAAAACAAAAAACTTGAAAAATAATTTTTATTTTCTGAGTAAAAAATAAAACTCCAAAAATAATTTTTATCATCCGAGCAAAAAATAAAACTCTAAAAGCAATTTTTTTTTACTGAGTTAAAACAAAACTCTTAGAATAAGTTTTATCTTCTGAGTAAAAAATAAAACTCGAAAAATAATTGTTATTTCCTGATCAAAAAATAAAACTTGAGAATTAATTTTTGTTTTTTGATCAAAAAATAAAACTCTAAGAATAACACTTAAATACTAATTTTTAAAATATAAATTATTTTATATCGATTTTTAAAATTCAAAATTCAAAAATAATTATTATTTTGGGTCCCTGATTAAAATAAGCACAATTCTTTAATTGTTGATATCATGATAATGACAGCAACATTTGTTATAAAACTTCTTTCATTTTGCAGGAATATCTTGATATCATGGTATGAATATCACAACGTTCTATTGGGGAATATGAAAAATATTTTGGCTGTTAAAGTTAATGGCCTATTGAGAACAGGCCAAATATTCTTAAGCTGGATTTACACTTGTAACCCATCGTGAAGCATCGTGAAGCAGTGAAGCAGAAAACTTTTCTACGGTCAGCCGTTTTGCGGACTAGTCCCTCTCCAATGACAGGCCCATGGTAAAAAGGTCAGCTGAATACATCAGAAGTGGAAATATGAGGGGACTAGTACTGGTAACATAAAGGACTGACCGAAGGCTACACTTGGGTCAGTCCATATTACTGCAGAGTAGTTCAAACAGTTCGTTTGACTGTATGATTTTCTTCAGCAGTGGCTCCTACTATCCCCATAAAAGTAGCAAGAATGATCGCTGATATTTGAAAGAGCACAACTACGAAGCACCATGAACAACAGAAGAGCAACAACAGTCGCGTTGATAGTGATGATACGCAGCCTAAATATTTAAATTTGAAAAAATATTGCTAGAAAATCGCATTCCCTAATGAGAATTTAATTACTTTTCAAACAATGAAAGCAATTTCCTTTCCCTTTTTGGAATCGTGAATCTCAAATGAGAGCTGCTCCCTTTGTGACAAATACGGTAGCTTTAGAAATCATCGAGCCATTCTCTTAAATTATCTCATGCTGGAAATTCTAAAAAGCCCATTCCATTCCTAATTGGGAAGGCTCTCAGTTTTAGAATTGAAATTGCGCAATTTCGCAAAACGAGATAAAATTTCAAGCATTCTTTTCCAAAATAGTCGTCGATATCCGACTTCAGATTTATTGCAAAAGAAAAAAAAAATGTTTTTTATGCAAATTATGTGGGACGACAAAGTTTTGATGTTTTTTTTTTTTTTTTTTTTTTTTTTCTAGGCGCGTCCACAGTTACTTTGCCATAAAAGCTTGCGCAACTTTCAAGTTCAAACCCATGCCGCTCTCATGCTCAAATTACGAGCAGAGTTGACAATTCTAACGAAAAGACAATGCGTCTTTGTGGCACTCTATCATTTTGAATTATGGATCGGATTTCCATAATAAATTTTCCATAGAATCGACTAGAATCGCATTGAGACTTACAGCGAATTGCAGCAATCAATCAGATTATGGGCTGGAATTTTTTGAATTATTGAGCACGAATTTGATTGGTAGAAGATCGAGTTTGGAAAAGGGAAAATGCATAGGCGACTTCGAAAAAATTTAGAGGGCGGACGAAAATAGCGTTTTTAGGCAAGGAAAATTCTACCTTAAACTTACAGGGTTGGATTTTTTAAACTCTAGTGATCAAAATAAATAAATCAGGAACAATTTTCTTAACTTACAAGATGCTTTAAGGCAGGGCTGTCCAAACTTAGACAAGTGGCTCGCGAGATTTTATCAGTGGCTCGAGCCGCGATGAGAAACTCGAATTTCATTTTTTTGTTCATTAAAATTATCTATCAGAAAATAACTTGGATTCGGAAATTCATTGTGAACTTTGCAAACATTTACCAGATTTTCGAAAAATGATTCATAATAAAGAATTTCACCCATCGCATTGATATATAAAAAAAATTTACGTTATTTGACAAAAAATTTTATCTTTTGAAAAGTGGCTCGCGGAGCTTGTCCCATTTTTGGCTCAGAGAAAAAATAGTTTGGACAGCCCTGCTTTAAGGTGTTCAGAATGGTATATTAAACGATGGAAGGCGTGAAAAATGTCTAAATGTTAAAATTTTAAATTCTACCACAACGCCTCCTAAGGATATCCCAAAAAAATTAAAATCTCTAATCTCTCTCGAAACCACTTTTTGAGCCTGATCTGCAATAGGATTTGATCAATTTTAAAATTTCGAAAACCTCGAAGTCTCGTAGATCAAGTAGGCCAAAAAAATTAACAGGGGTCTTCCCTTAAACGTGAAAAGATGGAAAAAGCAGAAAAATGTAAAATTTTTCATTCAAAACTTCGTTGAATTCTAAGCCTTCTTGATTTGCGAGTTTTCGAAATTTTCGAGGCAAATACACGTTAAAGAGAAGACCCCTAATCAGGCACGTAGCCAGGATTTTCAGACGGGGGGGCTTTTTATATTTCCAATTTTTTGCTGCGTAACAATTTACATTCTTTCGAAACAATACGTCAATGAAACCGATAGTCGTAACAAAAGTATAAAAAGTAAGAAACAAAACTCCAAAAGAAGAAGCACCACAGTGTGCGTATAAAAGTTGCTGAAAATTTTATAACTTAAACCAAACCAAACAATCAGTGCTGATTTTATTAATTAATAGTTTTTATAATTTTTTACAATCAGAACAGAGTTTACCCGAGAGGGTAGTTGATCGAGAGTGTGTTTTGCTGTGGTTCAGTGGTATGGAAGGTTCCAACAAAATCGACATACTAATATCAAGTACATTAAGAGATAATAAAAATACATATTATTTCATATTACACATTTAATAACCAAAATTTACACTTCATTTAAAAAAAAATCTTTAAAACTTTTGAAAGTAGTCGGTGAATATAGTAAATCCCGATACTTGGCTAAGTCAGATTGTCTTAATTTATTTTTTCGATCTCAAAATGTCACCAAAAATTAATTTTTGGACTAATATTGAAAAACTTTCGTGATATTCCTACAGAGTGAAATATTTACTTGAAAAATTTCGAGTGGGTAAAATACCCATGTAACAAAACGGCGTTCTGCAGTGCCTGTATTTGATTATCTGCATACACAACTGCACATAAAAAGTTTACGATTACGAAAAAATTCAAAAATAATCGGTATTATTTGTGATTAATGAAAAAATTCAAACTATTCAAAAAATAATACGAATATTTTTTTTTTTTTTTGAGTAACATTTAAATGATGCAATGGTGCTCAAAATTTGAAACGGTTAACACCCAAAAGCCCCCCTTGGCTACGTCCCTGCCCCTAATGAATGAAATCTGGGATGAAAAATCTTACACTTTTCCGCTTCTTCAAACTTTTCACTTTTAAGCAGGGACGTGAACCGATTTTGAACCGAAGCGGGTTTAAACCGGAAAACCACATTTATCTGCTGATAAACCGACCCTTTAACCGAGCCGAAGATTTTCACAAAGGTTTGAACCGAACCGAAAACTTTACGCCCTTTTTGTAAAGGTTCAGGGTTTCCATTTTTGTGCAACCATGCACAGTGGTCGCTCCCAAGGCCAAAAATATAAAAACTAAGTAGATATTTAATATAATTAGTTTCGATACCATCTCTATTGAGTAAGGTAACCACGATACTTTTAATTGTGCAGTATTTAACCCTAAATGGTAAAAAATTCCGTTAGAAGTGGGAACACTTGTTAACATATTTTTCAGTTTGAGAAATTTCCGAACCGATGAACCGAACCGAAACCCGGTTCAAAGAAGTAGAAAAACCGTTTGAGCAGAACCGCCGCCGAAATCGGTCAAATTTTCCACCGTACCCCGGCTTTTAAGGGAACACCCTAAATATGTTAAAAACGGCTTTCTGCAGTGACGTATTTGAGTATAGTTTTTTTTTATAGTGCATCGTTTTTATAATCAATTATCTGACGACTTTTTTCTTAACATTCTTTAAAAATTCGTGAAAATTCGATGCAATAAAAAATCCTAGGTAGGTACGTCTCTTCCTACTGTTCTATAGAGCCCTCCGCAAGGGAACCGATTAAGGACGGTGACGGGTATGGTGCACCAGCGGACCCTAGCCAAATCATCGCCAGTAGGTTGATCGGTGGTTTGATCAAAATGGTAGCATTTATACTGAATTTTATGGATGCAATACACGAAAAGTGGAATACAACTATGATCTAAATATATTTTTAAATATGGTTCTGTCGGCATCAGTATCCCCACGGGTGTTAAGGTCGTGGCAAATCTTTGGGAGGTCTCTCTCTCTGGGAGTCTCGCTGTGGCAGCGGTTAGTGATGTGGTAAAGATGGCACCGAATCTTGGCTTAAGTGTTCAATAATGTCAATGTTCATGGCAGGCATTGGATTAAAGCAACACAATCTAATGGTCTATTTATAGAACCGAAAAAATTTTACGTTTTTTTTTTTTGTTCGAGGTCAGAAATTGAGGGAGCTGGAAACGTAACTGCAGTGAAGCCTTTCGACAAAAAAACGCCACCAATTTTTTTTTAAATATTTGTATTGCATCGATTCATATATTTTTTGCAAACAAGATTTCCGAAATATGCCCCACTTTGCAGTGATGTAGACGCCCACTAAGCAATTGGCCAGAGGAAGTATTTACGGGAAAATCTGTTCCCACAGTTTTCCTAATTCCTTAAACAGTGGAACTCTGTTCAAATCAATTCAATACCCGAATCGAATTTAAAAATTCGCAGTTTCTTTACTCATTTCGAATTAAAAAAAAAAAAAATAATCTGATACAATCAGCTGGGTTGTTTGGTCTTTATTTCTTCTTATTTTTTGTCTTCTTTTATTATCGATTCAGTTTGAAGCAAGTTTCTAATTAAATTTGGAGCACTTGGAGTCTATCTACAAGATCTCTGTTTGTGCAGCGAAAATTGTGCAGCGATTTTGTGCAATTCTATGGAAAAGGTGCGAAATCAATGGCTTCAGCAATTGAAAGTTAGCCCAACATGCCAACCAAGCCATGCACCCAAAAGGCGATTGCCAGCCGAATTGTATAACAGCAAAGCTGCAACAACAACAACAACAACAACAAAATGATAACAAAAAAAAAGTAAAATAGAAAATTAAACAAAAAATAACGTAATATATTATCGGAATACAAAAACGGCCCACTCCGCGTATATGTTTGTATTTGGCGGTTCTCTCATTGTTTCGTATGTTCGCGTTCATCGCCCGGCAATATGTAGGCAACATTGGTGCTGTCGATTAGTGAAGGTGTTGCAACTAATTAAAATTGTTGCGTGCGATCGAAAAAAAAAAATGTTTTCATTTTCACCTTTTGTTATTGTGTTTGTTGTTGTTCTTTTCAGTAGCCGTTTTCATCGATGTAGTGCCTACAAAAAAAAGTACATACGTTTTGCCTCAAGCGCTATGAAATGCGATTGACTCGTGGGGCCGCCACTTCGCGCCTCGTCTCACATTTCAGTCGACAGAAATTCAAAAGAGTCATGAAGTTCGTAATTTGCGTGAATTTTGAGCTTAAATTCGAATACAAATTACTGTGCGAAAATGTGTTTTTATTACTGATTTACTGTATCACTTTAATTCCCTCTGAGCATAAAGGTCAAGCCTTGAATTGTGGTGAATAAATGACTTCTTAATTTGCGCCATCGTTCGGGTTGGTATGGATTTTTCCCACTCAATTTGTTAAGGCGAATTAAGATAGAGTTCTAAAGTTCCTTTCTCATCAACCTAACTTTATTTCATGGTAAACAAAAAATTAAAAACATATACAAATGTCCGAAATTAACCCTTTACCGCATGATATATTAATTAAGAAGAACAAAATTTTTTTCACAGTAATGGTTTTATTAACCCTTCACTGCACAAAATGTTGAAAAATTAGAAAAAATGGTTTTATTAACCCTTTTCTGCACGAAATATTCAATAATTGGAAAAAATTGTTCGATTTAAATAGTTTTATTAACCCTTTACTGCATAAAATATTTTAAAATTAGAAAAAATGGGTTTATTAACCCTTTTCTGCACGAAATATTTAATAATTGGAAAACATGTTTTCGCTGTAAATGGATTATTAACCCTATACTGCATAAAATCTTTAATTTAAAAACGAGTTTTACTAACCCTTTTCAGCAAGAAATATAAAATTTGTTTCGTATGCGATAAAGGGTTAGTAAAAAAAAAACTGTTAAAATAACGATTTCTTCATTTTTTCATTTATCGTCATTGGATGCGGATTATCAAAACAAACACTTCAACATGTCGCTTCCAGGGCTTGGGGCACCCCGCAAGGGCAAGTTCAAAAGTGTGACACAACAAACTGAAACGAAAAACACAACGATAATGGTAATGGTAATATCGGTAAACAATCGGTTAAAGCTGATGTTCACGGCAATTCAAAATCGGATCGACAACGGAATTTTCACAATTAAAAAGCAATGAAAGGTAATTGTCGACGATAAGATTTAACGAGATAATGCCCATTTAAAGTGCAAATGATACGAGGGAATGAATGAGAGAATGAAGGATTGAATGAAGAGTGGAGCGTGGGGCATGTGACAAGTGTCAGCGCCAGCGTAAATGACTGTGCAGCAATGAAGTTTGGAGAGGAACTCGTCTGGGCGCATTTTCTTGTTTCAATTGCCCATTCAATTGAATGCGCAGCTCAATTTTATTGATAATTTCATCGAAAATATTTTTATTGACAAGGCGCTTTTCAAATTCTGCGAATTCTGCGAAAACCACTTGAAATGGCAATTTACAAGCTCATCAAATAAGGTAATTAAACGTTTTGCGTAATTAGGTAATTGTGATATTTTTATTGAGCACAAATTGAACTGCACTCAATCGATAATTATACTTAGAATGACTTCGAAAGAGCTCAATTGCATTGATAAATAAAAAAAAGAGGATTTTCTTTTTCAATTGAAAGCTAATTTTATTGGGTTACTCTAGGAGGTTTTTGCCTATTGAAATTAGGCAATAGCGTATAAAGGCTTTAAGAAAGGCTTATATAAGGAAGTACATATATGTATTTGTATAGAAGGAACTGTGTATAAAGACCTTCTGTTTGAATAGCCTTCGATCCGAGCTGAAAATAAGATCTGAAATTGTAGAATAATCCGTGTCTGGCGGAAAGGATAATGGATTTCCGAGCAATTCGTCGCTTTAGTCACTTGGATAAAAGAGGTAATCAAGGGCTAAGAAAGAGAAGTCCCCTGTAATTCTGCACAAAAGATCTTCCAGGTCTCGGTGCTCTTATTGCCTATACAGGGTGTCCCGAAACCTTTTGTAAAAAATCAAACCATTTATAGATCGAGTCAAGAGAAAAATTTTTTGTTTTAGACAAAATTCTCTTAGCGGTACCGTTTACGAGCTGTAGCGCTTTTGAGTATATTTTAATTTTAAACAAACAATTTTTTTTAAAACGCAAAAATTTCATAGAAAAAAAAAACCCGTAAACGGTACCACTAAGAGAATTTTGTCTAAAACAAAAAATGTTTCTCTTGTCTCGACCTATCGATGGTTTGATTTTTTACAAAATTTTTCGGGACACCCTGTATAATAATAATAATAATAATTGAATTTTTTAAAGTCTTTTCCATGCCTATTAATATCTATTTAGTTATACCTCACTTAATGATAATTGAAGATAACTCGCTTGAAATGAAGTTAAATCAATTATTCTCCATTCAATCGGACCAGTCAGTCACACATATCACTCTAAATATATCATGAGCAAAATAATTCCCCAGCCAATAAACATTTCACGCGAAGCTCTTGCAGATGAAGACTTTAATTGAGTTACACGATTGCATTATCGCATCACATCCTTTCGATACAAAGAAAAAGCAACACTCAAAGGAAAATGCAAAGCTCAGCCCATTTGGAGTGAGTAACTCGATTAAGGCGTCTCTTGAAATGTTATGCGTTTAAGGCTTGCGCAATTTTATTCAATTTTCCATGTCAAGGTGGAACGGCGGGTCCCTGATCTGTGAGCTACTTTGCTTACACACCGAACGACATTATAAGCTTTTTTTTAGCGTATGAATATCTATATCTATACAAAGTGTGGATATTCTTGACAGCGAAATCAGTATGCTGAATCTGCGGCACGGCAAGATGCGGTTAAATAGAACACAACTTGACTGCGATGAAGTTGAAGTCCACGTAAGTAGCAATTAGCCGCCCGCCTGATGTGAGGCATGGGCCCAGCCACCGCCATTCGACGGATGCAACAAAATCACACGCGCTCGAACAGGTATTCGGCGTTCGCTGAATGAATTGTTGTCACTGCGCAGCACAGCGTCGCGAGCCCGCCAACTGTTCATGGGTGTAGATGGATGTAGATGGGAAAAAATGCAAGTAGCGAAAAATCATAAAATCAATAAGTCATTAAAGGTGGGTTCGGTGCAGCAGCAGCCACAGCACCAACATTACTGCGAAGGACACGCGACCCCATGGTGCGGCACACACAAGTTCATAGCGCCAATTTGTCAGTTCGACGAGTGATTTGCAAAGAGTTGGCATTGAAGTTTGCTTCGGCGATTGTCTTTCGTGTCAGTTCGGTGCATCCACGACGGCAGCAAGTATCGATGACAATAGGCAATCAGATACTCCGATGCAGTCACCAATCCGAGGCACACGTTGGCCTCGGGCCATGGAGTTGCAGTACATCGAAGAATTCCAGCATTGATATCCATATCGAATTCTATACCGCTTGTGACAGTTTTGAATTGTGTGATTTGGGCACGCTTTGATTGCTCGGATAAAAAAGAAACAAAACAAAGCACGTAACCAACTACACACTCAAAAAAAAAAAAAAACAAAGAAAAAGAAAAAAAACGCGTTTCTCAATTCTGATTTCTGCGGTTTTGTCAGATTAGCAAATCGCAATGTTCACTCTTTTTAAAAATGCTCAAGAATGCAGCACTTTCGGTCGGCCAGTCCGACAACAGTCTGTCAATGGGTCCCACAGCCGTCGGAGGCAGTGATTTGGCGAGGCGATATTTCGTTGATCTACGTGCGCTCTCCATAGGCAAACAAGGAAACGCTCAATTAGCCAAATATTCGTAGCCAAATCGTACCCACAGGCTTTCAACTCATATTTACAGTCCATTTGGAGCACCTCGAGGGTAATCGAATGGTAACGAAATTTATGAAATGATCCGTCTACCCACAAAACTATTCGCTCGCTTCTTAGACCGAACGTCCCGCCGCTCCGCCATGCCACGAGAGATCGTTGTCAGCGTTCAAGCATAACTTCGGTCTGCGACGTGCATACTTATGACTTGGAAAATCGCATGCAGTTCCTTGCGACATGACCAGACGTCGCCACCACCACCACCACCGCCATCGCTTGCAAGTTGCAACAATGAATTTTCGAAATGGAAATTGCAAATGCGACAAAAGAGAAAATCCACCATTTAAAATATTTTTTAATTTTTATTTTTATTTCATTTTAATTGCCTTTTCAGAAGCCAAACTCAAATTGCTCAACTCTAACTTTTTTTCACTCAATCCTAATTAAAAGACTTTGACTAAAAGCTCGAGAAACGAACTCTAGAAAATAATCACATAGTTTTACGAATAACACTAGCTTACAAATAATTATTTTTGGATTTCTCAGGAGATCTCAACCAACTTCTTCCATCGGCTTCTAAACAAAACAATATTGAAAACGAAATCTTTCTGGAAGAGTTATTTATATATAATATATTATTTTTTCAAAAATAAAAATTTCTGAATGTGGGTATTCCGGATTTTTCGAGCAGAACTCGAAAGTGCATCATCCGATTTGAACAAATTTTGTATCATATTAAATTAAGTTAACCCCTCCAAGTCTTTTGTTTTGCATAGTTTTCTGATCGGCCCAGAAAATAACATTCTGGACGCCTGTATACCTTAAAAGATCACATATTTTTAGAAAATTCATAATGTTTTTTTCTTTCATCAGCACTTAATTAAGATCCCGAACTGATACTTTTTTTGGATTTGTTTATTTAAAGTTGTTTTCTTATCCATTAGAAAACAGTGTTTTCTTCAAAATTTGATTTAAAGTACGCTTCCATGAAGATTTTTTAAATTTTTATTTCCATGTTTTAAAGTCCAAACTCCATTAAAAATGTGTATTGAGATCGCCTGAGGAAAAATGCTGTAAACTAGTGTAATTAAGACCACATTAAAAAGAGAAATTTAATGGAACAGTACGAGGAGCAAATGTCCTTAAGTTTAACCTCTTAATCTCCTCTTCTTCATTAACCCTTTATCGCATAATGATCTCATATATAGGCTTATTCTGAATAAGGGAATTTTTTCGCTAGAAATTTTTCTCCCCGGAAAAAGGACGTAATTCCAAGGGTCAATTAAGGGAAGAATGTGGCGACTTTTGTTTAAAAATGTTCGAATTTCTTGTTCCCTTCATGTTCCCTTACCAGTGTGCTTACAATGGAAAAAGGTCTTCAAATCCGCAGGGAAAATCTCCCCTGGAATTTTTAGAATCGGGCTGATATATTTTCTGACAAAAAAACGGAAACATAGGTTCTTTTCGATTATTTTTGATTATTTTTGAAGCTGAATAACATCATTAGGGGTAAAAAAGAACATTTTCTTTTCCACTTATTGTATCACGGAGTGAAGGGCTACGAAATTTATTTCTTATATTTTTTTCGATATTCAACATTATCACAATAAATCTACGACAACAAACCACTTGACCGTCCTACGGTGCGTATGAGTAATGTGTCCGAATAAATTATTTTATAGCCACTTGGAATACGATTTCGGACAAACCTTCGGGCGATCCCTTCGAGCGAAATAAGCGATTATTTTTCAACAACAAATCAATCAAGCGAAGTCTTAAATCAAACTGAGAAACTGCAAATCACAATAATTAAATCTGACTATTAAGATCATTGTAGAAAATTCTAAAAATCGCATTTGGGTATATGCCTACGAAACAGACATTCGCAATCAACAAAGGCGCCCTTGAGAGAAAAAATAATTCAAGTATCAAACTATGGCAACGAGAAAAATCAATTAGCCACCCACTACCCCGCGAAACATTAGGAAATCGATGTGGGTACAAATAACCAAAAAACAAAAGTAAACAAAATAACATAAAATCTGGCTGCCTTGAATGTCTGGACTACCTTTGAATTAATTGTTCATACTTCATTTAGAAAAATGCAAAATTATTCCAAAATACTTGAAGCAGTCGAATCCGCTCCATTCGAAGCAATAATCGCTTCCAGTCAAGCGTTGGTGTCAAGTGCTCATACGTTATTGATGAGGAATCTATTCCCAAAATGTTCGGAAGATGACGAACGAGGGCGCTACATTGACTTATTCATGAATTGATGAATATAGCGATGTCACCAAAATAGAATTAGGTATTTTATAGAACAAAGACGGATGAGATAAACATCGAGAGTTGCTGCAATTAAGTAACCCAGAAAGGTAAGAAAATTACGAAGAGACGATTATTACTGAACTTTTTTGAAGATATTGAACCAGTCAAGGATTTTTGCATGTCCTTGAATTGGCTGAAAATATGGAATAAGAAAAAAATCAACCAGACAACGCGTTTATAAAAAACATTATATTATATTAAATATTAAAAATTGGATATAGCCAAAATAACTTTAAATTCTCTCTCTTTTTTTCTCTTCCTCTCTTCCCTCTTCTCTCTTCCTCTCTTCCTCTCTCTCTTCCTCTCTTCCTCTCTTCCTCTCTTCCACTCTTCCTCTCTTCCTCTCTTCTCTCTTCCTCTCTTCCTCTCTTCCTTCTCTTCTCTCTTCCTCTCTTCTCTCTTCCTCTCTTCTCTCTTCTCTCTTCTCTTTCTCTCTTCTTCTTCTTCCTCTCTTTCTCTCTTCCTCTCTTCTCTCTTTCCTCTCTTTCTCTCTTTCTTTTTCTCTTCTCTCTTTCTCTCTTTCTCTTCTTGCTCTCTTCTCTCTCTTTCTCTCTTTTCTCTTTTCTCTCTTTCTCTTTTCTCTCTCTCTTTCTCTCTTCTTCTTTCTTCTTTTCTCTCTTCTTCTCTTTTTCTTCTTTCTCTTCCTTCTTTCTCTCTCTCTCTCATCTTTCTCTCTCTTCTCTCTCTTCTCTCTCTCTCTTCCTCTCTCTCCTCTCTTTCTCTCTCTCTCTCTCTCTCTCTCTTCTCTCTCCTCTCTCCTCTAATCTCTCATTCTCTTCTTCTCTCTCCTCTCTTCTCTCTCTTTCCTCTCTTTCTCTCTCATTCTCTCCCTTTTGCTCTCTCTCTCTCTTTTCTCTTCTATCTATCAATCTTATCTATCTCTTTCCAATTGCCTAAGAAATGTCGTTAAAAATTACAAATTATCGGTATATGAACTTCTCCAAACGCATTCGGTTTAAGAGGAGCCCCCGATAAAATGTGATCTTAAATTGATATGAAGTTTGTAAGCACGCCTCGCCATACTCACACGGACTCTATTGCTTTTTCTCCCAATTTTATCGTCCCATTTGAATCGACATACGAACAAATATGTGTGTATGTATGTATGTATGTATATGGTATACGACTTGATAAGAGGAAAACATAAATCGCTTATTAAGTGGAGTTATACCACACAAGTAGGAAAAGGAGCAGGAGCAGGAGCGGCAGCATTTAACAAGGCAATTTTAATAACAGCTCAGGGAAGCTTTGCGAGATTATTGTGAAGATGTGTATCGAGAGTTTTATTGCTATACAGCAACTCCTGACCACTTGCTGAGACCGAGAATCGGGGCCGAGATTTCAGGGCATAATGAATATTCAGCAGTCTCGGTGCTA
This sequence comes from Chlorops oryzae, assembly GCA_020466095.1. Taxonomy (NCBI): domain Eukaryota; kingdom Metazoa; phylum Arthropoda; class Insecta; order Diptera; family Chloropidae; genus Chlorops; species Chlorops oryzae. The sequence goes on from CM035808.1 coordinate 38,383,532, forward strand.
GACTAAACCGCTGTTGGCCGATGTAATGGATCTTGCGAGAGTATTCGCAGCGGCTGCGATGGCAGTTGTCGAATCTGTGCTGGTGATTTGGAAAGCAACAACAACAATAATAAAACAGCGGGCTCAAAGTTACTTGCGGCGGGCAACGCGAGCACAAATTTGCAATTCGCCAAAGATTGGAGCAACGAAATAGGCTTCTCGTTGAGCTTTGCAGCAGCGAGGTATTCTGGCTGCCATGGCAGACGACCAAGGAATTTCCTCAGCGTGTGTGTCGCGTCGTCGCTACTTCTGCTGCTGCTGTTGTTGGTGTTTTTTTGTTGCTCTTGCCATCAATGAAATGAAATGGGCAATGCAGTTGGCGCGGCGCGCGTGCGCAAAGTCGATGTTTGGAGATTTTTATTGTCTTATTGGGGCATAACATTTTTCTTTTCGAAGTCAACTCCAATGACGGAAAATTCGAGGAAAATGTGATTTTTGTCTTTTGTCTTTGACTTGGTTTTGGGTCTATTTTTTATACCCGACACACTCTGTGTCGAGGGTATATTGCGTTTGTGTGGTTGTGTGTAACACCCAGAACCAGTCGAGATAGACCATACAAAATATATATAGAAATGATCAGCGTCACCAGGAGATTCGATTTGATTGTCTGATCTTGTTCTCGTCAGTCGTCGTCTGTCGTCTGTCTGTGTCGTCTGTCTGTCGTCTGTCTTCGTCTGTCTGTCGTCGTCTGTGTCTTGTCTGTATACAGTTATCTTATCGAAGGAGTTGAGCTATCTTGACAAAAGTTGGTATGCGTGCTCACGGGGACATAAGTAAGAACAAGTTCGAGAATGGACCCGATCAGACCATTTTTAGGGGTACCTCCAGTACTAGGGTCTGTTTCGAAAATCACAAAAACTGCTCTAAAATCGAAGTTTTTCAAGATATTTTGATGAAATTTGATATTTGATCATATTTAAAGGCCAGTAATATTATTTCAAAAAATTGGAAAAGTGGGCGTGGCAGAAAGGCGGTTTTCGAAAATTGTCTCCTACACCCGAAATTCAAATGGGACTTGAACGAAATTTGGCACTTATGCTTCCTTTGTAGCCTTAAATATCCTTCCAAAAAATATCCTTGATCGGTCCATTTTTAAGGATACCTCCAGTACTAGGGTCTGTCACCAAAATCCCAAAACTGCCTTAAAATCGGACTTTTTCGAAATATTTTAATGAAACTTAAAATTTGAGCGTATATTTAAGCCTCCGATTATAGTTCAACAAAAACTGGAAAAGTGGGCGTGGCAAAGGGGCAGTTTTCATAAAGAAATCTATCAAAAGTCGGTATATGGGGCCCCTTATGGTCTTAAACACCTCTTGATATTAAAAATTATTTGAACATGTGAGTCTGTGTCGGGTATTCTATTGTCAGGCTCGCCTGACTATAACACCCTTACTTGTTTGCCATTTATTTTTTGTTTCTTTTTTTCTCAAGCGATATGAAATAAATTTCCACTCAATGAGCAAAGAAGAAAAAAAAAGGGAAAAAACTTGGCAAAAAGAAAAGCACAGAAAATCAGAAAAGCCAAGAAAATGGCGAGTTGTTGTCGTAAGCGAATGTTGTATTGTTGGTGGATTATGCAAGCGGAGAAGTTCGTGGACACACTTCGGGGCGATTAGCATCTTTGAGAGAAATACTTTCGAGCAAATGCAGGACACAATTTTATTTGGAGCACTTTCAATATACGGCGACCGAACGAATGGCCGAACGAATGGCCGAACAAACGGTCCGAATGATTCGGATCGATCGTTGACACACTCATGGACCTTATGTACACATTTAGTATGTTTGTATGTACGTATGTTGTGGGAACTGGATTTCCTTACGCGTGCAATCGGCCACTTCGTGTTGGAGTTATGATTTCGCGGGCAACAATAAAATCGATATCAGGTTTATTGAATTGCAATGGCAGAGGGGGACGGGGAACGGTTCGGATGCAATGTGGAGCAAGTAAATTTTATGAAGGAACAAACACGCAGCACAAAAGACTTACATACATAATAGGTATGTGTTACATATACACATTGTATGCACCTGATTGTTAGAGGGAATACTGGAGATACCATTTATGAAAATTTGGATCCATGTTAAAGTCTGATAGAAAGGAAATAGATATCGAGAAAAATGTATAAGTATTATTTGAAAAAATTTATTTAAAAGAGGAATAGGACTTGAGAGATGGTAAAATAAGCTACGATGGCTTGTAAATTTTGAATAATTTTTATATTATTAAACTCTACGGTTGCTGAGTGTTCGTGAAGGCCAGTTCGGTAAAAACTATCAGCTCTATTATAAATGAATATTAACCGGGAAATTTTTCTTCCCGGGAAAAGGAAGTATTCCTAGGCACCAATAAAAGAAAGAATGTGATGAATTTTTCTTAAAAATGGTCGAAGTTCTTGTCTGTATATTCCCTCCCAGGGTACTTAGAGCTGGAGAATTCGTATTCAAATCCGCAGGGGGGCATTCCCCAAGAATATTTAGAATCGTTCAGTTTTCTTAACTATTTTCTCGTTTTATTGGAATGTCACAACTGGAGAGCAACTAAAATGAAACTTCAGCTTTGAAATCTGGGCCTTCTCATTCGTGCTTCGGAAATTGTTTGATTCATTAAGAAAATATAGAACTTTAATGATTGTTTTTATTGCTGGCTGTTTTTAAAACTTACTAAAAATAAACGGAAAGAATTATTGAAAAGGATTACGGATTTAGCTTGCCAGTCGGACTTTTTCAAGCGCTTTCCATAAAAGCAAAAATAAAGCGCTTCCTTTTTATAGACGTTTGCGCTTTCCTGAAAGCGCTTCTATAAATCTCTTTTTAAAAGGAATGCAAAGTACACAAAACTTTTTCACGAAAACACACAAAAGGAAAAAAAATATATTTTAATTTAAAATTTTAATTGATCTTAAACTCAGGGACGTGAACCGGGTGGAAAATTTGCGGTTCGGTTCGGCGGTTCGAACCCTGTTTGAGCTTTTGGATTGGTTCCCCAAACCGGTTTTTCTACTTCTTTGAACCGGGGTTTCGGTTCGGTTCATCGGTTCGGGAAATTTCTCAAACTGAAAAAATTTGTTAACAAGTGTTCCCACTTCTAACGGAATTTTTTACCATTTAGGGTTAAATACTGCACAATAAAAAGTAAATGGTGGTTACCTTACTCATATAAGAGATGGTATCGATACTAATATCATAAGAAAATCGACTTAGATTTTTATATTTTTGCCTATGGGAGCGACCACTGTGCATGGTTGCAGGCTAAAATGAAACCCTGAACCTTTACAAAAAGGGGTTCGGTTTTCGGTTCGGTTCAAACATTTGTAAAAAAAAACTTCGGTTCGTTTAATGATTCGGTTCATCAGCAGATAAAAGCGGTTTTTCCGGTTCAAAACCGGTTCGCGTCTCTGCTTAAACTTATAAACGTGAACCAATGGTCTGAAAAATGCTAGGCCAGGATTACCTATATATATTATAGATTCTTCTTGAAGTGTAGGTTTTGAGTGGGTTATGATTATGATTAGTGCTCGTAAATAATTACGTAAGAAGGACAAAAGTCTCGTTTAAAATTATTAAAAACAATTAAGGTTGTTATACTCAGGCGAGCCTATACAGCAGACAAACAGACAGACAGACAGACAGACGTGGCTAAATCGAATCTCCTGGAGACGCTGATCATTTCTATATATATATATGGATTTTGTATGGTCTATCTCGACTGATTCTGGGTGTTACACACAAACGAAATATACCCTCGATAAAAATTTCCTCAAAGTGTCGAAATAAATGTGTCTGAAAAATTTTCTTCAAATCTTTGACTAATGAACAAAAAATAATTTCAAATAATAATTTTCTATCTATTTTATTAATATGTTCTTGCAATGAATTTTTAATATGAATGAATACGAAGAAACCTCCTCAAAATAAAATATTTTAAATGGGCTTTAAATCATAGAACAAAGGTCTCAAGGACATTTTTCAGCGGAATGAGCTTGGAGGCTTAAACAACATTTTTCCAATGGGTTTAAAACATTTTTGGCCGTTTTAATGCATTTTTTGGAGCCCTAGTTTCATAGAAAAATGGTGAGATATTAATTGGTACCTACAGAATATCTAAGTAACAACACAAAGGTCAGTAAGCGCTTTGTGAAGATCCTAACCAATCAACCAATCTTTCTAAATAATTTTTATGATTTATTTTATTTATTTTTTCTCTCCATAGATATGCGTTGCTTTAAAAAGCTTTGCTAAAATCGAATTGACGAAAATAGTTTCCCATCATTGCCAAATATTTGAGTCGTATTTTTCGAGAACTGTAAAGCTATGTAAACAACTGTAAAATTATGTAAAACTATTCAAAAAAAAAACTTGTATATATTAAGATTAAAATTACAATATTAAAATTTTACACCTCAAATACTAAAGCGTAGGGACCCAACAAAGTGAATTAAAAGAAAAACTTCACAAACGATTTTTCGCGCCTTCTCAGACAGTAATTCAGAAAAAAATAATTTTAAATCCGAATTTTAAATTATAGACGTAAAATTATTCTTGTTTTATTATTTATTCAATTTCGTTTTTAAATGAAATTAATTCATCGTTATTAAGTCGACAGCAAAGAGATGGAAGAAACACGTTTCATAGCAACATACCTGCGATTTTTTAAAGTCGGTGTTAAATTATTTTTTCGGCGCATTAATTTTGATAAAAAAATTTTTCAATTTAAATTCACGCTCACTTTTCACTCAAAATAAACCGTATTTTGCGGTCAATATTTCATTGCATTATATCAATTAAAGCGTTTTTTTTTTCTCTGCAACTGACGAACAGTTTTTTGCGGTTATCTAAAAAAAAAAAAACAATCGACATTAATTGCAAGCAAAGCGATTAAAAGTTGCCCCAATTAATAATTTTAACGCTTATGAACCGTTTTTATTTTTACTTCGTTCCCTTTTCTTTTTTTAATTATCACAATAAATATGGTAAAATTTAATCAATCAATTTGATACTTTTAATTTTTATTTTTATTTTTTTAAAACAATTTTTTGATAATTTTTGAGAAAAATTTTGCCATATATTTTGAATAGCGACATGCATGGAAGAAAATCAGCTGGTTTTGTTTTTTATTTTCACGTCCAAGAATATGCCTTAAGACATAAGCTATAAGCAAAAGTGCATTCGCTGTTAAAAAACACGCGCAAGCGCAACCTTCAATCATGCACCGTACTCACCGACAAGCGATCGTGTACTGATCTTGGCTTCAGCTCACGAAGCCGCTTGCTTTCGAGGCATGAAAACGAACCCAATGACGGTCGGTGGCGACTTGAGTTGACTCTACGGTCTGCCTTCGATTCTTTAATACAATAATTTTCTTTCTCAGTCAGAGCTTTAGCATTAAGCATTAAGCTCTGAAGACTTGCATTGGAGTGGAAAAAATAAATAAAATGCGAACTTTAGTTTCCTATGAAAATATGTACCTATCAGAAATCTACGGTGGACCGTTAACAACAAACCTAGCATCGAACTATAATACCATCTCAATGGTAAAGAAGGCTTAGACATAAAGCTTTAATTTACAGTTTTAGAGGCGCTGTACCTTGATAACAAAGCTTTGAGTTTGAGTGGTTCTTGTTTGAGTGAAAAAATCTGAAACAAATCGCCGTTAGATTTTTTTTAAATAGAAACAATCAAGAAGAATAAATCTTCAAAAATTAGGTCAAACTATAAAAATGTTCTCTGTAGGGGGTTGATATACATATAACATACATATATAAAGAACTCAAAAACCATATAAAAAGTTATTTATTCTAACAAATATTTCATCAAAAATTGGACATGATCTTCCTATTCATGCTTGGCCGATTCGGTTAGGCATGCACGTTTGTCCACGTTTTTCTTTGCCGAAACGCTGACCTTGGCTAAGGTCATTTCCGTTGTCTTTTGATTTTGTGGATTTTCTTTCAAATCGCACTAATGAATTAATTTGTTTAAGCAAATTGTTTCTTTTATTTTGCAGCTTTTCAAAGTCATTACAAACAAAGTTTTTCTGACTTAGAAATAACGGTAGACCAGAGGTCTCTCATCTCCGAAGACTATTGCCTTACGTTTTTTTTATAGGCGTGAAGACAAAATAGAAATAAATCGAATAAGATAAAAAAAAAAATTTTTAAAGACAATTGATTAATTTTATTGGCCAACTGAAAAGCTTTTTTTCTTGGTGCACTGAAAAGATTCTCCATTTTCGTCATCAAATCTAGGAAGATGTGTTCCGGTTACTGTTCCCTTTTGGCGGTTGTGTATCTTTAAGTCAGTTCAATTGTAAAATTCGAGGAAGTGTTACATTTTCCAAAATATTTTCTTACCTTTAGTGGGCGAAATTAACGTAAGAGATGATATTTATTGCTTTCCTTAAAAGTATCTTCCGACGCTAAACAGTAGGCATGCATGCATGTTCTGATGATAAAAATAATGATTGTTGTGATTATGACCAATGATAATGAATAGGATTATGATGATGGTGACGATAATAATGATGATCATGTTAATGATGATCATGATAATGATGATAATTATGATGATAATGATGATGATGTTGATAATGATGAGGATGGTGATAATGACTATGATGATAATGATGACAGTGATGATGATATGATGATAATGATAATTTTGATGATGATGATCATGATGATGATTATAAAAACGACAAGAGTGATGATGTTAAATGATGATGATGATTAGAATTGCAATTACGATGATGATAATGATGATGAAGATGGATATGAAGTTATGATGATGATTTTTATAATTCCGATAATAAGTATGACCATGATGGCGATGATGGTTATTCCGAATATGATGGTGATGATGATTATTGTGGTTGTGACTATGATGATACCTAATGCATTATGGTGATGATAAATTTTATGAAGATAATGATTGCAATGACGATCATGATGAACTCCATGTTGCAGATGGGTATGATACGGTGATGATAATGATGATGACAATGATTAAAATCCCAATAATGATCATGATAATAATGATGATTGTAATTGTAAGAAAACAAATAATTTTTATGCCATTTCTGAGAACAATAACCAATCCACACAATCAAGATAAGACAAGAAGAAATAAAACAATTTGTTCCACTCAAATTATGTTATATTTGTACCTTCCATAACACCTTAATGTGGCAAAAACTTCTTTCAGTGTACAGAGTTATATACTATATATTCGAATAATAGATTTAATTGTTTTGCTTTGTTTTCTAAAATCCCAACTGGCCATCAGTGCCACACCTTCAAACCATACACTTTTTATGAGTTATGTATGAGCCGAATTCAACGGCACGCTAGACTGAGGGGCGAGCGGAAAATGGCTTGAGATTTTGAGATATTAATTAAGAAAATGACTTGATTTTCAGCTCATTCAACTTTTGATTTTAATTGTTAAAAGACTCAATGAAAAACTCGAGCATGAAAAGCTTAAAGCTGTAAGCGTTCAGTTTTTGCTTCGTATCAAGGAATAACGCCGAATCGCTTTTCCGCCAAGTTTCGTGAATGGTTACTCAAATTCTTTTCGCTTTTGATCATTACGTCGGCATAGATTTCGACTAATTGAATGTCCGTTTAAATGAGATATGGACACGTAAAGCCATTGGTGGGTGTTACTGATTTCCAGTGACCTTGTCCATTGCAATGCGAATGTTTGAAGTTCTTGAAACGGAATCGAATTCACAAAGCAAACAGAAATCTTTTCGAAACACAATTTATTTTGTAATCGGTAGCCGAAAGTGCTTCTAACCACGCATTCAAAATCCTTCAAAATGCGGAAATTAGGTCGAATTTGAAGCTCATTCCTGGGCCAGTCAGACTTCAACAGCAATTCTTAATGAACAAATACAAAAAAAAATAAATAAATAAATCGGTCCCATTAACGAGCAAGAAAGACACTTTGTTTTCCTTAATAAACCATATTAAATGGCGTAGTTGCTGTCAATGGCCCGGACCACATCGCACCCGACACCGTTACGAATCAAATGGCCCAAGGCGGCACCAAATATGAGCGTAAGAGGTTTGTGTATCCGTGTCAGCGATTCATGACACAACATGCATAAGAAATATTACACAATTCCCGGCAGACAAAAAAGCATTTTTATATGCGCCAACAGACAGACAAACCGTCTCACAAACGGACCGAAAAACAGTCAGATAAAACAAAGAGACAGACAGTTAGACGTAAATACATAGAAAAGCATTTATATTCAAATGCACCACATCGAAATGGAGTGGAACACACATAAAGAAAACAAAAAGGTTCTATCCGAACATGGCGTTATTTTCGTCGGCGGCTTGATTTTAGCACCTCGTCTGTCGGCCACGCCGCACTAGATCGATCGGCGGAAACCATATAGCACATATAACCAACATATAACGGCACAAAGTGCAAACTCCGAACTGCGCATGAGTAACGGTTTCAATCGGCGGTGGCAGTCAATGGCACTCAAACTGTTTACAGGTTTTTCCCAAGGACAAACTACAATTCGCCCGCGACGTGGCGTAGCATGGCTCAAACGTATCAACGCTCAGATCGAATCAGGAAAAAATAACAAAACGAAAATTTAACCAAAATAAATTCCTTTTTCTCATTTATTTTTTATTTTATTTTATTAATTTTTTTTTCTATTCATTTCAAATCTGCAAAATTGAAACTAAAGTTTAATAAAAACAAAAAAAAAACCTTTTTTGAGAAAAATTACAACAAAAAATAAGTTCAAAAAACGCGCAGAAGAAGGTGTGCCAGGTCTCGATCGCGCCTTTGTAACCAACGAACAGGTTAGATACGCTATTTCTTTGTGGAGTTTGGCCGATTGTTTTCGTCGAATGTGGAGCAGCTCAGTGCACCTTAAATCCCGAAGCGCCTTTAATCGCCCGTCAAACACACCTTACAGCTCGCAACGAACGGCACTAAATCTTTAATGTTTTATTCTATATTGACAGATAAAATATTCATCTGTTTAATAGGTATACACATTGTATGCGCAATGTACATACATATATGCATACATGCATAAGTGAGGTTATACATACCCTGCAAGAAATGTCAATAGTAGTGTCCGACCGAAGGTTCGGCTTCGGCTTCGGTAATCGGCATAATCGGCCAATTCTTAATCTTCGGCTTCGGCTTCGGCTGGAAAAAGCCGAATATTTTTGCCGAACATTTTTGCATTTTAATGGAAGTAAAAAAGTCACGATAGATTTTCAATTGCTTCATTGAGACCTTTTACACTAGTGAATTATTGCCGTAAATTCTTACTTTGTGGGCGACTAAAGCGAAAGAATTTAGAGAAAATTTGAGCGGTTTTTTTTGTGCTTGTCAAATGAATAAAGACTGATTTTCTTTCCTTATCTACTGTAAAATGCCGATTGTTCGGCTTCGGCTTCGGCTAAAAATCCACCTTCGGTCGGACACTAGTCAATAGTGAATCTATACTCTTTCTCTACTGACTGCGTCAAAAGTACTACTGACCAGTTATACCCGTCGCAAGGCTTTCCGTTATTGACATTTAACATTGAGTTGTCATTGAATGTCAACAGTAGACCGAAAAACTATTGACGAACTATTGACGTCGGTACTATTATGTAGACGAAAGGAGTACTCTTTCGCTTTATAAGGAGACACGTTGTTGACATGGTCAATAGAGATTAACTATACCTCTTGACAGTACAGTTTCTCTAATGACACCGCCTATAAATACTGTTGACGTTGGAACTAGTTCTCTTGTCTATATTGACGTCAATATAGACATGGGGCCATATGGCGACAGGCTTCCTGCAGGGTATATTTAATTGAATATACTATTTTATTGGGTAAATAATAAAATATTCAATTTTCGATGTCTAAATAAAATATGAATTCTGAATAAAAATGGATCTTCTAAGCGAAGTTCTAGAGGCAAAAATCTTTCTATTCACTCTTATTCTATACCATCCTTTTAATCTCAAAATGAAATATCTTTCATTATTTTAGCGCCAGGAATCGAAGAGGACGATGAATAAGCGATTTTGGCCGACATTCTTCTTCTCTTTGCTTCCTTCTTTGGTCGGATATGACCGCTCCTAGGTGAAGCATACGGCGGCACAGATTTAAACCGGCATACAAAGAGCATTATGCAGTGCACCCGCAGTAGTCGGACAAGCGTGTTGCAGGGCAGTAATAAACTATCGACCCCCTACAGACCCGGATTTTTTTACAAATGATATTTGAATTCATATTCGGAGTGCTCCAAAAACGAGTGTAAAAGAGCTCCATTTAAAGCACTCTGACGAAGTGTTTTCGGAGTATTAAAGGATTTCTTACGGAACTCTTCAAAGTAGTGCTTTTGGAAAGGCCTCAAAAAAAAAAGACCGCCTAATAGCATTTAGGAAGACTAAACGAGTCATTTTTTTTAAATTTATAACTAAAAGACAATCAGACAGACCCTTAAGCAGCATTCATCATATGTGTAATATATGTCGCATAAATTTTAAGTAAATTAATGGAGGATTTTAAAAAAAATTAGAAAAGCATATGTTTGTAGGAGCTTTTTCATACCAAAATGGCTCCCAAAGTAAAAAAAAAAATGAAAGTTTCTCATAAGTGTTGAATTTGTCCGTTGGTTTTTCCCTCAATGGCTCAAATTTTTACCATCAATTTAATTTTGCCCTAATGCCCATAGAATTGGCTTTCAAACCGCATCACAGTTTGTTTTTTTTTTTTTGCTACAATAAACCATTATCGTGGGAGAATTTTTTTTCTCGACTTCTTCCTTAAAAACTTTAGGCCATACGATTTTTTGTTCACAATAAAAAAAAGCACTTCCGTACGGGACACCCTGTAGAAATCATGAAATATAGATTTTGAGATCCCGAAAAGTACGCTTTTTGCATTATACGCTCCGTGCTCTTTTCTCCCAAAAAAAAACCGCTCAATTAGAGATCCTGTCGGAACGTTTAAGGAGAATTTGCGGTCCGGAAATGGATTCTTTCAGTTGGCTGGGTATTAAAACTTACTATTATGCAATTTTACGGTTCATGTTAAAGCTGGAACCAAGTTCCACAGGCAAAAACTTTTAAATTCATTTCTTTTTTCTTAACCCCTTCCCGCATACGAAGCCATATATGGACGCAGAAGTTTACAATTATTTCCTTGCGATATAAAAAATCCTGTATTTAAAACCAAACCGAAACCCAAATAAGCATTTCATTAACTAACGGAAACTACTTTCGTTGAACATATCGCAACCTTAATGAAATACTGCCTTAACTCCAAAAAGGCGATTTTTGTGGGAAATCACAAAAAACTAACTTGCAATTAAGACATAGTCTACGTATTGACAAATAAAATCAGAAGTACTTACTAATGAAATAGCTCTGGTAAACAGTAAAGCAATTTATTTAAGTCAGAGTTTTTCGATAGTTGTGTTGTGCTAATTGCGTCTGATGTTTTCATCAAATTCAACTCCATTTGTAATTCTAATAGAATCTCATCGGCGAACAAAAACATTGACTCATTGTCCAAATTTTCGAAACTTGTGCAATTTTTTATACGTTCCGAAGTGGCATTTGAACATGTGGGATCTGAAGCAAGTACTCAGCAATGAAAGGATCAAAATTCGCTACATTTCTTAATACCGCGAAATTTTTCGTCAGCCCTAGTTAATGAATGCTGCTTGAAAACTAACTATAAGTGAAAACATTTACAGACATGGGCGTAGCCAGGGGGGGGCGCAGTTAGGGGCAAATGCCCCAACCTAAGCCAAATGTCCTCGAAAAATTCTGCGTTTTTTAAGAAAAAATTTATCTTTGTCCTCGAGGAGATTTGGAGAAAATACTGAAACAACGAGGACTTTTCAAAGAGTATTCTCATAAAAAATGAGGACAATTTAGGAAAAAAGCGGAAAAAAAGGAGTATCAATGAAAATTTTTATAAAAAATGAGGACAATTGGCAAAATTGCAGAAAAACGCACAGAGCGAAAAATGTCCCCTAAATTTAAGAGGATTATCATCTTAAATTACATGTCGACCAAGGAGAGTGACAGGGGAAAAGAGTGAAGAAATATTTAGTAGAAAGTCATCTAAATTTTAGCTTACAAATCATCTTAATTTTATTGAAAAGGAAATCTAGTAAAACTAAGGGGGAAACTTCTTATTCTCTCTTCTTCTTCTCTTTTTTATGTCATAAAAAGTGCATATGAGAGGCAAAACTGCTTGTTTCTAACCGATTATCATCGTAAAATTATTCAGTTGCAAAACTTCTAGTTTTTATGGGGTGTCATCTTAATTTTATTGAAAAGAAATTCCCTCTTATTTTTACTAGAAATCATCTTAATTTAATTGAGAAGAATTTCCTCTTGTTTTTACTAGAACGGAGTTCCCCGTTTTTTTTTTAATGGGGTAGTCATCGTAATTTCATCGAAAATCTAGAAAAAACAAGTGAGAGTGGTACTGTGGGGCAAGCTTGACCGTACAGTACCCTACTAGTTTTCAAGCTTATTACTGCATAAATACGCGTGGCAATGCACTTTATATAGTTATTAGAAGAAACAAGTAAAGAAATTTACATCGGCTAAGCCGATTGCACACATACCTTTTCCTCAGCCTAAAATATGTTAAAACATTACCCTTCTTCTGTTTGAAAAAATCGAAAAAATGACACCTTGCTATTTATAAAACGCGAAATCAATGGTAAAAATTTATAAAATCGATTTGATTCATTTCATATACTAACGATATTTCTCTACTTTCAGAAACCAAAAAATGATACTTTTAAAGTATCTCTCAATATTATATTGTTAATAAATGTGTCCTACTTTTTTTTTTTAAAAAATTTCCTCGTTTTTTCATTGATTTTTGAGAAATTGTCCTCGAAAAAAGACCTAAAAAAATTCCTGGCTACGCCCATGTTTACAGACACATTTGGACATTTTAAAAATGACGCTGATGACGGAGTTGAGCAAACAAAGTCGACTCTCTCATTTCTTATCTTCATTTTCAGATCACAGAAAGAAAGTAAAAATTTTTCAATGGATTATGTTAAAACACGTTAAATGGGCTGAAAAAATGGTTAAAAATTACGTAAGATTTTGTATGTTTTTGTGGTAATCGATCCTTGTCTTGCTTAGAATTTTATCATACCCCTCCATTTAGTTTCCTTCCCATTTCCTTATCTTAAATAGAGTTTCAATTGAAAGTCATTTCTAATTATTATTATTATTATTATGTGGACATGAACGGGACTGAATTCACGAAAAAATAAAAAAAATAAATGAAAAAGCTGAAAGGCGAACAAGCTTGCAATATAGTTGGGAAGTGATTACGGGTAATTCGGTTTCATTTTTTATTTGGCTTTTTTTGGTTTATTTATTTAATTTCTTTATGGTTTTTTTGGAAAGCTACTTAATTCCACTGTCGACGATAAAAGAATCGCTGCTCGTAATAAATTTCAAGAATTGCTTTATAACCCAGTCGGGATTTTTATGCTTATTTTGAAGAAGCTGAAATGATGAGCATTTTAATTTATGATCCTGCTTTTCCAAAAAGTTTGTTATGACATTATATTTTATATTCCGTTTTGTTAACATTTTTATTTATTCGTAAATAAATATTGATGTTCGTATATTAATTCCTCTTGGAACGTATCATCATGCTGACTGTTTTGAGGGAATAGTAATGTCCACGCCATACATTCCAATCAATGCCTTGAGCATACTTATCCGTCGGATAAGCTCCTTTCAAATAGAGGCCATTCAAATTACTTAATTAAGAATACAGGAAATGATTAATATTTACTCTGCTATGCTTAGTTTATAACATACAAACCTTTCATGACATGCTTTATACCACCAAGCTCCTTGAAACTTCACCGCACAGTTCTCGGTATACACATCATTGTCTTTATCCTTCGTTGTGAATTTCATGCCTTGATGGTATGTGAATGAGTCTCCAGCATCGCCGCTGTATGTACCTAAGTCTTTCAAAACATAAGACTCCGATTCTTTTCCGATAGCAAAGGAGTCATATTTGGCATATTTTGTGACATTATCAAAGTCGGTTAACCATATCCATAGTTCTTGACGACCAGCCGTTGTCAAGGCATACAGTTTTTCGTTACCAATCCAAAAATTCCCGTTGATATTACCAAAACCGTTTTTATAATCATCCCAGCCAAGGTAAAAATCAACAGAATCGTCTACACGTCTTTGTATGACAGTCCATCCTCCACCCTGCACATCGGCATTGCAATAAACCAAAAATGGTTGAGCACTGAACAAGGGCACTTGAATAGTGTAAGTTCCGCTCTTGGTGGTTACCCCGTCACACGAACTAGGGTATTTAGAATTGAGGCAACTAAAATCAATAAAGCGTTATTATAAGAGACCTTAAGGCTGCAATTCTTTTTGAAGTAGAGTGTACAAACCATGAATTCAATCCTAAATTTGAATTGATTTGATCAAGAGTCTGCGTTTGTTGCTCCAATCTATTTAAGTAACATAAAAAGTTTATTGGAAAATTTGTTCATTTTGAGAATAATTTTCTCTACTTTTGAAAGTTTTTATTTTAAACAAAGTAAAAGAATTGATTTGAGTCTGAGTTTTACCAAAACTTACCTCAAGCTTATTGCTTCGAGGCGCAACCGTTGGACTTCGTCTGATGTTTTCATCAAATTTCAACTCCATTTGTAATTCTAATAGAATCCCATCGGCGAACAAAAACGGGCATATTTTCTAAATTTTTTAATATAAATGTAAGAATTACTTCATATCCCTCGTCCTTAAAATTTTTATACGTACCGAAGTGGCGTTCGGACATGTGGAATCTGCATGTACCACAGTTAGGCCAATACTGAGCAATGACAGGATCAAAATTCGCCACATTTTTGAAAGCTTTCAAACTCTTCGCCAACGTAGGTAAGTGAACGAATTCTCCAAAATGACTAAAAACCGGGAGCTCTTTTCAGTTTATAAGGTAAAGAATCTTCGTTTCTTTGGCTCGTAAATATCTTTTTCCAAAGCTTCGTTTTAAGACTTTTATTGGCGCCATCAGCCATATGGAAACTTTATAAGGTGTCTTTCATTATAGTAATTACGATTTTTACGACGTTAATATTAAATGATAACTTCGCTAAACCTTTTCGAAATGAGAAAAAATGCTTCCAAAGCCCGAAGATAAAGTTATACAATCTTAGGTTTTTTTTTTTAGACATGGCGTTCAACGCTGAGAAAAATGGTTTTTAGTCGATGAAAGTTTAGTTTTACTCTAAGCCCCAATTTGATGGGTTGATTAATTTCGTTTAAATTTAAAATGAGTTCAAATTCTTCGAAAATTGATTACACTGAATAAGATTTGATTAATTTAATTCAATTTTGAGTAATGAAAAACATTTACCCGGCATTTGGTATAAAAACGGAGAAAAAAATTATTCAAAAAGCAGAAACACACTTTTAGGCTCGTATTACCCAGTATCCTTGAAATATCCTTAAAAATTGCTTATTCCTTATTTTTAAGCCCTTTTTACAAAATTTATATCTAAAAAACTAATTAAGATAGAAAGATGAAACAAATGGCAACTAATAAACAAGGTATCTAACAAGAATTAAATTTTACACATAGAAAAGTTTTTGCCCAAAAAATGTAATTTTTTTTTCAGTGTATTTCTGGTTTCAGACTACTTTTAAAAACTATCTCTGAATATTATCTTCTACAAACAAATTTTTATCAAAATAAAAAAGTATATTTTTGAGATGTCAACAAAAACGTGAGACCACATTGAAAAATATATCACTCATACCAATTGCCTTCCTGAGTCGGAAAAAACCCTTTTAATTCAAAGCAAGTTAAAATATTATCGATAAAGGAATGACCAGTCTGGGTCCTTATGTGGGTCTCCAATACTAGGCTTGGAACTTGTCTTAAGACTATAGTGCCTTGGCCACTGTACGACGGGAGGCCTACGATAGCAAATGTATGTAAGTGAAATAAGCAACGCATGGGCGAAACCGAAAGACACTGGCTCTCTCAATTAGCGTGCATTCCGACCTTTCTCAGATCCATGGCTCCTTTATGCTTGCAAATTATCTGGAAAATTTATGTGTGCTTTATTCCGCATTCAAGGTTTTCGACTCGACTCGACACGACACAACACGACATTGAAAAATTTCACTTTAAGGGAAAATGCAGAATGGATTTTCGCTGTCGTTTCTTTTTTGTTTCGAAATGAAAAGCTGCGAGAAAATCGAGTGCAGCAGCCTCAAGTGTGTGAGCTTTTTGAATGCATTGTCTCCTTGGCAACTGGGCTGGTGAATGCCTTTTTTCTCAATGTCAATTTCCCTCGGTCGATCAAAAATCACATGCAATCATGCACATTCACATGGACGCATGCATATATGTATGTAAGTAAGTAGCTTCCACTTTCAGTTTGGGATTAAACCGATGGAGCTCCATGGAGACGGCTCCACATTCGTGTATGACTCTACGGTCTCATGACAAAATGTAGGTATATTAATGACTGAACCGCGACCGCTATCAACGGTAACTGAGAGTCTTGATCTACATATTTTTTGACTTGAAGATAATTAATGTTTTTGCTTTTTGTTTTTGTTGCTGTGGCAATGTTGCTGATGGTACTGCTGTCGTCATTAGTGATATAGTTGTTAATTGTATTTACAGTTTTTGCGGTTGTTTTCATACGAAAGTGAAAAGTGTGATGGGAAATCTTGCATTTTCATGAATAAAATTAAAATCTCATTTTCATAAATTATGCTCGCAGCTACCATACCAATCGGATTTGCCATTTATAAGATAGCACAATTTTCCTTCTGCACAGAATTTTCCACTTCTATGAGAACAAAAGTGAACATTGTCGTTTTAAAATTCTTAACACTTTACGGAATATATTTTTATATTATGTAGGCATGTATGTATGTATTAGGGTGTCCCAAAAAACTATTTTTTCCCTTGGACGGGCTTTTTCGAAATCTTATGGGTTGCTCAGAGCGGATTTTCCAAAAAAGTCCTCCTGTTCTGAGTTTTTCGTGAAGACATAGCAAGGTTTTTCAATACTTTTAGGCACTAATCAGAAGAAAAATATTCAAATTTTTTTTTATGTACATATACTACAAAAAATATACTGATTTTATAGGCCTTTTACCAGCAAACATTTAGCCTATGCTTTAGCGAACGTTCGCCAAGAATGTGTTTAAGCGACCTATTCTAGAAGAGCAATAGATGATCCAGACGAGATTGCCCATGTCACTTTTGGAAGAGGTTTATACGATGTTTTTCTAATATGTATATTAGCCTAATATTATTAGGGTGTCCCAAGATATAAGGGAGGATTTTATTTTCCCTAAAATCGAAATGCATACCCTCCAATTTTTTTCTAAATGGTCCTATTAGCTTAAATATGAAATATTATTGCGATTGGAATACGATAACCCGTGCCGAATTGCCTTCGAAGTTTGGTATGAAGTCTCTTCAAATTGAGTCCCCCAAAAGTATGCATCGATAATTTTTGATATTAAAAATCGTGGGTTTTCCTGAAAATATTTCAACATAACCACGATATCAGAAATATATAGTGAAATTAAATATTTACTTGCATACCTTGAGGGTACAATTCATATCAAAATTCAACGCTTAAGATTTGTTAATATTCAAATATCTCATTTTTCATTTGATCTGGTAATATTAGGGTTTAAAATTTTACCAATTGAATGGGCTTGCGATTATAAAATCTTTATAGTTTTATACGCAAGTGCTTGGTCTGGTAAAATATATTTAAAATCAGAAAAATTTTCTAAATGTTCAAGATTTTTTAATTTCCATAAGTTTGGTGGAGCTCTTTTTACTAGATTATCTAACCTCTAAATTTTTTTGGCATGATGGCAATTGCAAACTCAATGGTGTGAAGATAGGACCACGATATCCCCTGCGGAATGTCATTGGAACTTTTAGATGCTAGCTAAGAAGGCAATAGCGCTCCAAAGTACGAAGGTTTCATACTTCTATTGATAATAACATTAAGCAAATATAAAAGTTTAATCAAAATCGCACACACTCAACACAACCCGTCCCACCACACTATACACCCAAAAAAATGTCCATATAAAACTTGTTTTTAATTTAGAATGCCTTAAAATGTCATACAGACCTCAAAAATCAATATGAACCTATTCTAAGAACTTACTCAAAGATGGGTCCGCCCAAAACTATTCTCTTACTACAAGACAAATGTCAATATTTCTTAATTTAAAAAAAATGTTCCTATTTTTGGAAATTTTTTAGATGTTTGGTATAATTTATACATTTTTAAGGCAAACACATTTAGCGTTTTAATGCAATTTCGAAAACTGCTCCTTTTAATCATCTGCTTTGCGAGTTTTTACGTTTAACTTTAAAATATCGACTCAAATTTTTCGATTTTGAAAACTCTTAAAAACGTAAGACATCGAGACAACATAAGTTCTAGTCGGAATGTCTGTGTTACG
Organism: Chlorops oryzae; assembly: GCA_020466095.1. Classification (NCBI taxonomy): domain Eukaryota; kingdom Metazoa; phylum Arthropoda; class Insecta; order Diptera; family Chloropidae; genus Chlorops; species Chlorops oryzae. The sequence goes on from CM035808.1 coordinate 38,402,095, forward strand.
GGTGTTACCTGCATAGTAGACCGTACCACCTTATATGGAAGAAAAAAAAGTGCGCCGTATACCAGCGATTATGAGGCACTTTTGCAAGACAATTACGAAAAGAAAAAAAGAGGTCGCGCATTGGTAAATTTCTTCATAACTCTGGTGTTTACTGTCGGATTTTAAAGTTTGATACATCAATGTTTTTGTCGCAAGGATACCAATATGGCCTCTATAGAAGTCATTGACCTCAGGCGTACTGTTCTAGTACTTACCCTTAAGATCTCAGTGCCTACCACCCTAATGTCCCACCCTTATATAAAAAAAATAAAACCCTTAAAATATCATCAAACTTCTCCTCAGGAAGTATATCGATATTTCCAACATAACTATTTTTAACTAAAATTTGAAAATTTTTAAAATTTTTTTTGTCCATTCTTTGGTCCCTATCTACATATGAGTTGAAGTTTAATGTTCCAAATTAACATCAAAATGTACTTTGAGATATGCCAAGTAATTTTTCCCAAAACACTGTAGTGCTAAAATGACGCATTAGGGAACCATAACCGTTTAGTATTCCAAAAAAAGCAATTCTTCCTGAAAGTATGCTATAAAATATTTTATTTAAATGCATATACAGGGTGTCCCCAGAATTTTCGGCCAAACTTACAACACAACTAAATTGCAATGGAACTGTGGGAAACTGTGGGAAACTGTGGAAACTGAAACTGAACTGACTGTCTTTGATAACTTGTATCGAAACTTGTATCGAAATTAAACTGACTTGTATTAAAATTAAACTGTAATTTGGAACTCTACTCTAATCCAAAAAAAGCTGGCTAAAAACAAAAAAGTTATAGATTTGTAAATATTTTTTCTTGAAATTAAATTTCTCAAAAATAAAAGAAAAAACATTCGAGATTTGAACTTTTATATGTCTATCGATGCAAAAATATAATATCTATACGTTGCTAGCTCCCACGCTTCACAAAATAGAATAAAAATAGATCCTAAGCTTTTTCTTAAACCTGAAAATCAAGTAAGACAATAGCTTAGGTCAGGAGATTTTGAAAAAACTTTCAATGAGAATTAAGTCAAAAAAAATTTTTTTTTTTATTGAAAATGTTAAAAGTTTATTTTTTCAAAAAAAAAAAATTTTTTGACTTAATTCTCATTGAAAGTTTTTTCAAAATCACAGTAGTTTTAGGAATTTTTCGAAAAGTGCATTCAAAAGTGCATTATTTTCAAACACCATTTACTCAAAATGGGTAACAGTTAGTCAAATTTCGCACGAACAAACATTGTTCCTCCTGACCTAAGCTATCCCATGGTTAAGTTTGGCCGAAAATTCTGGGGACACCCTGTATATTAGAGTGGGTCAATTTGTATGGACGAAAAAAACTTGATAGGGAGTATACCAAAATCGTAATCTACGGAAAATTCTAAGCAACTTTACCAAGAAACTATAGGTCTGACCTCCCGCTTTTCGATCCAAAGTTTTTCTTAAGAATTTGAATGTATTGGGTATACATGTTCAAAATTCGCATTGATTTTACGGGATTTTTTCTCTGAGTGTACGCTCAACACACGGTAATAGATTTCGAAAACCGAATTTTTTTTGATGAGGCACGCAGGAGAATCAGACGTAAAAGCACGCCATTCGCTATCAAATTTAATTTGTTTACCACAATATTTTATATCGTAAATTTCGTCATATCCACCCGATATGTGGATATATAAAAAAATCCAAAAAAATTCTTTCAATCTATTTGACAAGGAGAACTTAATTTGAAACGATATCAAACCAGGAATGATTTCAAACGGGGCCAAAGACGATCTAATCTTGCTTGTTCTCAATTCAGTTCAAAATTTCTCGACGTCAACACAGTAAAAAAGAATTCTCAGAGTCCAGAAGTAAAGCTGATAATATGTTATGTTTCCGAAATGAAAATCTTACCGCGAAACCGCTATCGGTTCTCTTAATTAATAAAAAGCGGTTCTCTTAAAACCACATTGCTATCTTTGAAGCTCTTTAAAAGCTTCGCACTTGTCTGAACAGTTCTACCTCAACAGAAAGCTAGCTGCGAAATGGGTTTTGTTTTTTTTCTTTTCAATTTTTATCAATTGCCAGTCTGCGCTCTCGACTATAAGAAGCAGCAGAAAATTCAAAGAGAATTTATATTAAATTTGATTTTCGCATTGAAATATTCTTTAAAAGAGTTTTTGAAATGGCTACTCCAAAATTCTTTAATGCCGAAGAAGTACGAAAAGTCCTCACCTGGCCCATGGTCAATAAAGCGATCAAAGAATCTTTTAAAGCCGTGTCGAACAGCAATCAGCAACAAACCGAGAGCAGCATTAAGTCATATACAAGTCAACCGGCACGCACGCTCATACATTGTGGTAAGCCACCCGCAGGCGTGCTCTTAACAATGCCAGGCTTTGTTGGAAACTATCAAGCGGGCACTACCGAAGGCGAATTGAAAAACACTCTCGCTTGCAAGCTGGTAACATCCTTCTCAGGCAATACTCAACGCAATCCACCACTTCCATCGATTGTGGCGAATATTTTACTCTTCAGTTCTGAGACTGGCATACTGGAAAGTATCGTCGAAGGTACACAGATTACGGCTTGGCGGACGGCAGGCGCATCGGTTGTGGCCACTCAGTACTTGTACTTTGAACGTTGTGGCAGCAAACCGATCAATGTCGCCATAATCGGCTGTGGTGTACAAGGGAAAAGTCATGCTCATGGCATGTGTGCAACGTACGAAGTGTGCAATATTTACCTCTGGAATCGTACGGTCAATAAAGCCAATTCATTAGCCGAGGAATTGCGTAAGGAATATCCAGCGGTTAATGTACATGTTAGTGCAGATCCAGCAGCTGCATTATCCGATGCGGATGTTATTTGTGTTGGCACCTATTCGCCAACTGCTTTGATCACCTTGGACATGATCAAGAAGGATAGTGTGCACATCAATAGTAAGTTCGGTCGAGAGAATTCCTTTCGCTTTTAAGCAGACCCCTAATGAACGATCCATTGATCATATTTCTTTTTTTTTTTTTTTAGCTGTCGGTGCTGGGAGTGTCCATTTCGGTGAAGTGTCTCAGGATATCTATGATAATGCACAAACATTCGTTGACTCATGGGCAAATGCCAAAACAGAGCTGAAGGATCTTAAAACAACTTTAGTTGCTGAAGTCGGTGAAGTTATCAATAGTGGCAAACACCCGAACAAGCAAGGCATTACTGTGTTCCAATCAATGGGTAAAAGAAACGAACTTCATTGATAAAACTTCACCTCTGACATCCTTTCTCTCTAGGTATGGCTGCTGAGGATGCTACAGTAGCAGATGCCGTTGTAGATGCTATCGAGAACGCTAAAAAATAAATCTTAAAAAAGTTTTTTATTCGTCACCTTCACCGAGGTCACCTCGCAGTTTCTGAAGCAAACCTAAATATATTCCGAGGTGTTCAACGGCTTAGGGGGACTTAAAAGCTTACATCCTTCTTCCAGGCCCCAAAAATTGTTGGTTGCTGAGCGACAAAAGGATGCGAATTAGGCAACAACTATGATTCTTTTTGTTTATAGGTATCTCTTCATTTTTTTTTTTTAATTTAGGAATGTGTTTTAAAATGAATTCACGGAAATAAAGTCTCGATTGTTAACAGAAAATTTTTTACGAGGAAAATTCTTCAAAGTTGGTTCGAAACACTTCTGTACAGCTCCAAAATAGCACAACGGTAGGGTAGATTAGGTTAGGTAAGGTTGGGTTGGGTTAAGTTAGGTTAGGGTAAGTTAGGTTAGGGTAAGTTAGGTTAGGTTAGGTTAGTTAGGTTAGGTTAGGTTAGGTTAGGTTAGGTTAGGTTAGGTTAGGTTAGGTTAGGTTAGGTTAGGTTAGATGAGATTAATGAGTCTGTTTATAAGAACACACTTGGACCTTAGGTTCTTTGTGATACCCTGAAGAGGTGAACACTTATCTACAAAACTATCTTGCGCTGGCAGCAAGGTTTGCGATTTGGGTAAGATTTACCGAGTCTAGATTCTAAATATTCCCGGGGAATTTTTCGCTGAGGATTTGAAAAAAAATTTCTTATTCTAAACAAACTGGGAAGGGAATATGAAGGGAGCAATAATTTCTTTTTTTTTAGTTATAACTTTCAATCAATAGTCTTCAGGATGATTTACACTAGGGCCTTACGCTGTATTGCGATGCGATACGGAATTCGATGTGATAGGCTTATTAATGTTATGTGAAAATTTTTTAAAAATTCAAATATGGCAAAGGTATTCGATTGAGTGAAATTGGCATGAAGACTTAAAGAATATATTCCAGAATTTAAACTTTTGAAGGTCTTAAACCGATTTGAAGACTACGACCCTTAGAATAGGATGATTCTTTTTCGTGGGAGCGCAGGGCATTGCGGTGAAAGGTGTAACGGAGATTCTTCTTCATCATCTACTTGACAGTACATATCGCACACCCTCTTCTAAGGTGACATAACTCAAAAATATGGAACTTGATCACCTCTCTACCTGCCCGAAAAAATCTATTCCAAAAACTCCCATCAATGGCTTTCTTGCTTTGATCGACACTGCGACGCATTTTGTTTATTGCGTTTTCTGAAAAATTAGAAATTTTGAGTTGTGTCGCCTTAGAAGAGGGCGTGCGATATCTGCAATCCACGGAGTACGTGCGAAACTGGACTCGGTAATTCTTTTTTGTTTGAAAAATGGATTATTCTCAGACAGCAGCTCTAGCCAGAACCTTCAATGTCCCTTCGTTGTAGTCTGTAATCTGTCAAAATAGACACTATGATATTGAAAAAACATTCTTCATCTTACGCGTAAAATGTAAAAAGATTTTTTGTTGATTTTTTTTATATTTTTGTGTATATATTTTTTATTTTAATTTTCATTTTAATTAATGTTAAGAATTTTTATAAGTTTTTCTTTTTCGCTCTTCAAACTTTGTTCGTTCCTTTTGCTTGCTCATACTTTCTTTTCGTTTTGTGTTTTTGTTTTTATTTTTATTTATGTTTTCTCAAATTCTCATTCTTTTATCGCATAATTCTTCACACTCACCACGTCCGGATTCTATAGGCTTTGAAATAAAGGATTAAAAATATTTTCGGCATTTCTAAAATTTGTTATTTTCGCCTATTCGCAGAATTTCTTCTTCATGCCGTTTTTGTTGTTTCTGTTTTTGTATTAAACCTCGTTAATAAAAATGTTTCCTTTTGTTATTTTTAATTTAATTTTGTTGCTAGTTCTCTTCTATCTTTTATCAATTTTGTTCAACAATAAAGAAGTCTTTTTTTGTTTTATTTATTTTTTTTTTAGTTTCTTTGTTGGAATATTTTAAATTTTACGCTAGAATCGCTAATGTTTTTTTTTTTATTTTTCGCTATTTTCTTGATATATTTTTTCGCTTTTCCGTCATATAACTCTTGCTTTTATACCTATTTTTTTTTTTTTTTTTTTGAGGTTTTTATATTTAAGGAAACATCTACAAATCGTTTTAAAAGTAGTTTTGTATTTTGGCTGTTTCTGCGATTGGAAATGTACTCGATTTTTTGTTTTTTTTTAGTGATTATTTTTCGATTGTTTTTTTTTTGTCATTTTCATATTTAATTGTATTATTGCTATTTATGAAAATTGTAATAAATTTACTATTCATGAGAAAATTGCAAATGGAAGTTGTATAATTTATTTAAATTGATGTTTTTTTTTAATTCAATTTTTTTTCTATTTGTTTCCTTTTGTTTTTGTTATTTAATATATATTATACAAGTGTATGCGTTTATTGCAATTGTTGGATTTAAAATTTAAAGAAAAAAATCCTTTAAAAAATTTATTCGTTGTAAATATTTTGGTGGTCCTTTCAGAATTTTATTTTATAAGAGAACTTTTCCCTACAAAAAAAAAAGTGGTCTTATAACGATTACAATTAAATTGGAGTAATATTAATAAACCTAAAACAAAAGGCATAAGGTTCTCGAAAAACTCGTAGAAAATGTTGGTATGAGGAAAATAAAACTGTTTCTGTTGTTGTGGCCGCTTTTGTGGATTCTAATTGAGATCTTTCCTTCTTATTTTGTATAAACTTTTGGGCAATATTCCAAAGGGTGAAAATTAAATGTAAATTCTTTTTAATTATTAAAACTCATTTAAAATGATGCAGCTTGGGTTTCACTGGAGCAGTTTGAATTTTTTATATGGAGGAAAAAAATTTTTGAGATGAATTTAACTAACGTAGTGAGTGAGTTCAGGAAGTAAGTGGTGAAATCAATTCTCTAATACAGTGAAACCTCTCAATTGCAAACACCCTCATATTCGGATACCCCTCATATGTGGGCAAAAAGTTCGTCACCATTTGTGTCCGCATATCAGATGTTTCACTGTATATGAAATCGAGCCAACAAAATAATCGGAACCACTTGTTACAAGCCATTTTCTAGTTGAATATGGCAATTAAAGAATGGAGAAAATATGTGGCCAAAAAAGCCATTTAGGAGTATAATATGAACCTAAAAAAAAACGAGAAAATATACAGCCATATTCTAAAAGAATATTCCGCGGGAGTTTTTTCTCCGCGGAAAAAGGAAGTATTCTAAACGTCAATAAAGGAAAAAATGTGTTTGCTTAAAAATGTTTAAAATACTGGGTCCTTTATGTTCACTTTTCCAGTGTGCTTAGAAAGGCAGAATTTTTTTCAATTCCGCACGAAAAAGCTCCCCGGGAATATTTAGAATCGGGCTGATATTATTTAATCGAAATCATGTAACTTAAGAAATGTTACTTATTCCCAAATTCCACACATATTTATCTTTCCAAATAATCGACTAAGAAGGCGAGAAGGGCAAGGGGAAGCGCAAACTTTTCCCATCTTTTATCTAATAAATAAAGAACTTGGCAAAAAATTTTTTTGTGGAAATCGGGAATTCTGAAATTTCTAATTCCGTTCTTCCCTGTCGATAACTTCCAAAAATTTTGAAAAATTTCTTGAATTTCAGAAAACTAAATGGGCATGTAAACAAAATACGTTCGAATCTACAGAATTGATGAATATTCAAATTTAAAAAAAATTAGAAAACAAATCACAAAACATTACAAATATCAGCAGCAGCGGTAAGATCTCACTTTATTTCCACGACGCTCTCCGAAAGCTCTCAACTTTTATCGAAGCATATACTATACGATTTTATGGCCCGTGTTAACATAAGAGAGACTGTCGCTGGATCATACAACTTCTGTCGACCGTACTGGCAATTCACTCAGAGTCGCATTATCGAGCAACTGTCGCTCTAATGTGAACCATTCCAAGTTTCTAAAATTTCTAATTGCCAATTCATTTATTCTTACAGCAGTCAATCGATTACGCATTTAGCTCGGCGGGCATCGCTTGAACAGTAAATTACGCTGGAAATGAACACTGTGCAAACACATCTCTCAAACGGACATTTCCTTAAACTATTTAAAATTCTAAAATGCCGAAGAAAAAAAATTTTTTTTTCAATAAATGAAATAATAAAAGCCTTTTTTTTTTAATTTTACAGCAGGGCATTATAATTTAAGAAAATACGCATAAATACTTGAAGCTATAGTGTTGTTGTTTTTATCTTCACTTTTGGGGCAGATTTTTGTGTGTTTTGTTTCTCGTTTTCTTTTTTTTTTTTTTTTTTCGTAAATTACTTTGGGAAACTACTTAGCTTAAGCATGGATGATTCAAAAAGTAACGTTTCTTTTTATATATATTTCACATATTTTTGTTTTTATTGTTTACAAGAACAATTATTTTAACGTTATATATATATAAATATATATATAATATAGGCGTATGCTACTTATATTACGGCTGCTTACTTTTTGCTCACTTTTAACTTTTTATTTCTCTTTATTATTAACTTTTTTCGCTTTTCGCTGCTTTAACATCGACAATCGAGATTTAAAATTTACTTTAAGCTTATTTTTGTTTTTTCTTTTTCTCTTTTATTTCAATATTTGTTGTGAACCGTTTGTTTTTTTTTTTAATTTATGAATTTAATACGCTTATCTATTGTGTACAGTAATAGTATTAACTAAATCAATATTTTATTTTATTTTATTTTATTTTACTTTTACTTTATTTTACTTTATTTTACTTTATTTTACTTTATTTTACTTTATTTTACTTTATTTTACTTTACTCATACAAGTACGTAACTTAGTATCTTGCGTAATTTATAATTTATTTTATATTTATTTAATATATATATATATTATATAAATATAAAATATATATATATGTATATATATTAAACAGTTTTAATGCTCTTTTATGCATATTTATTTATATATATATATATATATAAATGTTACCATATTTACGATAATAATTATTACAATTTATGTATAATTATAAAATAAAAGTAGGCAAATTCCAATTCTAAACTTAACTATTAAAAAACTTCAAATAACTTGCATACGATTTTACACGTATACCAGCCTATCTCCTCTTCAACGCTAATTTTTATGTTATTTTCCTTTCTTTTCTCTTTCCGTTTTTTTTTTTTTTTTAATTTCTATTTTAATTTGTTTTCACTTTTCTTTCACGTTCTACCGGTGCGCTCAAAGAGCCGGCATATTGAAAAAAATTTCTTAACAAACATCATTTTCATGCAATTCGAATATTCACACCCACGCTCGCCACCTGTTCTTTTCCTCTTTTCCATTATTATTTTTTCTTTGTTTCTTTTGATCTTTAATTGTTTTTCTTCTGGTTTCAATTAATTCGGTAGACCATCTCTTGTCGTCTTATGGAAGTAAAATCATTTCTTGGAGTGGCGTCAATATACTGTGACGTCAGTATAACAAAATCATCATATTATGATTTTCTAAGTTGAATTCAAAATTTTAGTTAAGAAAATGTAACGGACATTTAACAATTTTCGAAATTGCAAGTTGTGTGGGTACTTTCAGACCGATTGTTTCAAAGATCATTTCAAATTTAATTTCATTTCATTTTCATATAAGCTTCAAATTCATCGAAAGCTGATCATCATCGATTGAATTAGCTTTAAAATATTCTTGGAAGTTTCCGCATACTAAGCTCTATTTCGAAAACTTGGGCACAGTCACCGTGACCGTCACTCACTATAAAATTGCATACTCTTTCCTCTCTTCTCAACGCTTAAAATCACATTTAAAAAACATAGAAATAAAAATGAACTACGAATTAAAAATACTTTTTGAATTCTATTTAAAAATAATTTTTAAAATATTGTAAATATACAGCGCACAAAATGGACTCGAGAGCTTCGGACTCTGACTATTCTCAGCTTATTTGATTGTAGCAACAGATAGGTAACGAAGCCGTCATCTGAAAATGCCATTCATTGACAAAGTACGAGTTATACTTTTATATAAACGATTTTATGGTTATAAAATGACGAAACTTTTGTCTAATTCAAATTTAAATTCAAAATTATTTTAATAAATATTAAGGAAAAATTCGTTTAACCTTCAACGAGGACACACATCTTTCTTATATAAAAAGCGTTGCTAATGCGATTTGATATCCCGATGAAATAGGAATAGTAACTTTGGCATTTTATATTCGATTCGTTTTGCTGCTAATTAAAAAAAAAAAAAACAAAAAAGGACAAACACTTTTCATCTAGAATATGCAATCTTCTAGCGTGTGATTTTTTTTTTTTTTATGAATGCCAACGGAATGGAAACCACCTAATGGCGAGCGTTAGTGTGGGTGTTGGTTTTAGTGTTTGCATCGTTTCAGAGCAGCCATGAAGCGTACTCTTCGCGCTCATCTCTTCTTTCTCTTCTTCAGCATATATATTCAAATTATCACATTTATGTAAATATACTTTTAATTTCTCCATGGCAGCAGCATGTTTTTTTCTTCATTTAATTGCTATTCTGCTTTTTTCTTTTCTTGCCAATATGGAACAAGCATTTTGAGAATAACAACAACCACAGTAACAATCGCACTCACCCTGGCTCTCTTTTATCGTTGAGCCATGGCAGTGTTCGTTGTCATCGGAGAATTGATAGTTGTTGCTTTGGCAGCTGATGTCAATTTTACTCTCCGTTGTTCGCTGAGTATGCGCTTTTGACGGCTCAGTTGTTGTTGTTGTTGTCTTCTCGACAGCTGTTTTGTTGCCAAAAACGCCTCATCGTTGGATTCCAGATTAATAAAACGTATTTGTTGTTGTTGTGTTGTCAGCGACACAGCTGTTGATGTTGATACTGTTCTGGTTGTTGCCGCTGATGCTGTTGTTTGTCTTCCTACTGATTGGTTCTTTCGATTTATATTCTCTTGCTGTCGCGGTTGTTGATACTGATGTTGGTGTTGTTGTTGTTGCTGTTGCTGTTGCGTTGCTGTTGCAGTTGCCGTTGTTCTTGTAGTTGCTGTTGTTGTTGCAGTTGCTGTTGTGGTTGCAGTTGCTGTTGTTGTTGCAGTTGCTGTTGTTGTTGTAAATTATGATTTACGCGTCTATTGTTTGCGTTGCTTTTGGCGTAACTTTTTCTGTTATTTCTCTGCTTTCCGCTGTTGCCAGTGTTGCTGCTGCTGTTGTTCCTTTTGTTGTTGTTGTTGTTGTTATTGGCAATAATCAGTAGCAATTATGAATTCGAGTTACGTTTCGTTTGCAGCTAGGACGAGCTAGATTGATTCAAATTTCCAAACATTCCCGCTGAAAATGACGTCTGCCCCGCTGAATTCGCTTGTGATGTTGTCTGCTGCTGTTGCTGTTGTTGTTGCTGCTGCTGCTGCTGTTGTTGCTGCTGTTGTTGCGTTAAGGATTGTCCACGACCATGCTTGGGTATCGGTGGCTGAATATATTCATGTCGCGCTAGCGCAAACACGTCCATACGATCCTCTTTTCGATAAGCAAGACAGCCGCGTATAAAACTCTATTGAATGGACCAATAAAAAAATTCTTGTAAATGCTCTGCTCATTAAAAAAAAAAAAAAAAAACTAAATTATGTTCCCGCCGTCATACGAACCTTAGCTTCATTTGAAACTGTGGGTTTATTGGAGAATTGAACTTCTGTGGCTTTGAGAATTGTATTTTCTTCGAGTATGGTCGCTTGAGATTGATTGTGGCCGAAAGGTTTCTTGCCATATAGGCACTGATAAAAGATCACACCCACACTCCAAACATCGACCTTTGATGAAATTTTTGGTGGATTCTTTCCGACCACAAAACACTCGGGTGGTAAATACCTATATTGAAGTGAAAGAATTTTAATTGAATTACATACATAAATAAAAAAAAGCCTTAGACTGAATGTCCAATATGTACATATATACAATATATATTGTCCTCTGTTGAGCATGCACTCACCAATAGGTTCCTGCGCCTTGTGACGTTAGATCCATACCATGATCTGGATTATAGTTTTCATCATCCATCACTTTGGAGAGTCCGAAATCCGTAATTTTGATCTCACCGCAGACATTACCTTCTGTTAGCAGTATATTGCCCGGCTTCAAATCATAATGAATGACTGGCGGCTTAATCTCATTCAAGTACTTCAACGCAGAGACAACCTAAGGATAGAAACAACCAAAATTCATAACCATTTTTCTTCAAAAACACCTTCGCATTCGTATTCGTCTCAAACTCACCTGCATGATTATTGAGCGGGCCTCACGCTCTGGTATGGTCTTGTGTTGCTTTAAATAAAAGTCTAAATCATGACCATCGCAATACTCTAGAACTGTACAAAATGAATTGGCATCGATTTCGAAGACGTCATACAGCTTGACCACACGTGGATGATCGAGCGCTTTATGGATGTTGTATTCCCGCAGGGCGTGTCTGTGTTGGGATAGAAAAGAAAATTTTAGAGTTTATGTTTCTTTCGGCGACCTGTAGAGCATAGTTGGGGATCTTCTTTTTACACTCACTTGATGTAGTTAGCTTTCTTATCTTCTTTCCAGTCCTTATTCAATTGATGAACTTTACAAGCCACGTAACGCTGCTCCTTCAAATCGAATGCTTTGTGTACTTCTGAAAAGCCACCCTTTCCAAGCAGCATCAATAACAGATACCGATCATTCAACACTGGATGATTATTGAAACGAGACTACGGAGGGAGGAGAAAACGAATGATTTTGAAATGGTAAAAGAGATTCGTATTTTCTCTATCTGTCTCTCTACTCACCTGATCTTCATTCAGTATCCTCTTGAGTTCGCGAATGTGTAAATTGCGCTCTCGTTCGAGCTTCTCCATTTCCAGCTGTAAGTCGGCATCTTCTTTCTTTAGTGCGTTCTGCCGCAGCTTGAGTATCTCGTCGTATTCATAGTACTCCTGCGCCGTGTAGGCACCTGAGACGGGATCTGGTTTAAGGAAGGTTGCTGAATCGCTGCTATCGCCGCCGCCGCGGCCTGTTCCGCCGCCTCGGTCCGACAGCCGATCGCTGTGTCCGGCTCCACTGCTGCCGCTAGCGCCGCCACCGCTACCGCCGGCCCCGGCGCCACCATTGTGCAGCAGCTGCGCTTGATTCGCCTGTGTGGAATTGGAACGCGATAGACCACGTCCGCTGCCGCCTGTGCCCACGGTGCCGCCCAATACGATGCCGCTATCACTGCTGCCCGCTAACCGATCGCACGCACCAGTCACATTTGTCGAATCGTTCGAATTCGAGTTCTGCTGTTGTTGATTGGAATTGTTTGTGTTGTTGTTGCGTTTTCGTCCCGACTCGGCGGGTCGTTTCTTCATGAGCTGCTTCTTTTGGCGATCGATTTCTTCGCGTTCAGCAGAGATTTCCTCCTGTCTCCGGCTGAGCTCCTGGAACGCATAACCATCGGTCCAGTTCTCCTGGAATGTAGCGCCTACACGTTGCGTCACGAACTGACCCAGCCGTAAACGATTCTGCATGCACTTCTGACGCGCCTCCTTCTTCTCGATGCTGCTTTTCTCTTTGAGCAACTTTTTCACCACATCAATGCACTTCGCGATGTGCGATTTGTGCTGGTCAATTAGCTTTTGATGAGCCATAATCTGACATTTCTGCTCATCGGACAGTCTTGTCATTTCGTCAAGCTTCGATTTGCTCGACTCGATCTCCGTGTCCCGCTCTTGTATCTCGACGAATGAGAGATCGGTTTGCGTTGCCTTTGTTATGGTAGTTGGCGGCGGCGGCGGAGGCGGCTGTTGCATACCCTGCGCTTGTGGTTGTCCTATTCCGGCACAGCCTAGCATGCCTGGGTGCTGCATTGAATTTAACTGCGCTGCTGATGCCACGGATGTTGGTGGCATTTGCTGTTGTGCCTGTGGCGGCATTGGCGGGGGCGGTGGTCCGCTGCCTAGAAGACCACCGGCGCTCCCTAAACAATTGGGAGGCGGTGCTAATACGCTTAACGGCGACTGCGGAGGAACCATCGAATTGGAAGTCTGTTGCTGCTGTTGACGTTGTTGCTTGGACGTCGAGTTGCCAGTATTGGCCAAACTGGTGTAATGGAATTCTTGTTGCGCCTGTGATGTTGGTGTTACCACGGCAGCATTGTTCAATTGTGGACTAGGTGGATAGATACTATAGGCACCACTGGCACCAGTCGCTTGCATCTGAGGCGTACCTCCTGCCTGTTGTGCCGACGAAGGACTCTTGGAGCCGCCGGCAAGTTGGCGCAACGGTGCATTTGTCGAGCCGACAACGCCGCTATTCGTCGTAACAACGCCGCTCGGCTTATTGAAATAGTCGTTGATTTTCTTATCGCCGCCGCCCGAACCGCCTCCTTGGCTCATCAGACGGGCATTCTTTCCGCCGGTGCCGCCACTGCCTGGCGGTATGTTACAGCGATCCGGTGCGCTTCCGCCACCTAGATTCAATGATAAATTCGCTTTGTTCAGCGATTGCGTCGTGGTTCCGGCGTTAACTGACGTCGGGACATAACCGACCAGGCTATTGCTATTGTGCTTTGCCGATTTGGCGCTATTTCCTCCACCGCTGCATGTGCCACTTCCGGCACCACCACCACCGCCACCGCCGCCACCACCGCTATCGTCGGCGAGTGGTGCCTGGATTTTTCGCTTTCGCTTACGTTCGGTTGGCGTACGTGGCAGTTTCTCTATGCGGCCTGTACCACTATTATGTTGCTGATGCTGCACATGTTGCTGCTGCTGATTATTAATGGCTGAGTTCGGCCCACCGATGACAATTGTTGCACTGCCATCTTGTTGCCGTCCACTTGATAGATTTCCTAAACCGCTTCCACTGGTCATCATTGCTGTGAGATGACCGCCACCACCTCCGTTATTAGAATGAAGTCCTATTTGACTGGATAAACCCGCTGCTGCTGCGCTTAACATATCGGCCACATCCTTTTCGCTGTGCGAGGATCCTGTGCTCATATTCGAGTCGTGGTTGCTGCTATGGTTTACGCCAGCAAGGCAACCACTGCCGCCGCCGACACCAACGACGCCGACACCGACACCCACGCCGATGCCGCTGTGCGTTACTACGTGCGTTGGGAGCGTTGCTTGCAATTGCTGCTGATGATGATGATGATGGTGATTAGCAAGTGCTTGCTGCGTTTGCTGTGGATGTGCCTGTGGATGATGTTGCACAATTATTTGTTGTGGTTGTTGTTGTTGCTGCTGCTGTTGCAAATGTGCTTGCGTTAAATGTTGTTGATATTGTTGCTGTGGTGGCTGCTGGGTTGGCTGCTGCTGCTGCGGCTGTTGTGACAAATTATGATGTGTTACAAAGTGATGTGCTTGCTGTTGCTGTTGCGTTGGATGGTGATGATGATGGCCTAAAGAAAAAAACACCGAGAAAATAAAGAAACATCATCAGTTATGATATACATATGAATAAATAAAATAATATTTTTTATATATTTTTATATCCTCACAGGCGCACAAAAGCGGCTTATCGCATATCGCTTTGAACTACTGACAACCCCGAATATACCATTCAAAATGACTTACTTATAGATGTTGTCGGTGCCATCTGCAAAGCGCCCGCTGACATCTGAAAATATAAGAATTAAAAATACATTTTATTATATCGCTCTTCAAATAATAATTCCAGTATAGGTAGTGTTTTAAAAACTTCTTATATTTGTCAATGCTTTTTCGGTTGAAAAAAAAAAAAAATGTTTTTTTAATAATTCATGTCTGTGCACACGTAAATTTAAAATCGTTTAAGAAAAAACTTATATAAATGCCGAATGCCGAATGTACACATATGTGATATACCAACACGCGTAATTATTCAAATTTAATTAAGCCCCTTTAAGTCATCTTCCACTCACAATCATTGGCAATCATCGTCATCATCATCATCATTTTTGCAGATTTTTCAACAGAATGTGATTATACTTCCGACACTAGACGCGTAAAATTTTATTCGAATCGAAGTTTTGCGCTGCAAAATTCACTTTTTATTTCGAATTTCTGAACTTCTAAAATGCGCTCAATTTATTTTTTAAGCAAATAAACACTTAAAAAAAAAATATCTTAAAGAAATTTAGTTTCTTTTCTCTACAACTTCAATGGCTGATGTCTAGTGCAGCGCAAAATCGATTTGTGCTAGAGCAAGTACTCGATACCGTACCAAGTACTTTACCAAAGATAGCGTTCATTCATAAAAATACTACGCATTGTAGAGAGGAGTCCATTTAGATTACGATAAACAAAAAAAAAAAAACTATCAAAATAAACCCTCACCCAAAATATTTAGAAATTAAATTAAGGAAATATCGAAGATTAATTTATTTTATTTATCATATAAATGAATCTATATGTATATCAAACTTTTCAAATCGTCAACTCTTTTAAGATAAGTATCTCTTTAGTTATAAGTATCGATTCTTTTATAGTTTTTGGTCCATCACTATTGATAGCACCACTGTCATGGCGGCACTGGCGCTCTTTTGGCTTCGGATTACTCATTGGAATGAGCTGTTTTTCGGAGTAATGCCAATTTTTTTCTACTGCGAGAGAAGAAATTCTCTCTTCTTTCCAATCGATTCTCTTCCTTCCTAATTGTAAGAGACATAAATGTTAACAACAGCGACTGGAAGGTATCTTAACGAGCTGTTACGATGAATTGAATTATTTCGCGGTGCATAATTTGACCGAAATTGTTTTTAATAAATTTGTTGGGAGCGAATTTATTTTTTTTCGTGTTCAATGTTTTTATTAACCCTTTTCTGCATGAAATTTTGAATAATTGTAATAAGTAATTAAACCTCTTTTTATAATAGGTAGTCTTCCCATTTGTATAAAGCACAAACAATTTTGAGTTGTGACACTTTTGAAGAGAGCATGCTCATCTTAATGAAACCGGAATAAATATCTAATTTCCAATTGCTGCATAAAAATTTGCCTTTGTGAAAAAACTGCATTGCCATGTCAAAAAAAAAAATGGCTTGCAAAACCAAACACACAACTTTATTTGTTCAAACGTTCACAAAGGGGAATGTACTCTACACGAGATAACGTAGAGGACAAAATCAAAAAAAAAAAACAAAGCAACGCGAGAGCATCGCATCAAACTCTACAATTTTAGCTCTTGCTATTTTTCGCTCTCTCTTGCGCTCTTTTATAAAAATCGTTACTTCTTCGATGCGCTCCTGAAATTACAAGCAAATACCAAAGCAACGAGTAGCAATACAACTCGATTTAACAGTTCAGACATGAGTCAAGGTCGAGAGATGACGTTCGACTTCACTCGTCGTCACGCAAAATTTTCGTTTTCATTCTCCTCACTTATTTTTAGCCACACTTACACAATACACACACATATACTCATTGTGGAACCCCTGCAGTAAATGCGGGGCAAATTGACCCCTTCGTCACAACTGTCATTCTATAGACATCAGTGTTGCCAAAAAATGATCAAAAAGTACACAAAACTGACCTTTTTTATAGAAAAAGTACGCACACATATATTTTTTTTGTAAAGAAAAATCACAAAAACTAATGTAATTTTTTCATCATGGTAATATATTTATACAAGATGATTTTTTTTTTTTTGTAGTCAAAGACTAGAGTAAAAGACTAGTTTGAGTATAAACTTATTAAAAATAATTTAACGAGCATTCGATTTAGCGAGGCTCGCATTTAACGAGCATTCAAACTCTTCCTATAGAATACTTTATATAACGAGGAAAATGGCATAAATTTTTTTTTCTGCACTCGGTTTAACGAGCAACATAAAACATCAGTGAAAAATCATAAAGAGAAACAAAGAGAAATGCAAGAAATACAGCCCAATTATGAATATTTCCGGGGAACGATTTGCCGAGGAATTTACATTTCTCGAGACTAAAATTCTCCTTTTTTAAATCGATAGGGTAAGAAAAATTATGAGTATGGGTCAAATACCCATTCCATATCAATTTTCTTCCCACATATTTAAATAAGATGAAGTTTACTCTCGAGAAAAGTTAATTCCCCGGGAATATTCAGAATCTAGCTGATCGTTCGCCCAGTTTCTAATTTTAACCGTTAACAATCAAAGAAAAACTGAAATCGATAGTCCTGCAACTCTAATGCGGAGTTGATCGAAATAGTACGCAAATCGACCGAAAATAATTTGGTACATAAAAAGTACTCAGGTGATTGAAAAAGTACGCAATGCGTACTAAAGTACACAAAACGGCAACACTGATAGACATGGTCAACGAGGATGTGTACAGTTCCATTTTCTAGAGCATTCATGTTATGAATTTGCTGCGCGGAAAACAGAAGGCCCCGTAGCGTAATGGTTAGCATGTCCGATCATCAACCCGAAGGTTCGTGTTCGAATCCCAGGCCAGGCGAGCAAAAGTGGAAAAATTGTAAAATTCGGAGGATTATTCTCATGGATTCTTATAGGTTAGAAGAGAGAAAAAAAGTTTCCCATTCTGAATTCTCGTGAATGCTTTCATAGTTCGTGCGAAAATTCCCATGAATTATATTTTCAATAACTTAATTTTTTAAATTTATTCTCACAAAAATATTTTTTTAACCCTCCGTTTGGCACGGTGGTCTGGCCAGACCATTTTCAACTTTGACTGTAATTATAACATACTTCTAATTGAGCTAGACACTTGAAATTCATTGACTTTTCCTAACTTTTTGTCCTCTTTCATTTGAAGATGATTTTGTAAGGATCCGTGCTACAGAAGGATAATTGTAAGGACATTTTGGTCGTCATATCACATTTGTACCACAGTGGTCTGGCCAGACCACCCATGTAATTCATATAGAAAAGTATGGGATATAACATGATTTACACATATACGTGCAGTAAATTCGTATTGTTTTTTATGTTTTTGAGTTACAGCTGCTAAAAGAATATTCCAGCATTGCTTGTACACACATTGGCGAGCATTTAGACCAGTGTATGCCAAACTATGCTACTGGTGGCAAATTCAAGTGAAGCACAGGAAAAAACACTGTTTGTTTCATATTTTAATTTGCTCTATTTTATTTATGCTTTTGCAAAGCTGATGGTTTCCCTATAAGAAACAAATAATAATTGAAATGACCTTGAACTGGGAGCTTTGCGAGTATTTAGTGCAAATTTCCATGATACAAGAAAACAAGATAGCGCCACTTGAGAGAGGAAACGTCACAGACTCAAAATCGCGATTCGTTGTTGTTGTTTCCCATGTTGAACCGGCTTTTTACTTTTTTGAATAGCATGGGAAACAACAACAATTTCTCGCTCAGTGACGTCACAAACTCAATTTTCGGCTCTCAAAGAGAGCCTCAAAATAGCGGTACTGAAGTGGCGCTATCTTGTTTTCTCGTATCATGGACTATACTTGTTTTAGTTGCAAGAACCAAGAAGAAACCGAAGAATTATCAAATTTCATAACAAAAAAATACATAAAATCGCCCTAATACGCCTTGAAATAAAGAAAAAATGAACAAAAACCGAACTGTTTTCTTTTACTCAAAAAAATTTTTTTTCTTGATATTTCTACCTAAACAGGCAATTTAGTTCTTAAGAAACACATTCTGAATGATGAACAACCAAAAGTTTATACCTGGCGACCTCATATATGCATTTAAAGTCAGGTAAAAAACCCATACAAATCCCATACAAATGTATGAAAACATACGGTGGTCTGGCCAGACCACTGTGGTACGAATGTGTGTCCGCTGAGGTGTGCCAAACGGAGGGTTAAGCCTGTTAAGTTCCTATAATATTATCCACTTACAAAAAAAAAATATATATATATCGGCACCCGCCCGTGTGATATCCGAACTCGGGTCTTCAGGTCGAAAGGCCAGACTCTTCACACTGAGCCATCTAAGCCCTGTGCGCGGCGCCTTCTATTTAGGTAATATAGCTAATGAGCTGCCTCTACAGCATCACTACTTCAATCGTCACCTGGTGTCCGCTCGAACATATGCTCATACAAAGTGTCAATAGGAGAATACAATGGCACGGGTACAGTTGGTCACTAGTACCGGTGACGGAGGAACTAGTGACAGATTGAATCCAGTCACTAGTGACAATTACTGCAGGGAACATATGATTTTCCTTTTTTATTATTTTGCGCCTGCGAAGCACACTCAGCCCACACACATAAAAACAGATACGAACATCCATTTACACAAACATACCGACGGAGTCAGACAACAACAACAACAACAATAACGGCGACGGAGTTTAAAGAAAATTGTTCATGTAGATTTTATGCGGCAACGATGCGTAAAATGCGAGTGTAGAGTTTAATTTCAGTTTGTAATTGCTTTTGAAATTAAATTCATTTCAAACGAATTTCTCAGCGGGTTGTTTGTTTGTTTGTTTGTAGGGCAGCAACACAACAGATATGTGCAGGGGCGATTCGAATACATATTTGAGAAAATGTTCGGATAATTTTTTTTAAAGGATTTCGAAATATTTTTAATCAGAGTAACCATCTACATATTATTAAAAATAAAATTAGGTACTCGTATAATCAGGATTTTATGATTTATTACAGGACTAAACGATTTTAAAAGTAGGTATGTATCTCATAAAAAGATTTAACATTTTTTTTTCATTTATTATTGTAAACAATAAAATATGATGGCAGCCACCCAGTGGCACAGATAAAAACGATTAGAAAGCAGATCCCAATTTAAATATAAAAAAGTAATAGAAAACCAGAAAACCGACAAAGCTGTTCACTCGCACGCTTACTCGCTCGCTAGCTTGCTCGGTCGAGAGAAACACGAAGAGCGTGCTCAAAACACAAAATACGAAAAACCTAAACCAGCTGATTTCAAGCATTTACAAATTCGCGAAACAGCTGTTAAAAGCGCTCAGGCGCAGCACTTCATGCATGACGTACGCACACACAACCATACTCATACTCACTCACACACTCACAGGGGGATTCCAACGAACTTGTCGTACAGCACTGTTTTTTCGTGCCGCAGTGCTCGGTCTTCGCTCATTGAGTACGGAAGATGCCAAAACAAACGCGGCATAGTTGAACGTTCGCCGGTATTTTTGAATGCTTTTTTTCTTCTTTGCTTTAAAGATTTTTTTTTTTCATTCTTATTCTCTTTTTCGCAATTGAAAATAATAAGCTGCGATTGTATTCATCGATTCGTTATTTTTTTCGTGCATTTTAAGTGTCTCTTTCTTTCCTTTTGCTTCTCGGTGTTTATGGGTTGCTCAACATTTCTGAATTTAAAAACAACATATCTGAAAATGGTTTTCGATTTAATTAAAATAAAAAAAAAAAGTCTGTCGATACAATGTTTTCGTGTTCTACTACTATATTCTTTGTAGTATTTCGAGCACATTTCAAAAAAATTACGAGTGACGAACTACTCGTCAGAGCCGGTTGGAATCGGTTATACTTACATATATGCATATACAATGCATAGGTATATGTATCTATATAAACATTTTTTAAATATCTTTTGTATGCGCTCTCACCTCACTCACGCTCTTGAACAAGATTAAGATGCTCATTAATGCGATGCGTACACAACTTATTCACAACTCGTTCGAGCCAAAACTGATTTGTGTTAAACTACATAAAAACAAAAAAATGGGGTTCGTATCAATCAGCGAGTAAGTAGTTAGCTAGCCACATCAAAAGAAACAAACAGAAGCGAAAAAGGAAAAGCAAAAAAAATATAAAACCAAAAACAACTTTATACATCTTTGGGCGACGGCTGAGTGAGTGAGTCTGCATACACAAAGTTTGCGTGAATTCGACGACGACGTCGGCAATTTTTCAAATCCATTTGTCGTACGTATGTACGTAGTACACAACGAGAAACAGGCAACCAACAAACACACGAAGTACATTCGAAAATCACTTCCAACTAGTCGGTTGGATTTTTATCATATCCAAGGAAAACCGCTAGTTGCCGAATTCCACTGCAAACTTCATAAATGCTGGTTGAACGAGCGCGTCGCGGCACGACACATTCGTAACAGAATCCGACAGAGTTCGCTAACGTAAGCGAAAAAGATTCGTTTGATACCAGGCGCACAGGCAACACAGTTGGACGACTAGCGGCAGCTGGTCGCTGACGTTCCGTCGAATTCAATATCGTTCTATCAGTTGGTTACATTTTCTTTTCTTGCGATTGAGCGAGTGAGTGAGTGACTGCCTGTGTGGGAGCGAAACGAACTCTTGGTTTATTCATTCACATCTCACACTCTTGCGCTCGCCCTCTCTCTCTCTCTCTCTCTCTTTCATTCTCTGCCGTTGTTGCCGACATTCCAATGGACTGCTGCATAACTTCGTAGCGCAGCATAAATGTCGACAGAAAAAAAGGAAAGAAAAAAAAAACAAGAACGATAAAATCTGATTTAAATTGTATGCACAATAAACAGAAATGGCAGCACCAGCACCACCACAGCTCAGGGCTGTCATGCAACGACGAAACCAAAGCACATAAGCACATTAAGCTAAGAATGCAGAGGAAGTAACAAACCCTTGAAAAGTTTTGCATTGGTCGTGTGTGTCACACAACCGAAGACGATTGCAAGAGCGACGATGGGTAAAAAGACAGAAGCCTAAGCGAGAATAAAACCCGACGACCACAAAGACGAAGGTGCTGAATTAAGCGAAAACAAATGTGTATAAGAAAAAAAAAAATCAATATCCATAAGGCCACACTTTGCGGTTGGCCATGATGAGATTTTCTCATTTTTTAAGTGGCATTTTTGCCTCCTTCTCCTCGAACAATTAAAAAAAAATTAATTCGAATTAAAGGGTTCAAAGTTTTTTGAACATATTTACGAATTTGTTGAATTGATCCCGACCGAGCATATGAAACGCTTATCTGCAGATATCCAACGTTTAAGCTAACTATTAGGAAAACTCGCAAGTTTTGCTTTTAACTTACAACAACAGTTCCCCCAGCCCATTCAAAAAAAAAAAAAAAAAAAAAACCTCTGCCAACAACAAAAATTCCAACATTTCGACATATCTTTTTCGGTTTTCATGTCTTTTTCCCAAAATTTTCTTTCTTTCGTCCAAACGGCGAGGTGAATAAACTTTTCACCGTGCGCTTTATAAAAAGAAAAGGAGAAAAAACCTGATATCGAACACGAAAAGAAAGAAAGAAAGGAGAAACAAAAAAAGAAACGCCTTCGTTTATGGCATTCGGACTCTAACGTGTGTTTATGTAAGTCGACGACGACGCGACATGTATCTAGGCTTTCTTTCCCCAATTGAAGTTCTGAAGGAGCCTCCCCAGAGAGAATGAATGCTGCCAAGCAGGAATGAATGAAGTTATCTCCGATGAGATGCGAATCGATCCGATCGATTGGATTCATATCATTCACTATACATGATTTAATACAATAGTCGTTCCTTTTTTTCATACGATTCGATTGGATTCAATGCTAACTACGATTTGCAGTCACAGCCACCGCCTCGCCACTTCGCAATAATAACGATTTACACGGGAACAAAAAAAGTACCTATAAAACAACCAATGTATAAAAAAGTAAAATACAATAATCGAACAAACAGAAAAAGCATCGAAAACCAAGCAAAATTCAACGAATAAGAAGAAAAAAATTCGAATCGAAATCAAGCGAAAAGTCATTCATGTTGGCTTGATGGTGGTAGCGGCGACGGCTGCTGATGTTGCAGCCACCTTTTTAACTTGGCTTAAAACACACAGTCGTCTCCGATCCGTTTTTGTTTTTTTTTTTTTTATCTTGTCTTTTTCTTGGATTTCTATGTATTTTTTCTAAACGCACAGAGCCGCAAGCATTCGTGGAAGCCAGTTTATGCTTTTTCTTGGACTTACAGTCCAGTCCCCCCTCCGTCGACCACTCTGCAATGATTTTTCGCTCCGCAGAGCTGCAAACGGCCACAACACCACAGCTCGCCCAATGGAGTTTATTGATATCGGAATATGAAATAAACCGTTTTTTGTATTTTTCTCTTTTTCCTCTTCCCTCTATTTCATCCATATTTCCTTCTCTTACTCTTCGAAGCCTTTCGTATACCTATATGTGTAGTGTATATATTTTTTATTTTTTGCAAACGATTAAGAAACCGAAGACAGCTCGAACAAAGTCTAATTACAAAATGTAACGTTAATGAGCCAGAAAGATGCATTTATGCAGTTAAAATCGCAGAAAAGAGCCAAGAGAGACGAGAGAGAGACCGAGATGGAAAGATATAAAAATGTTTGTTCGTTGTTAATGCATTGGAAGAAATCTTGTTAAGAAAGTTGGCAGCACTTTGTCACATTCGAATTCGTTAAGAGTTGAGAAAAAAATAAAAAGTTCAAAATTTTTCTGACGTTTCAATTTCTTTTTTAAGCCAAACTTAAAATGGGTTCAGGGTAGAAAAGAAAAATAAATAAAACAATCTTTTCAAATTAATTTCGCATTTCCAATCCTAATTATTGTTCACACACTCACCTTTGCATAGTAATTATTTTCTTTTAGGTCGCACTATTTCAATATAGTATTTCTGTTGAGTAATTTAGACGACGACGTCTTTGATTTTGAATGATTTTTTCACAATTTTCTTTACTCTCTTAAATGATGTCAGAATAATCGTTTTTTTTTTTTTAATGTTTATCTTTTCCTTTTGGGCTTTTGTTTAAAAAAATTGTTCCGAAAGAATCGATCACGCGTTCGGTCTTTCACATTCGAATTTTTTCTTCTTCTTCTTCTATTGATCTACAAAGTTTTCCCCTCCTTCTCTGCCCCTTCTCAATATTGACGTTTGCAATGACTTTCACCAATTATTTTGTTGCAATGCACACTACATCTGTCGGTCATTCGGCTGAATGCCTACCATTTTCGATGATTTCGAGGGGAAACAAAAAGATTTCATTATTGTAGGGGAAAAGTAAAGACTTCATTATTGACGAGAGGAGACGGAAAGTTTCAATATTTTTTTTTACGCTAAAACGATTTCAATTCCATTTAGAAACACAAATTAAAAAAAAAAAAATTAAATTAAATCGAATAATTCGCACTCATTTTTTAGATTTATTCAAAACATTTTTCGCCTTTTATCAGTTTTTTTTTATATTTTGCTTTTTTGGTCTTGACTTGGTTCTTTGTTGTTGTTATTATTATTATTATTATTATTAGTATTATTATTGTGTCGTCTTCGTTGTTGTGGTTGTTGTTGCTGCTGCTTTTATTCGATTTACGTTGCTTGATTGGAAGACATTTTTTTTATGAATTCGCATAAAACCGAGAAAAATTTAAGACAAAGAAAACTGACGTAATCCCACACGAGATTTGACCTTTTTTCTATTCGCCTGCGTCTTCTTATTATTTTCCGTCAAACTGTAATAAGCATAATTTTTTTTTTTAAGAACCGATTTTGATCACTTTATTCCGTTGCCACGTAATTGAAGAGTGAGTTTGTGTGTTAATTGCTCGTGGAAGAAGAAAATCGCTTTTTCACAGGTTCTTTTTTTTTTTTTTTTTTTGCTATTTGAAGCGAAAGATTGTCCGAATTTCGAAACGATTCGCTCATTTAATTGCACTTATAAAATGAAAATGGCTGATTGTTGGAATTCTTTTTTCTTTTCCGTTGAATTTTTCAATAATTTGAAGAAATGCACAGCCGCACGCACACATCGATATGCGCGGTATATGTATGTATGTACGCACGAGAGATTGTAGTATTAATATGTAGTTGTAGTAATTTAATAAATCGTGCGAACGATTCACGCAAACAGAACAAACTGCGGCGAATTAAAACGTTTGCGACACGACGATGCGATGCGGCGCTTTTCGCTGTTCTTCTTCTTCTTCCTTTTATGTTATTTTCTCTCTTTTGATTATTTTCCTTTTGTTTTTGCTTTTCAATTTTATTAGACAAAACTCCGTACACATTGAAATATTTTGTTTTTTTTTTGTTCACTTCTTTTTTAATTTGATTTTGTGAGTGCTTTTTTTTCTGCTGCGCTCTCTTACTCTCAATATTTACGCTATGCGATGCGATACGATAAGCGGGGCGAATAAATAAAACAATAAATATGTGACGAAAGCATGTTGGTGACAATGATGACGGCAACGACAACGCCGCGCGTACGCGTACGTACGATTGAACAACAATGACAGCTCAATAGCAGTCAAAAACTGAACTGAATTGAACTGAAACTGAGCACGAGAGTGGATATTTGACATCGCGAGAGTGCTAGAAAGACTGAAATACTGAAAGACTGAGAGACATCGAGAGCGAGCGGCGTGTAAAACTTGCCTTCGCCGGTTTTTATGACAGAAAATGAATTGTTCAAAATATGTATCAACACACAGCGAACGATACCGATAGCGCTAGCGATAACTACAGCAACAACAGCACGACGACAACGACGGACGACGACACAACAGAACACACCACAATTATAAAATAAAATGATGCACGAAGAAAAAATTTTGTTTTAGGAAGCCGCCGCATCACACGACACGACACGAAAGGTTACCAACGAGTTTACACAAACGACTGAGCGACTGAACGGCTGAACGACTGAGCGAATTACTCGTTGTGTATGCACTGGAGAAGGGGCTGGGCGCCGTCGATGTTGATATTAAACGTACGTTCGTGTGATTGCACGTTCGTGTGTATGCTCGTACGTAAATAGATAGCCAAAAGTGTAGTTAAAGTGAAATAGACAAAAACAAAAAAAAAATAATAGAAAATATCAGCATGAAGAAGAGCGAGTGAAAAAAAGTGCAAAATATTTTTGGTCGTTGTTCGTTGGTGGGAAAAAATAACGAACAATAAAAATTGAAATAGAGGGCAAAAAATAGGAAATAAAAAATTTGTTTTTTTTTTAAATTACAGTAATAAAAATAGAATGATTTTAAAAGCACTGTAATTAAACGGATTTTCCGCATTAAATGCATATCTATATTTTTTTTTTTATAACGGCACCAATAACAACAGCTGATTGATGTGTAAATTGCATACTTATTTGGGGGATAAGAGTTTTTAAAGTTTCTAATTTTGACATCCCGTTTTTTTGAATTATTGAATTCAAAAGTTAATTGGAGGAAATACAAAAACAAATACAGTGTAGTCTCGATAGTAGTGCAAGCTCGGGACGAAGTGAACACATGGAATAAGGCTTACAAAAGAGGTTACCCCTAACTTTTCGCGAGAATGCCTTAAGTTTTTTCCAAAAACTGAGCGTCTTAGCAAAAACAATCGTTTTTTTTTTAACCTTGTTTAAAAATTTATCACATACCTACATATTTGAATCACATGAAGCAAAATAAATAGGTATAAAAAATTAGTGTCGATTGTGAATAAACTTGTTAACGTAATCAGCCTCGTTAACATGAACAGCCTCGATAACGTGAACAGGCCTTGAAAAATTTTGTTAGAAAATTTTTTGAAGCATATTTTTCTGGTTTATTTCTTAACTCTGCTGGTACCTTAGAACCATTTGGTCCAAAATGAATTTTTTTTGGTGGTTAATACATATCTGGAAATTGATGAAATATATTTACTTTCATCCATAACAATCTTCTTGTAAAGAGTTCAAATTAATATGTTGACTATATATTTTGTATGAAAAATACACCGCGGGCCAAATAATCCCTAAAGCATTTAGTGTTCTTGAGGTAACAGCAGGGTTAACACAGCTGTTTAAATAACTATCTTAAACTTGAACTGTATGACTTTCTTCATACATAGATACATCTAAGCATATAGATACATACATGAAGAAAAAACATCTCTCCGTGCATGGGAGTCTTTACTTTTTAAGCGATATCAGCAAATTTTAATTCGACGTGTACCTAACTCAAAACAAACAAAAAATGAGTCAATAAATGAATGGCACACTACTTCTGGCACTTTAAAGAGCAACGAAAGGAGCGAGAAAATATAAAAGCAGAAAAGAAAATAATAAAGAAAACAAAAACGAAAACGAAAACAAATGTGTAGAAACGAGATAGTCTTATGCACAGTTAAAGGGCACAAGACACAAGAATAATTTACGCTTCTTAAATTGTAAACGAGACGAGAATAGAAAAATTCAAAAAAAAGGAAAAAATATATAAATGTATGTATGTGTATTACACACTCATATATATTTGTACGTACATACATATGTCAAAACGGAGAAAGGAAAAAAAAACAAAATATTTATTCCACTATCAGCAAAAGCCATCAAATGAACGATTTACCGAGCAAACAAACCCCACACACACAACACACACACGAGCGCGCGCGAACAAAGCGACGTGAAACGAACGACGAATTACGAAGAAAAACAAAAGGCAAAAGCGACGAAAACACAATTCAAAGAAGAATAAAAAAATGTTTTTGCACTTCTTCGTCGTTGATTTTGCTTTTCTTAAATTTTTTTCATTTGCTCATCGCCACCAACAACAACAACAACAACAACAACAACAACAACAAACAACACCAACACGAGCAGCAGCAGAAGCCACAACAACAACAATAGCAACAACCGCAGTTGTAACGTAAAAGAGTTGGAACGAGAGCAGGAAACAAGAGCAAAGAAGACGAAGACGAAGACGAAGAAAACAAAACACGCGCAAATATCGAAGAATGAAATTTTTTGTGTATGTAAAATTCCAGGTTGCCACCTCACACTACTCACTAATATAACGCGCGCGGTCCGAACCACACACCGCTATTCATTCTACCATTTCACAATAATTTAGCGACCGCCGACAGAGTTCAGCTCGGTTATTATTTGAAGCGCATACAAATTGAGACTAAAAACTCGCCGAGAGATTTGATTGTGAGTAAGCAAAGCCAAGTAAGGCGAAAAGCAAAGCGAAGCAGCAAGGCAACCAGGCCAGGCCAGACCAGACCAGGCCAAGCACAACACACAGCGCAGCGCCGCACGGCACAGCACAGCGCAGCGCAGCAGAGTGAGGCAAGCTAAGGCAGCACAAGACGAAGCAGGCAGCAAAAACGAAGCCAATAGAGTCACAATTAAGCGAAAATTTTCATTGCAGATACATTTCAACAAAACAAAACATACAAACGAACAAACGAACGAACGAACGAACCAACGAGCAGGCCGTCAGACAGACGAAAGGACCGACGGACAGATGGAGGAACGAGCAAACGAACGTTTGTATGTAACAGGGCAGCGTCGCCGGCGTCATTGGTGTCGTTGGCGTCGCGGCAGCCGAGGTAATGTGTGGAAGAAGCAGCAACCGAAGACTCGAGTAGAGGAGCGCTGAAAGAAATGAAGAGTGGTCTGGCGAGGGAGGGAGGGAGGGAGGGAGGTTTCAACGTTGAAGGAACCGAAAAGTAGGGTTACGCCGAGGTGTTGCAGCATAGCCGGCAGCTTCTAATGGCAATCTTGTCGGATGCATATGCGCGCAACAAAAACAACAACAATAACAATTACGACAGCGCCACAAAGCGACACGGCTGCTAACGTCTTCGTTATTATTGGTATTGTATAAAAAAGTTCGTCGTTGGTAAGCTTAGTTCTTGCTTTTGCTGTTAGTTTTGATTTAAACTGTTGTTGTTGTTTTTGTTGCTGGTCACTGTGTTGCCATTGTCGTTATCTTCGTCGACGGTGGACTGCAAAATATCAACATTCATGCTCGCATGTGTCACAAACATACCATTCATACTAACAACACAAACAAACAAACACACACAGACACATAATATATGTATGCATATATATATATAATATACAATAAATAGATGAATACATAAATATGTAGGTATGTATGTACATTCAAGCGTTGGCCGTTTATTTATTCATGCACAAATATAGCAGCATAGCATGTATAAGCATCGCTGAATGTATGTAAGTATGTACGTATGTAGGCCCATAAGCAGACGTTAAGCTTTATATACCACACATACAAACCTTGTACGTATACGTATATATATAAATACGAGTATTAGTACGAATACTCACACACACACACACCGCCACATACATTTATGATCGTATACTCAATCATAGCGAGTTATAACATAACATGTCGATGCTTGAGATATTCGCACAAAATACGCGAAAATGGTTATTCACGCCGAATCTCCCTACGAAAAGTCCATACAAAACAACCAGCACGTACATACATACGTCCATATGCATGTATTTTCGCACATATGTTCGCATATGCAAACATACGTATGTATGTATACGCATTTATACACGTTCGCTTCTATGCGAAATTCTCACAATTGGGAGCGCATTCGTACATACGAATGTTTTCTAAAATCGCTTTTTACTAAAGACACATAAAACCCAACATGTACCCATGTACATACATACATAGGTATGTATGCACATACATTACAGTACTGTACATAGATATGTACTCAACTACACCTAATTTATTTGTACATACTTATTGGAGTTGGCTCGATGACTTTATATAAGCACCTAAGAGTCTTGATGCCTGTGTGTTCATGCTGTGTGCGAGTGTGTGTGAACAACTTCGGCTGTATTTGTGCACTTGTCCATGGGAAAAATTCAAGAAAAAAATAAGTGGCTTTGAATTTGGATGATTAGCAAGTTAAATATGTATGTATGTATGTATGTATGTATGTATGTATGTATGTATGTATGTATGTATGTATGTATGTATGTATGTATGTATGTATGTATGTATGTATGTATGTATGTATGTATGTATGTATGTATGTATGTATGTATGTATGTATGTATGTATGTATGTATGTATGTATGTATGTACGTATGTAGTATGTATGTATGTATGTACGTATGTATGTAGTACGTATGTATGTATGTATGTATGTATGTATGTATGTATGTATGTATGTATGTATGTATGTATGTATGTATGTATGTATGTTTATGTATGTTTATGTATGTATGTATGTATGTATGTATGTATGTATGTTTATATGGGTGTATGTATATATGTATGTATGTATTATGTATGTATGTATGTGTGTATGTATTTATTTATGTATGTATGTATGTATGTACCCAGTAAAAAATTTAGGAGAAATGCCTAATTCGAGCAGTGAAGGAGTAATGACTTTATCATCCATTCGGAGTTTTAACGAGCAATCCGAAATGGAACAACACAGGAGTAATGACATTTTGATCCATTTGGAGCAATCCGAAATCGAGCAATGGAGAGTAATGACTTTTTCATCCATTCGTAACATAAGCTAGCAATCCGAAATCAAAATAAAATAAATTTAAATTTTAATTCAAACTTATAAATGAAAAAAAACCCATACTTTCGACTTGGCAAACACGGTTAGGGTTGCCAACTTTCTAAGGCAAAAATAAAGTATAAGTTTATTTATTAATTAAAAAATAAAGTAAGTATTTTACTAAAAAATAAAGTATTTTTAAATTCATCTTTATATTAATTAAAAAAACAGAACATAGCAAATAGTTAATAACATATAGAAATAAATAACATGCTTTCATACTACCATAAATTCAATTGAAATTATCTCTCACACCGAAGTACTAGTAACTTACTGGTAGTTAGTACACTTTTCTTCTTAAATATACACTTTTTAATGCTTGCAGAACATTTTGGTTGGTCTATTATTTGTTTCACCTTTTTAAAATTATAATTAACTATGTATTTTAATAGTTAAGTATGTACTTAAGTTGCCAAAATTGCGATTTTTGTGATGAGTATGTAGTCAATATCAAAACTGTCGAAACTCTTTATAAAAATAAAATCGTCGATGAGAGAATTTGGTGTTAGAAGAAAAAAAGAAATATAATGTAGCGGAAAATCCTGAGGTTCGCTATAGAGAGAAATTTGTTTTAGAGGAGGTCATTTTAGAGAGTTTCGACTGTATTTATTTAGTTCAATGAACTACATGATGTATGTTTCGTAAAAACTGCCGTATATATTAAAAATAAAGTATTTCAGGATACTTTATTGTTCTATGAAAGTATAAAGTATATCGATCAGAAATAAAGTAGGATACTATATTATATAGTATGGTTGGCAACCCTAAACACGGTGTCGAGGATGAACACTTGACTACGAATCGAGAGTTCCGAGGTTCAAACCCCACAACAGAGGAGAATCAAAAGCGGGAAATAAACATTTATAGCATGTTTCCACATTGAATTAACATAGTGAATTAACCATATGGATTAGAGTCTGTAAAGCATCTGCATCAAATCTTATCACCATTATTATTTGTTTTTAGTCTCCTAAACCA
The DNA here is from genome assembly GCA_020466095.1 of Chlorops oryzae. Taxonomy (NCBI): domain Eukaryota; kingdom Metazoa; phylum Arthropoda; class Insecta; order Diptera; family Chloropidae; genus Chlorops; species Chlorops oryzae. Next base: position 38,433,660 of record CM035808.1, read on the forward strand.
ATATTTTCAATAATAATCGTAATTATACGCTTCTAAATTTCCGAAATAACTCTAATTCATTTAGTTAATGCACTATGTGGAAACATGCTATTAAAGAAATAGGTATAATTTAGTAGGTAATATTATAAACATACTCAAAAACCGAAAAATTTATTTTTTTAGTCAAAACTATTACTCCATTTGTGCTCCTTCAGGAGCTACAAAATATTATTCCGTTTTTGCTCATTCAGGAGATTCAAAGGATTACTCACTATTTGCGATTACTCGTAGTCTTTTTGAACTCCATTGGGAGCTCAAAAGGATTGCTCGCCCGTAAGGACATGCAATGCTAAAAAGGAGTACAAAATACATGAGGCTCGGATATTTGAGGAGTAATCCTATTTTTTACTGGGTATGCATGTATGTATGTATGTATGTATGTATGTATGTATGTATGTATGTATGTATGTATGTATGTATGTATGTATGTATGTATGTATGTATGTATGTATGTATGTATGTATGTATTATGTATGTATTTATGTATGTATGTATTTATGTATGTATTTATGTATTTATGTATGTATTTATGTATGTATGTATGTATGTATGTATGTATGTATGTATGTATGTATGCATATATGTATGTATGTATGTACATATGTATCCATTTTCTTACATGCATACAGTTTAAATATAATATGAACTTGGATACCAATCCGGAACTGTGTACGGCAGGTGCAAAGTATGATGTGCACAGCACGGTGCAAATATACGGGACTTCTCTACTTTTCCTAACACATGTTCTAGGTTGTGCCGTGGTGTGAAAACTGTGTTCACTGTGTATAGCATTGGTATATTGAAATAATAAAAAATACCGACTTCACTCGCTTCGTTCAATACACAACCTACATATATAACGGGTGTATGGCATATTTCACAGTTTGTGAAGCCATGTGAAAACAGTTTTTAATTTGTTTTGACCTATCCACTTCTTTATACACTTCGTGTCCATACACCAAAACACCCGTTTGATAGAAGTAAATTTTGATACATATGTATGTATATGTAAACTAAGTATGTGCGAAGATTTCGTAGAATCAATTAAGTATTTTTACTTTAATGGTGATGCCAAAGAAATGAACTGCAAAACCGTCTAGAATTTAAATTGGTCCAAGGATCATGACGATCTAGTTTTGACTCAGTTTTCCCTTTCTCATATGAAGAGAAGAATATATCGCACATGTGATTCGAAAACGTCACAGCTCAGAGTTTACAATTTTTCAGAAAATACAGTTTAGCCGAATGCAGTCTAGGTGCATTTGTACCACGAAGAGAGACATGGCAGCATTTTGCGCTGATTTTCAACAACAAAAACCCAACTGAGTGTGCGATTAGATAGACAGGTCACCTGTGAGCACATTTCTTGCATTAACATTTTGAGTTGTGACGCTATTGAAGCACATGCGCGATATGTATGTATTGTGTCGATATATTTATAATCCTGCAGTAAATGCGAGGCAAAATGACCTCTATGTCACCAGTGCCGCACCAGAGACGAAAGAACCAGAAACACGGACAGTAGAATCTAACTATTCACATGGTAAATGAGGGTTAGCATGTCCGCCCAATTAATCCGAAGGATCGTGTTCGAACCCCCGTGTGCAGGCGAGAATAAAGTGGAAAAATGGTAATATTTATAATTTAAAAATAATTAAAAGAATATCAAAATTTGTTCTACGCTCATTGATGAAGAGGAAAAGTAAAAAAGCATTTAAAAACCTCCATGATTTGGATTTAAGATCTTTTTTTATTTTTTTAGCATAAAAACTTGTTGGAATCCTGTTGGCTTTTTAAATAACTAATATCTAATTATACAAAAATAAAAAACCGACGAAGAAAAATTTTTGAATTTACCGCTCGTCTGAGTTGAGAATCGAACTCGCGAACTTCGAATTGTTAGACGAACGCTCTATGCAATGGAGCTAGCGATCAATCCGCCTCACGCGCAGCAAAATTTATTACATTAATGTTTGAGTAAAATTGAGCTGTAGACCATGTTAATAGTGAGACTATATTTGACGCCGTTGTCTCTACTGCATCGGTAGTTCCAGCGTTCTCTCGCATATACGTTCATATCCAATGGGAAAATACGCAATACCTACATGAACTTTGTAATTTAATGATTTATTTATAAATTTATAAAATGAAGTGGAACTATGCATTACCAGGTTATCGGAATTGTAAAGAGTAGAAGATTTTTGTTATATTTTCTACCAACAACACCCAAATTGACATGTGCTTACAGTTTCAATTACAATGGTAATGCACGAATTTCCTAAAACATCGCTGTAAAAAAATTCATTGCTAACGTAATGGGTAGTTATGTTGAATGTCAAAAATGTCAATAGGAGAACGTAATGGCACGGGTACAGTTGGTCACTAGTACTGGTGACATGCACACCAGTGCAGGAGTGACTCTAGCACCAGTGAAATTTCCTGCAGGGATGATTATTTAAAAATGCTGTAGAAACGGAAACGGTCATTTTTTTTGTCAATTTAGGTTTCTGTGATACGCCGGTATAATTTACTTACCAACAGTAAAAGCTCTAATATGCGGACAAAATTTCACTGTGGTCAAGTGCCAAGGTCCACAATAAAAATCCAAGCAGCGGACCTTTGTAGCGTCTTCTACCTCTTCTCGTTTGAGAGCATTAAAGCATTAATAAAATTCCGGAAATTTGGAAAATACTTATCAGAAAAAATTCCTTCAATCCGAAATATTTTCAATACCTATGAAATCGAAAGTTGCTGCTGCCGCCCCCGCCCCCCTTGACGGCCACCGAAGGGAAACTTTTTATATGAAATCATCTTGTAATAAGCTCAGATAAGAAGCCTTCTGACTCGTATTCTAAGAAATGTTCGGTTTATAAATGTTTCATTGCTTTGTTTTTTTGTTTTTTTTTTGTTTTTGTGCTGTTGTAATAATAAACTTACACTGTTTGTAGGTATGTCATGAATATCGACGCGACAAACAAACATACTAGCAACGCGAATACTTGACGATTTTGTTGCTAATCGAAATAATTTCGTGATTTCAGCATTTCTCGTTCGAGCGCAAAAACCACCAACGGCGATAGAGCGAGCGGTTAACAGGAAAGCGAAGCGGGCTTGATAAAAAAAAAAAAGCAGGCAAATTTCGACTTTTCACTCTTTTCGAAAACCCAATTCCGATTGTGTTCGTGTTTTGTGTTATTGTAGGAATTCCGACTTAAGTATACACTAACAACAGCAACAACAACAACAACGATCATATAAATAAAAAGATGTACATTTTATATACATACAATATGTATATAAACGAATGTACCTAAATACATACATACATACTTAGGTTTTTAAATACATAAGCGTATGTATGTTTATAAATGTATATATTTATTCGTCAAGTACCTACAGAAGTAGATATTTTGGCTATTTTTAGTTATATTCTCAGCGCGCTTGAGTTTGTATAGATACATATAAAGATTTATCGCCACGTACCTATAAAATTTTTGCCAGAAAGCATAATTTGAAATGAAATATCCATTCACAGCAGACGTTTTAAATACAAACGACATAGCTTCCACTTGCTATTTATTTACACTTCACTCCTCCATCTCCTACCCCTCCGCACCCATGATCAACTCACTCAGGCATTGCGCCTCTTTAAGATTTTGAGTACAAATTATTTGAATACTTCAAATTGCGATCGAAATAATTTTTCGCTTTTATTTGCAGCCCCACCCACGAAAATATTTATTGTATTTATAGTGAATGTATTGTTTTCGCTTTCTCCTGCTATTGAATATTTTTAAATTATTCCTTTTCTTTCACCAACAAATGTCATGGCGATCATTGAAGGTTTTAGAATTCATTTCCTTTCATTTCTTAATTTTTTTAAACTCGGATTTAATTTTTTTTTTTTTTTTTGATTTTAAGTTTCATTTAAAATGTAGGTATTAATGAAATACCCATTCTCTTCCGTTTATTTGATTTGAAATTTTTTACTGCGAATAGTTTGACTATTAATGTGTGTGCAGAGACAACAGAAACAAGTAAGGGTGTTATAGTCAGGCGAGCCTGACAATAAAATACCCGACACAGACACTCATGTTTATAAGCATAATTCTTAAAACGCGCCCAAAAAACAGGACGATTAAGAAAGAATAATCAATAAATTTTTGAGACCATAAGGGGCCTCATAATACCGACTTTTGTCCATGAAATTCACCCCCTTTGCCACGGCCACTTTTCAAAATATTTGAATTCTACTCGGAGGCAGTTTTGGGGTTTTCGTGACAGGCCCTAGTACTGGAGGTACTCTTAACTTGTTCTTACTCATGTGCCCGTGAGCACGCATACCAAATTTCATCAAGATAGCTCAACTCCTTCGATAAGAAAACTTTTTACAAACAGACGGACAGACAGAAGGACGGACATGGCTAAATCAAATCTCCTGGTGACGCTGATTTTTTCTTTATTGTATATTTTATATGGTTTATCTCCACTGGTTCTGGGTGTTACACACAACCACACAAACGCAATATATCCTCGACACAGAATGTGTCGGGTATAAAAATGATCGTTTTGATAGTTACCTACTTCATTTTGTGATAATAAAGCACAACAATAAAGTGGGTAGAATAAATCTTGTTGATTTCAAGGAAAATAGAGAGAGAGAGTGAGAAAAAGAAAGAAAGAGAGTGAGAAAGAGAGAGAGAGAGAAGAGAGAGAAGAGAGAGAGAGAGAGAGAGAGAGAGAGAGAAGAGAGAGAGCTGAGAAGATAGTAGAGAGAGAAAGAGAGAGAGAGAGGAAGAGAGGTAAGTAGAGAGAAAGAAAAGAGAGAGTAGGGATAGAAAAGAGATAGAGAGAGAAAGAGAAGAGAGAGAGAGAGAGAGAGAAGAAAGAGATGTGAAGAAAGAGAGAGAGAGAGAGAAAGGAGAGAGCAAAGAAGAGAGTAGAGGTAGAGAGAAAGAGAGAGACAAAAAGAGAGTAGAGAAGAGACAAAGAGAAGAGAGAGAGATAGAGAGAGAGACAGAGAGAGACAAGAGAGAGATAGAGAGATAGAGAGATAGCTAGAGAGAGATAGAGAGAGACAGGAGTAGAGAAGAGACAGATAGAGAGAGAGAGAGATAGAGAGAGAGAGATAGAGAGTGAGAGAGAGATAGAGACAGAGAGTGAGAGAGAGAGAGACTGAGAGAGACTGAGAGAGAGAGAGAGAGATGAGAATAGAGAGAGAGAGAGAGATGAGAGAGAGAGAAGAGAGAGAGAGAGAGAGAGAGAGAGATAGAGAGAGAGAGAGAGGCGTGAGCCGGTCTTACAACCTTTTTAATTGCAAAAGTGTTCGAAGAATAAATTAGCGCCGGTTCAAAAATACATAGGGTGATATTTTCCATATGTTTCCGTTTTCTTGTATTTTTGGATATAATATTATCCCCCATAAAACCACTATCAAAAAGGACGAGAAAGGATTGGTGCTTGTAATAGAAGTAATGTCTGTCTTAAGAGAGTCTTAGAGGCACAATCTTCAATGCTTTTAAAGCTGGCAATGGGTTTATCCGCAATGTCTTCTTTAGGGAAGATTTAACAATCCGACAATCTCGTCTTAACTCTTATCAGTACAAAACAAGATAACAAGAATATAAAAAAAAAACAATTTGAAGGTCACTTTTGATTTCACTAGAGAACCGAACTAGAGAATTCAGAGAAACTTTGTTCAAGCCTCATCATCTTCGAGAACCTTCATAAAATAAAAGCTCCATTCAACTTATATTCTATATAGGTACATACATACATACAGTAGAGCCATATAAACACTTAAATGACATGTATACAAAGGCGGCCATTTTTAGTTTTCGTTTGCGAGTATCATGCAAGCGCAATAATTGAGCGACTCACAAGGTACCCTTCAAATTGATTTATGCGCAATAAGCCGAAAAAATCGATTTTCTCGCATTTCTGAAAAATACAAATTTATTCGCTTTTAAGCGAATGAACGACTGGAAGAATGAATAAATGAAAAATGAATAAATGAAAAATGGAAAAAAATAGGGTGCATGATTGAACGAAAAAAAAAGAAGAGAAAAAAATTAAGACTTTAAAATAGCTTCAGAGAGGTGGAACGAGGGGCAGGAGACGGAAGTAGGAGAGGGGAATGAGGTGAGGGAAGAGTGGTGTTGGTAGGAGGAGCGGAGGAGGGGACGAAGGGGAAATAGTAACAGGTGGGATGGGAGGAGTGGAAAAGAGGGGAGTGGAAAGGGTGTAGAGGGAAAGATGGGCGTGGAATGGTTGGTGAAGGAAATAGTGGCGTGGGAAGAGTGGAGAGGGGGAAAGGGGTGTGGAAAGAGGGGAATGTTAAGGATGAGAAGGAAGGGAAGGACAGTAAGAAGGGAAGGACAGTAGAAGGAAGGACAGTAAGAAGGGAAGGACAGTAAGAAGAGAATGAGGGAAATAAGGGGAAGGTGAGTACGAAGGAGAAGACGGGGAAGAAGGGGAGAATTTTTTGGAATCGATTGAATCGACAATGGAATAAAGCGACGGCACACAAGAGACACAGCAACGAGAAGAGGGCGAGGGTGTCGAGTCGAATTTCTCGCGTCATCCAATGTCAATTTGTTTATAAGTACGTACAAAAATAATTTACAATTTATTTACGTAAATTGAGTTAAGTTTTTCATTATTCCGAGATGCCGATTACAAATTCCCAGTTCTCAATTTCAAGTTCGATTTCGCTCGTGATTCCGATACCGAAGCCGTTTCCGATGTCCCAACAACAGCAACAACGTGCCATTGCTGATTCGGTGGTGTACATGGGTATGTACGAAATGCGTGTTCTTTTGACTGCAGGTACCTATGAACGTACTTAAGAGCTCAGCCACTCAGCGAATGAGTGATTTCCTGTCCCTCCTACTCCTCCCTCAGCAACATGTCCGAGCTCATCGCGCATACTGACAAGAAGCTATTGGAGGTGGATGAATGTAAATAAAAATAGGAATCTATAGGCTGTGTAAGTACGTTTATATGTACCTACACATACCTACGTATACGGCCAGAGAGTAGATAAAGAAAACAAAAGAAAATGACAAAAAAAATTCATACACATGTATGTATATAAATAAAAAAAAATTAAGGTACCTATCAAAGTAAATACTACAATGGAAATCAAAATGAAAATTAAAATAAAAATAGTTCGGAATGATGCGAGAGACCCGACGAAAACGAACGAATGAACGAACAAAAAGAAGACAAGGAAACGAAGTAGAAGAAGAACAAGAACAAGAGGAAGAGGAAAAGAAAGAGAAAGAAGCAGAAAACGATGAGAAGGAAATGAGGCTGTACAATAAATGTCAGTCTGACGATTCGTCGTTTGCACTCGACCGTCCACAGTCTCTATCGTTGTGGGGTTCATGCTAACGAAATGAGTGATAAAATGGCAAATCATTTCAGAGCTTTGAGAAAACACAATAGCAACGACAACGACGACGACGACACTAACAACCAAATATCTCCTTGAACTATTGACAAGAAGAAACAGGAAACTAAATATGTAATGAGTTAAACGAAATAACGAAATATAGGTATGTCCTTATTTATTTGCAATTGCATTTTGAATAAAAAAAAAAAAAAAAATTGAGATATTGAGTCCTATAAGAACCTGCATAGCCCTGTGGCTTTTTGTAGAGCTTTTCATTGATTTCTTTTTTGTCCTATTTCTCTTTCACGAAGCCTTCTCTACTTGTAGTCGACTCCAGATAGAGTGAACTAATTTTTGCAAGGTATGTTCAAGTTAGCGAGGCTGTTCACACTATCGAGACTAAATTTTCGTATGATTAATTTCTTTTATTTTTTTCTAGATAGAGTGAAATAAATTTAGCTGTTCATGTTACCGAGGTTGTTCACACTATCGAGACTCAATTATGATACCTTTATATGGTGTGATTATTTCATGTAAGTACTCAAATTGACATTTAAGGTTACCAAAAAAATTGTTTCTTAACCCTTTATCGCAAATTAATCCAAATTGTATTGTACAGTGGTCGTCCAATATAACGAACACTCGCTTTTACGAATTCGTGATTTAACGAACAGCTTAAAATTTTGCATTGAAGGTTCTATATTACGAACGAAACAAAATTTTGTTCGATATAACGAATATTTTTTTTTTGCAAGCCAATTCCTTATATTTATGACTATGTAGGCATGTTTGTGTATTCAATTTATGTATGTCGCCGTTATATTGCGTGAAAAACAAGCATCGACACGGCGTTTGTTGGCAAAGAACGTTCGGAGTAGAGTACCCCGGCGACTATGAGTGCAAGCATATTTTCGTATTGTTAGCGTTTAGTTAACGGTTGTTAGCAATAACCGATTTTTTTTAAAACTAAATCTGTGTAAACGGGTCCTTTTTTTTTAAAAAGCTTGTTATTGCCTGAAAATGGAAGATTTTGGTGCAAAATTTACTGTCCAATATAACGAATTTTTCGAATTTACGAAAAAGCCGTGCAACATAAGATTCGTTATATTGGACGACCACTGTACTTATTTATTTTGTACTTATATCACGCAGAAAAGGGTTAAAAATTTAAGTTAAAAAAAATTGAACTTTGTTTCTTACATTCTTCTATTGATTTTTGATTCATATCTCCACACCATCAAGGTCGTGTTCAGTGGTTTCGGAGTCGTGTGGGCTGGGTAGGCTTCAGACCACCCAGGAATGTTGATGTTATGTTGCTTTGTCTTAACATTTTTTGTAGAGAGCCCACCCACGTAAATAATCATTCCGACGCGACTGGTCAAGTTCAGTACATTCAGAGTTCACGTTATTCAGAATCGCCTGTAAAAATGTTCCTTAAAGGAGCTAAAGAAGGACGATTTCCATGGCTAAATACCACTGATCTTCCAGCTATGAGTAAGCCAACAAGTCAGTGCCCAAGCAGCAAAATAGAGCGATTCGACCAGCAGCAAGTCGAATCGACCTATTTTGGTTGAAAATACCCTATTTCTGACCTATTTTCCGGCCTTAAATATGACCTAACTTAAAAGTCCGTTTCGAAGGTCCAAATTACCTCTATTCTACCTATTTCATGACTTCAAAGTCGCTTCGACTTCCAAGTCGATTTTTGGTCGAAAATAGGTAAAAAATTCCCTATTGAGTGACTTAAAATTGACTTAACTTTGAATTCCAAATTAGGTAATTTTTCAAGGCAAACAGACCAATTTTTTTGACTAAAATTCGACTTTAAAGTCCGTTTGACTTATAGGGCGAAATAGGGTCAAAAGTTGACTTATTTTGTTGCATGCTTCGACTTCAAAGTCGAGCGGACTTGATTTTTGGACTTCATAGTCGGTTTGACTTTAAAGTCGAAATAGGTCAAAATAGGTCGAGCTCCGCCATGTTTTTCGAATGGCAAATTGAGAATTATTCTTCTGCATATGTTTTTTCTTTAAGAAAAACAATTTTTTTCAAGCAATATTTATTTAATTTCCATCAATGAGAAAGCCCCTTAAAAATGAAGAAGTAGAAGGAACACTTTCACGAAAAATCTCAGCGGGCATATGTTTTTGGGGCTTATTAAGCGCAAAATAATTTTTAATGAAGTCCATATTTTATTTATTATTTATTTCTTAAGACACACGAAGAAGAAAATCTCTCGTTCATTTCTGCTTTCGAGTAATACGAATGACTGAGTAAGATATTATGTATTTATATCTTTCTCTGTTACTCTCTCTCTCTCACTTTTTTCGTTTCCTTTTACGTTCTCTTTCGTTTTACTCATAAGTCCAATTAGGTCGAAAATTGGTCATTGCGACTTCTTTTCGACTAATATTAGGTAAACGGACTTCTTTTCGCCCTGACTTTGAAGTCGAAATGCCCTATTATGACCTATTATTACCGCCAATCGACTTCCAATCTATTCCCCACTTACGTCGACTCGACGTCGAATCGACGTAATTTCGACCTATTTAGGTTAGGTCAAGTAAATATTCTGACCTAATATAGGTAAGAATTTACCAATTTTCGACCTATTTTGCTACTTGGGTGATTACCTCCATTACATTCACAATACCTGAACTTAGCATTGCCAAGCGGATAATGCCGTGACAAAACGTGAGGATAAAAAAAGAAAATATAAAATTCTTGAATAGAATAAAGTACCGATTACTTAACACCGATTACTTAACACCGCGAGCAAAGCGTTCCTGAAACGCTGCTTTCAGGTTCGGTTCTAACGAATCTTATAGGTTTACGGTATCACGGTTTTGGAGTAAAACATTCTCGGTAGATTATCTCTCAATAGAGAAACCGTATGATGAAAAATGAATTGAGAAGGCCCCAAAGAGAAGAACTGTGAATATACACCACAACAACAACAACAACAGCTGAGTAATGATGCTACAAAAGTAATTGAACCTTTCAGCCGTGTATACGCCCGTTGAGGCATACCGCAGAGCAGAGGCTCCTCGAGAGGAACGAGAAAAAAAGATATAAAAAATAAATAAATATAAAAATGAAGGAAAAAAGAATATCTCAGAGTAATATTAAAGGCATTGAGGATGGTAAACAACGTCACTTCCTACATACTACCGACCAACCGACCGACCGACAGATCCACGTCGATATACAATGGATGCGGGAACGGTGACTGTTGAGCGCATAGTCATATGCATACCACAGTAGCAGCAGCCGAGTACCATAACCAGTCACCAAAACGGAACACAAAGCGCACTCTGAGAGTACAGTAACACCTCTCGAACAAGAGCAATTCCCCAAACGATGGCACAGTCACCATTCACCAGTCACCGTCATCATAATGATTATTGGAATCAGTGGCACAAGAGCCAAAGAATTCAAGAATTACATTCTAGATGACGATGATGGTGATGGTGATGATGATGACGATGAGCTTCAGCTTCGGCTCCGGCCTTAGCTTCAGCAGCATCATCGTTCGCACTATTTCGTGTGCGCTGCGCTCTTATTTGGATATGTTTGAATGTTTGTTTGACTTTTTGTAAATATGTCTGCAACAGCAGCAGCAGCAGCAGCATCATACCGGGGGGAGGTCCACAACCGGCGGATTGTAGAAGGCAGAAGGCCAGGGATGCCAGATAGTGGTTCGCAGCGTATGAGAAGCAGAATATTTTGCGCATTAAAATCTTTTCCAGCATTTTGCAACAAGCATAGAAAATGAAAATGAAAATCAAAATGAGGAAAAAACGAGAAAAATATGTAACTAGAATAGAGAGAGAGCAAAAAAAAAAACCAAAAATGAAGACCCATAACAATTGAATGGGAAAGAGAGAAAGTCGCAAAAAGAAAGAAAGAAATAAAGAAAAAACCCATTACAATTCACGGGAGAAGGGGTACCTATACAGCACGCCGCACGGGCTTTGAAGATGGAAAACATAAAAAGGTCGGAAAGAAATTGGGTTCCATGGATACATACGAAACTTAAGTGTGCTTAAATATTTATCTAAACACGTACACATTGTACAGATACATATACACATGTATACATGTATAAACGTAAATACCGATATGCGAACATAGGTATGTATGTATGTCTTTATATTAATATTTGCATGCAAATGTATGTATGTATGTATGTATGTTTGTACGTAGCAAGAGAGGTCTTTGCATTTGCAAGGCATGGAAAAAGAAAATGGCGTAGTAAAAATAGAAGAGGTTTTTTTTTTGGCATTTTTGTGGATTTTTCGTTGTCGCTGGAGGAGCTTTGATTGTTTGAAAGCTAAAATTCACTTTGCAGTGTTGCCAATCGAATTCAAAATGTAACTAAAAATCTTAACCCTTTACTGCAAGATTTATTAAAAAATTACCAGTAATTGGCAAAAAACTTCTCGCAATATGTTAACGGTTTTATTAAGGCTTCAAAAGGCCTATGATTCTGTTTTTTTTTTTAAAGAAACCTTTTATGGATTTGTATGCGGTAAAGGGTTAATAAAAAAAAGCGGAATTCATTTCTACTTAGTAGTATTGCCTACAGTCCAATTTTGTGATGACCTGATTGGGGATAATAAGGCAACGAAAAAGGATCATGCAAGGCTTAAGGTCGATTAAATTTCCCCTTAGATAATAAGTTACTTCACTAAAGGATAATGGTACTTTAACCCTGGATGGTTATACTTATTTTTAGTACGTTTTGGCTATACTTCGACGAATTGACGAACATCATTTTCAAAAGCTTGCGAGGCAAAAACCTTTTGAGCAAAAAATATGCAAAAACCGATTTTAGCGAAGATATTTATTGACAATTAGAAAACGAAAATAAAAAATTAAAAAAAAAAATTTATTCTCTGAAAAAATAAGATGTTAATATTAAGAGCACTGCTTCTCTCCTTATGCGAGAATAAAACAAGTAAAGAAGTTTACATCGGCAAAGCCGATTGCACACATACCTTTTCCTCAGCCTAAAATATGTTAAAACATTACCTTAACGAAAATTCCTGCCGTTTTTGTTGTTCTAGCTTGGATATCTATTTATATCTATCTGTACTTCGATTTAGCTTCTAAAACTCGAGATTATTATTAAGCAAAAAAATTTCGCGAATGGTGGTCATGGTCAAATTTTAACCGTTAGAGGACAATATGTCTAGCTGCGAAATACTCAATTCAAAATAGTGAAAATCGAATTTTTGCAAATTTCGCGGATGGTGGTCTTGATCAAATTTTAACCCTTAGAGGACATTTGGTTTAACTGCGAAATACTCAATTCAAAATAGTGAAAATCAAATTTTCGCGAATTTTGCGGATGGTGGTCTTGATCAAATTTTAACCCTTAGAGGACATTTTGTTTAGCTGCGAAATACTCAATTCAAAATAGTGAAAATCAATTTTTGCGAATTTCGCGAAATGTGGTCATGGTCAAAATTTAACCATAATGGACGACTTTATTTGGCGGCAAAATACACAATCAGAAGAAGCAAAAAAATAATTTTTGTATTCAGATATGAGAATAAGAGAAAGAGTGTTTTTTTCTATTGTGTAGGATGATGACCATAGTTATAGCGATGTCGCATTTTTTTTTCAGCGAAAGCTTAAGTCTACATAGTAGCTATACACACACCAAATTTCAATAAGCTGGGATGTATAGTAAAAAAGTTATCCAGGAAAAACGTTAAAAATCGTGATTTTTGAAACTTCTGAACCACTTCCCACGACCCAAGAAGGGACTACGAAAAAAATTTGTATGCAGTTTTTCGGACATTTACCTGGTTGAAGTCCATGCCAAATTTCAATATGATATCTTTCATGGCTTAGGAGTAAATTACGGAAAACTAAAGTGTGACCGACAGACAGACAGACAGACAGACAGACAGACAGACAGACAGACAGACAGACAGATATGGCTAGATCGATTCCTCTTGTCACCCTGATCAAGAATATATATATATGTCTATATCTACCGCGACTCCTTTGGTATGTTACATACACCGTGCCAAACTTAATATACCCTTTCCTTCGGAAAAGGTATAATTAAAGTGCTTAGTCGATTCGACGAAGAATAACCATCCAGGGTTAAGCAATGGTGAATTAAATTCTGAATGTTGGAAGAATAGCCTTCGAGAAAGCTCAAAGGATAATTTTGAGTTTTTGCCTCCGATTTTGTGTAAAAATTGTTCAGCTTTGCAGTGGCGAAACTGTATCGAGGAGCGTTCAGATAAAAACAGTGTACGGCAAGAAGTTGTCCAGTTACAAATTTTCTATATTTAAATAAAAATATTTTGAAATTATTCCTACCGGTTTGGGAGCTATAGGCCAAAAATGTTAAAAAGAGGTGAAAAAATCGGCAAACTATTGAGATTTTTGCAATTTGTAGCTACTAGATGGAGTTTTTTCGAATCAGTTAGAGCTACAACTATTTCTCTCAAGTCTGGGGCTAAAACTTCGTCATACACAGGAAAATAAAATGTTCTACGGTTTACGAGATATAGCTATAAGAAAGTGCGCAACTAAATTCGCGGCCACAGTTTTTGAGATCGATTTCAAATCGATCTGTAGCCAATCTGACTAAACCAAATAAAGGAAGTTGCTAAATTCACCAAATACTTTCAGAAACTGAACTCAAATTTTGGCTTACGTTCGATGACCTCAAAAATGAGTCACAGGTTTATATTTAAGGGTCCTCCGGCAGTTATAACAACATTTCTGGAAACCTTTTCTTTGCACGTATTTCACTTTTTGATATAGATGTGTTTATGGACTTGCTTTAAGTCAGCATATGCCAGCAAAATTATTCTTAATATTTCGAGAAAACTAAATTCCCCGGGAATTCGTTCCCCGGGAATATTCAGAATCGGGCTTCGTATTTATGCACGTATATTCTTTTGTTCTTGTAGCAAAAACTTCTGAGTAAAAAAAAAATCAATGAATCCAGTCGTATAATGAGAAGTGAAAAGCAGAAAATGGCGTTCTACCACCGACCGTACAACTACAGGTGCAGAGCCTGTAAAACAGACTTACACAATCACAATTGTATGTATGTATGTATGTATATTCGTTTGGCAAAATAGATCTTCAATACACAGCAAACTTCTTGTGAGCGTCAACATGAGGTTGGAGGGGGACGTATTAGCGTATAATATTCAAAGTTTACGAAACGCTAATATGAGATGTACAAGCAAGCGAACCTACAAAATACCCACCCAGAGGGAAATGTCACGATAACATCATCAATCGTTTCAACAAAATTTGAAGTGTCGACCACTCCCGATTTTAATAAAATTTATATACAAATGGCAACTGGCGTTCACCAGTGACGAGTTCATGGGTCGGTCATCAAAATATGGACGAGGTGGCATTTTGTTTGTCATCAATGGGAGTAGATACAAAAAATATAATAGAAATATTAAAGAAAATATTTAATGAATTACTCGCCATTTTTGCCGGAGTGAAGGACTTCCCTCCTTTTTCTCTTTCCCGGAATTTTTCGGAAAATTTATTTAAAAAAAAAAAAAACATTTCTTCAATAATATTTTTCTTGGAGTTAAAATCCGGTTTTAGTTTTTCATTAAGTATTTTGGAATCCAGCGACCTCGAAGAAATATGTTGAATGTATGTATTAAATATACAGGCTTTAGGTCGTCAATTGATATATTTATTATATATTATATATCGATAGCTTCGGATAGAAAGGGCGTAACTCATTATTTTGCTACTTTACAGGAGAAGGAAAAAACTTCATAAAATCGCAAAGGTTAGATATTTAAAAAAAGTTTAAACGCAAAGTCAATTAAATACTACGCACGAAATTTGTTTTAGGCTTGAATTTTTATTTTTTCTGTGTTTCGAGCAGTTTTCTGAGTTAGGGCTTTTTGATATCAATTTTCGTTCAAAACACGTGAGTTAGGTCTTTGTACGCAAAGTTTAAAATATAAATAAAATTATAAGATGCGATCCAGCACTATACTATAACCAATAATATCGGTAAGTGGTTTCTATTGATAAAATTAATTCAAAACAAATATTTTTTGAAACGCATTATTCACTGTTTTCACGTTCGTGTCTTGAGTCCTTGCATGCATACAGACCAAGAGAGACATGCAAAGACTTAAGAAAGAAACGTGAAAACAGTGAATAATGCGTTCCAAAAATATTTGTTTTGAATTAATTTTATGAATAGAAACCACTAATCGATTTTAATGGTTATAGTCTCAAAAAACTCGTCATAGATTGAGGTTTGCGGCATTTGAGTAGAAAATTTATTTTTTTTCTACTAGGGTCATTATTTGGCCAGTTAGGGGATGGAACCCAAAATTCAGTTTTAAAAAAAAGTAATAATTATAACATATTATTAAAACATACCAAAAACGAATCCAATATTCTTCATATTAGGCTCGTTTAAAAGGTACTTGTGTAAATTTTTCAAATATACATACTGAACATGCTCGTTCTTGTTCCTACGGCATCTATATTATAGATTGAAGTTCGTGAGGCATTTTTCTTTAATTTAAGCCTATTTTTGTATGGGGACCCCCCTAAGGAGGGGAGATAGAGGGTAGATATGTTTAAAGAAAATACTTGGGGTAAAAAAATAATGGGGGTCGGTCATATATATCAGCCCCCTAGGAGGGGTTTGACTGTAGTGACAGGCATTTTGTCTGAAATTGTGATAAAATTAAGGTAATTTTGTATGGGTGACCCCCTAAGGAGGGGAGATAGGGGGTCAGTATGTTGGGAAAAAATGTTAATGAGACAAAGTTAATGGGGGTCGGTCAAACATTTGACTCCTCTAGGGGCACTCTGGGGCTAGTTAGCACAGTGGGGGGAAAATTCATAAAAAAAATTACTTTTGTATGGGAGCCCCCTTAAGGAGTGGAGATAGGGGGAAGGGATGTTTGGATAAATTGTTGAGAATAAAAAAATAATGGTAGTTGGTGTTACATTTGACCCCTCTAGGAGCGACTCTGCTTACAGTAACATCAAAAATTTGGAAGAAAAACAAAAATTAAAATTTTCAAATGACTTGATGCGTGACATTTTTTTTACCAAATAACCTTAAAATTAGTATTTTATGAAGTCTTTAATAAAAGTTCTTCGTACTATGATACAGGAAAAGAGTTTCAAAAAAAGTCATCACCCTAATGCACACGCACAGTTATGAATGTTAATTTATAGGTCTCGCCATCACTGGCGTAGTTGAACGTCTTTTTGTGAGTTAGGGCTTTTTTCTTTCGCAAAATTGTTCGCTATGAGTTAGGGCTTTTTTAAAAGTAACTATAACTTCGGTATTTTCAATCAAAGGTCGTCAATTTTTTTGGAGCGGGTGTATTTGAGAGTCGACCATCAGAAAATGCAAAAATCTCGTTTTAAAAAAAAAATGAGTTACGCCCTTTCTATCCGAAGCTAACGATATATATGTATTATTATATTTATATTTAAACCATTTGCATGGATTTATTGATCAATGACAATATTAAAATTAAAACATTTAAACAACCTGACATTAAAACAAAAAACAAAAAGCATTTATAAAAAAATTAACCACAGAAAAATACACATTTTTATCCGCACACCCTCTCTGCTTCATCTTCATTTTTGGACTTAGGACTTAGTTTTGGTTTTAGTTCAACTTGCCAATTAATTTGAAGTACATGAACGACGAAAATGTCATTCGAACTAGGAAGTATGGCGATTTTCCTCTGGTTTTCCGGGCTAAAAGCAAATGATAACTTTTTCACTCATTCATAAATGTCCCGCTGGGTAGACACGCTCAAACGAACATATACAACACACAAACACACTTGCATACATACCCAGTAGGCAAGTGTAAGGTTTATCAGCTACTTTTTCCATAATAGCTACTATGGACTATTGCAGAATTCTTCGCTGAAAATTAGCTGAAAAGTTTTTGAAGATTTAGTCGGCTTGTGGGTTTTTGTTGTTCATAAGAAAAGACTCATGAGTACTATGGAAAAAGTTCGGCGATATCGGACCGACAAGTTTTTCAGGAGCTTAAAAATTTTATTTTTTTATGATTTTATAGTGCGTCAGAAAATCGTATGACCGGTGAAAAAAATCTCGGTCCGCTATCGCCGAATTAGTTCCTAACTACTCATGCAATTTTTCGACCTTACATTTTTCACTTATGTCATCAATGAATTCATATAAGAAAAAAATCCTGCAAGAACGAATTGCCGTGTGGGTATCTATATGCACATACACCTACGAAAAAGTAGGCAATGCTTTAAGTGTGTTCACAACAACGAACCACCATCAACGCACCAACCGACCCACCCGCCCCAACCTCCTTGAAACTTCTGTGGTGGATATAGAAGTGCAGTGTGAAGACCGCATTTCCACTAAATCCAGCGTTGGCAACAACCAAACTGGAAGCTTGAAACACGAAAAAAGAAACACAAAACAACATGTGAACTGTGATGAAAGGCCAGAGGCGGGCAGGCGGGCAGGCAGGCATACTCCTACGCCAAACGCCGAGCATCCTATGAGCTATAGGTACAGGAAATTCAGACAAAAAAAAAACAAGATGCTTTTTAAGGGAGACTCGCCAAATGCACCCACGAGGAGCAGAGCACAGCATCAACACCAATAACAAAAACCATTCACGCACACACGCTCGCACACTCAAATACAATTACGCACATACATACCAATGTGCAATGAAAGTGCTACGAGGGCGCGCGAAGGATATATGGCGGGACTCATACAAATAATCATGTCCAAGACAGAACGAGACAGGAAGCAGGCGTAAAAACTCAAAAGAATGAAGAGAGCATCGAATCGATGCTGAGAGAATGTACCGAAAACTAAATCAAACTACTAAATACGCATACATAACAGCAGAAACAACAAAAACAACGAAATAATAGTTGGAACTATAAAGCAGCAATACCACCTACAACAGCCATGGCAACAACAACAACAACAACGAGAGCAAGCGACAATAGTTTTAGTACCAATAGCAGCAACGGCAGCGGCAGCGGCAGCATCAGTCTAGCAACCACATCACAGCAACAACTACAACAAGATGACGGCGCCGAGGACGACGATTTAACGTCGTACGGAGTGAATGCATTAGCGAGAAAATGCGAGAAATGCGTTTCGAGAGAAATCGGAAGTCACTTTGCCATTCATTCATTCAATCAGTCATTCCAGTCATTCTGTCAGTTCGCTCGTTCGCTCGTTCGCCATAGTTCTGCTCCTGGCAGCCATGTTCAGCTTTGCTAGAGATTAGCGTGTATGTATCTTTAAATGTAATGCCACTTTAAGCACACCAGTCTTACGCGAGCGCACACTCGCACACACAGAAATACATTAGTACATCTGTGCATGCCACACACAAACACACAATCACAGTTATATTCATATGTATGTATGTACGATTATAGTTGTTGCCAACAACCTCCAAGATACAAATTCATGCGTTAAATATTAGTTATAAATTACGTAAATACATACATACATGTATGTATATGTGTGTATAATACGTACGTAGTTATGTCCATATAACTTTCCGTATGTTAAATATTGTATGTATGTATGTATGTATGTATGTTCGTGTGTGTGGCGTGTATTTTCAACTAAAGTCCTTAGCTCGCCGATGCCGAGGAAACTAATTCAATCTGCGCTGTTTCGAATGCGGTTATGAGTGCGTGGCTATGTTTGGTAAGATAACGCAAAATACAGAAACATCCTCGCATATGCGACATATGTACAGAGGCACACACACACACACACACATGCGTTTTATATACTATATCTATATATATGTACCTATAAACAAAAGTTTGGGTGAACACATAAAACCCAATCGGAATTCGTTTCTTTAGTGATCAATCAAATACAGTAGACCCCCGGTTATCCGGCGCCTGGCTTCTCTGGTACCTCCTGTCATTCGAGATGACTATTATTCAAGGGGTGTCATCATGGAAATGGATGCGATATTTAAAAATGTCCTTCAGAGTAAAACAGGCTTTAGGTCGTCAATTGATATATTTATAAATAGAATCTTATTGTTGGATCTGTAATTTTCGAAACTATTTTTGACTATAAGGGACCTTAGGTAGTACACTCTATGTTCCCACAAATATGATAGCTCGACACTGACCTGCAAAATGCTTGTCGTATTATCGGGGATCCACTGTGCATTTCTCCAATGACAAATCAGTTCAAAACATTATTAAAATCTCAAGCAATGATATATTTTTATATAACCAAATGTCTGCCATGATATTTCCTACAGGGCCGCTTTATAAAGGCGAACCCTCCCTACGAAACAAACTTAATGGAATTGATTGCAATTTCTGCCATTTATACGCCCAAAGCACACAAAGTCAACGGTTTCATGGGAAAACAGCTATTCAAATTGCTTTGTTGAAAATTCTAATTTCAATTCTGTGTACCTACCAAAGTATGTATGTATGTATACATATATATCAATATGTGTGTATGTTTGTATGAATGTATGCTATAAAGGAAGATTTTGTTTGTTTTCGGTAACCCAGATTTTTTACGTTTCTTTTGTCCAAAAACAAGTTTTTTCTTTTCTTTCCTAATGAATTGTGTATGCGACCTTTAGTTTCCTTTTGCCAAAAAAACATACATACAGTCAGTTTCCCGTTTTTAACTATATGTATTTTCTTACCCCCACCCCCAATTCCCCAATTACAATCCAAGTTTCCTTCTTCTCTTGTCATTTCTTTTGCAACATTATGGAATAAAATAAGCTGCTGAAAAAATATTCTTCCAACTTGGGCCGACCCAGCGTATACGCGATTTCAATTTCTTGCAGCAAACGTTACGTATACGTAGGGAGGACCACCACTAGTCGAACAGATTTGACATAATTTTTGGGGCTTAAACAAATTTTACTACTTAAATAATTTAATTGAAATATTATCAAATATGGCCACAAAATAGCCGATGATTGTAAGATTTAGAAAACTAAAATCGAGAATACCAGAAAAAGTACTCACGCAAGATAAATACATTGCTTGTGCTTATTGTTAGAAGATTCCAGACAAAGTTTAATAAGTGTTATCCTTACCTGAAAAGAAACAGAAGAAGGAAAATTGTTATTAAACGACAAAATTTTAGAGAAATTACTTAAAAAAAAAACAAAGAAAAACTAAGAATCCATTTTTTTCACCACACATCGCGCGCGGAATATTGAAAATGAATTTTTTCGCTTCTCACCACAAAATGACATACTCGAAGCAGTACTTAAAGCGAGCTTCGAAATAACTTCCTGTCGCCATTTTGGGGCAAGCATTCTATGCCTTAACGCAGAGAATCAACTTAAAGTGCGCCCTCCGTCAGCTGCACACACACACACAGTGACACATGACAAGTTGAAACCGTTATCAACACCTTTTCGTTCATGTGTGTGTGTGTGAAGCAAAATTCAACAAAAATCCAAAGTATAGAGCACTGCCTGAATACTGTGTGCCCTTATTTCATTTCAATTTAGCGGAAGTCGAAATTTATAGAGTGTAATGAGTTTCTATAGCAAGGAAAATTTTAGAAATTATTTCAAAAAATAATTTCCTCCAATCTGCCGCCATGTATGTCTTACCCTGTATAGATAAATATTTCAATCCCTACATTCGAAAAATTTAAATAAAATAAAATAAAAATAATAAAAGAAACCCCTCCATTGCTAACGGAAACAACCTGCAGACACCATTGCTTTTACTTAAAAAGCAATACAAAACAAAAAGCAAAACAGACACCAAAAATCTCTTTCTTTGGCAATCGTGCCGGAAATCGGAATAAAGCGGAAAAGTGAGCAAAAAGGAAAACGAGAAACAACAACGAAGACAGCACAAAGCACAAACAAAAAAGAAAAAAACCAAACGAAAAACCCAAACAATTTTTCCGTCGCATGGAAATTGATGGTGTCTACAGGAATTTCACATGGCATCCCATACCATCGCACGCTGCCAACGAACAAGTGCAAGCGGAGGAGAGTGCGGGAGCACACCCACTTGAACTCGCTCATCCACCACATGGCTCACGCAGAACATCTACAGCGACTTCATAATTTAAGCAAGGAAGTGTTACACGCTAAGGATGCGGCCAGGCCTGCCTCACCCATTCGCGTCTGCTACTCAAACACACGCACGCACGCACGTATTTCCACCGCAGACACACAAGAGGATTACACCTTATTCACCACAACCTTAAATATGCTGACGAAATATTAAAAAGCCAAACAGCAGCAGCAGCATAACACGCGAAAATTGGGGAAAGAAATTTTTTTCCAACGAATAACCGCCCACCTAGCCCACCCACCCCCCTTAGCACCTTCGTCATCCCTCGTCGCTGAGAATGTCTTGCTAAAGCTTCTCGCGATTTTCTAAATAAAGGAAAAATCAAATAAATATGTATGGCAATGAGGTCGGCCTGCTGGAAAGCTGTTAGAATCCCTACACACTTATTTATACATTCAGAGATGGGACGGACGGATGGGTGGGTGGTGGCGTATTTGTTTCGTTAAATGACACGCTATTATCGGTCTCGCTTTCAAGACTTGTGTGCTTCGTCGTGTACACTTCCTTCGTTCTTGTGTCCTTTCAGCCGATACACCGATACTTTTCACTAAGGTTACACGAGCTCTCTGTGCCATGCACGTGTACTACTCGTTGCACTAAGCTCCGCGCGCTCTGGTGCTCTCTCTCTCTCTCTCTCTCTCTCTCTCTCTCTCTCTCTCGTGTATCTCTAATCTCCCCGTCTTGATATTTTTTCTCGTCCACGTGTGTCCTCCTCCAACCAGAATCAGAATCCAAATACTTATCCATATAAGAACTAGGGAATCATGTTTTTAGCAATTTAAGTCGATTTTTTTTTACCACAAAATGAAGGAAACGAAATGTGGTGGCTGAAGCAGCAGACCATTTTTCACCAAAATACCAAAAGAATTATTGAAAGAAAAAAATCAAAAAAAAAATTCCATATAAGTCTCTAGTCTCAATGGTGAAAAGTTTGCACTTTAAATTCACCACTTGTTCTTCATTTGTACTTTTCCTTTTTGTGCCTCACTTTCTTGCTCCGATCCATTTAAATCACACGGCGTACAATTGTTAGATAAACGTTGTTGACATGCATTAGGGCGCCTGTTTTTGCTCCACTGTGCGCACACAGGCAGCTCGGCAGTTCGGCGAGTGCTACTGCTACTGCTACTGCTACTTTTACTTCGACTGTCGTCTGCCGCGCCCGAGACACGAGCCAACGGAACGTGTGTAACCGGAACACTACCGGAAAAGCAAATGCCAAATAAGAACTCTCAACTTATTTAGCTTTCGTGTTTAATGTAATATTTTGTGTGTCCTCGTATCGGAGCAGCAATAGGTCGGCCGTGGCTGTGGCGCAGCGTAGGGTGGCGGATAGGGAGGGCAGCAGAGACGACTGGGGTTAGGTTGGAAGAGTAGGTTCGAGCCATTTCCTTCGCAGTCGTTGCAGGCTTTTTGTTCGGGTCGGGTCGGGTGTAGGTGAAATGCGTTTGAAGTTTTATGGTTCAAGTTTGGTTGGTTGTATGTTTCTATGTAAGTATATATATGTGTGTGTGTGTGTGTGTGTTTGAATATAAGTTTGTCCATGTATTTATGTAATGCAATCAGCACAATCGACGGAGCCAAGTTGACTCGAGCTGAGTCGAACGAACACAACACTGCTCTAAGGTTAGGAGTCATTCGATGGGTTCTTGGTGGCAGTGTTAGCATACCGCCTTCTGTTCTTTGCTCGAAGCTTGAAGCTTGAAGCTTAAAGTGTGAGAATATATTTTTTGAATGCCCACAAGAGAAATAAATACTGAGGAAAAAGGGAGCAAAAAAAAAAAGGATTTTTTTGCCAGAGTGAACTTGGCTCACACAAGTGTGAGTGTGGGTAGGCTAGGGTAGGGTAAGAAAAGGATGACGGGGGTAAAATGTATGCTATCTAAAATGGAAACTCTGCGGTGGACGATGAAGTGGCATAGTATGAAAAACCGGACTGGACAGGGAAGAGCAGCTTTTTTCGACTGGAAATTGAAACCATGTCGATGAGCGAGGAAAAGTTTTGCGAGACAAAAATAGGCAAAAGGATATCTTTATGATTATCCACTCTTGTACATTCGAACACATAGTATTATGGAATGAGTTGCATTGGATAAAAGATTTGTGATAGAATGTGTCGGCATGATTTAACCCAGTCCTCCCCGATCCTATTCATTCTTATATTTATATTCACAATTGTATGGAAAAGAATATACCCCGTAGTAAATAGTTGGGAAATTTTCTGAAAAGAACCAAACTTTTACCAGAACTAGAAGAACTAGAGTTGTAAAAATGCAAAAATTTACACTACTCGGGCATGATACAAGAAAACAAGATAGCGCCACTTCAGTACCGCTATTTTGAGGCTCTCTTTGAGAGCCGAAAATTGAGTTTGTGACGTCACTGAGCGAGAAATTGTTGTTGTTTCCCATGCTATTCAAAAAAGTAAAAAGCCGGTTTAACATGGGAAACAACAACAACGAATCGCGATTTTGAGTTTGTGACGTTTCCTCTCTCAAGTGGCGCTATCTTGTTTTCTTGTATCATGCCTCATGCTCTTTGACTCTTCATTCAGTAGTTAGTATTCAAATATCAACTCAACTCATTCTACATCCATACTGTTTTGCGGACCCATTATTTTAGTACTTAATTACTCCGGAAACCATCAGCAAAAAGTACTAGTAACGAGATACTTCCATCAGTAACGAGACGTTATTGATAACTGACTACAGTAGTCGTTACTTTTTATCGAATAGTAACGATATTTTACAATTCTAAGAAGAACCAGTTCAATTTTTGGAGAAGCCTCCACCTTAAGTACACTAGTGACAAGTGGAATACATAATCATATGAGTTCATTAAAGTTGAAATTAGAATCAATCGATAGATAGTGGTTGAATATAAATGTTTTTCCCATCCTGTACTTAAAGAAAAAGAAATAAAAAATCAATGATTCTGCAACCTTTTTCCCGCAAACAGCAATAGTATTTAACTGGTGCAAATTTTATTGTTCCCAATTGCCTATAAAATTAGGGACTAGAATAATTCTGGTTCATACTGCACTAAAGCTTTCCTGTACAGATGTTATACTTATTTTCTACAGAATTTTATATGGCCAGGGGTATAGAAAAGAACTAGTACTGCTGGCTATTAAAGAACTAGTAAATCACTAGTTGCACTTGCTTCAAAGTACTTAAGTTTATATATAATATCGCCATATGATGGGCAGGCTATCACTCACACTGTGCAAAAACATCGATTCAAGTTTTTCGCTTGAAATTCCTCAGCATTACAAAAAAAAAGAAAGAAGGAAATTTGTGTTCGAAAACATTTTCTAACTTACCTTTAACCACCATATTTGGCTATCTTTCGTTACTATATATTATTATTTCGTTTATGACTTCAATGTGAGTAGTTTTTTATTTTTTTTTTTTTTTTTGTGTTAAATCACCAAAAATTTAAGTTTCTCTTCAGAAATTGAACCGAATTTCGTGATTTATATTCATTGGAGTTCGTAAAGTTTCGTCGAAAAAAATGTTCGACATATACAGAAAATTTCTGATGCGGAAGTTTCGAAAATAGAAAAGGACACTTAAGTAAAGGAGAAATACAAAAAAATGAAGAAAAAAAGAAAAAAGCCAAAACAAACGAAGAAAAGAATATGCAGAGCTATGAGAAACCATTACGAAACGGCAAGCTTTATTAAACGAGCACTTCGAGGGACGCGTAATGCCGCACAAACACGTACAAACGCGCACGAACGCACACACCTATATATACGTACATATACGTATGTACAAAAGAAAAGAAAAAAAAAAGGAATTTTAACACAGAAAGCTAAGCGGAGGCTGAGCTGATTTCAGCCAAGCTAAGCTGAGCCAAACGAACTGCCGTTGTTGCCACACCCAAATATATCAGCACAATATTCACTTATTTGTTTTGTTGTCCTTTTCAAATCGTTATTATTACATTCTTGTTTTTTTTTTCGTTGTTCCTGTTCTTTGTTCATTGTTGTTGTTCTTGTTGTTGCTGTGGTTTCTTGCAATTTTATGATTTTTTACTGCTTTGCCCATTTCCCACGGCATTTTTGTTGTGTGCATGATTCATATTCGGTACGAAAATCCACGCAAAAGGTAAACGAAACTTGAGCTTTTGCTATTTTCATGTTTTACCTCCACCCCCTTCTTCTTCTTCTTCTTATTTCAGATATCCTTGTAGCGAGAGGTGTGGTGTAAATTTAAAAAAAATTAAAAAAAAAAACACAACTCGGCGTCGCACATTAAAGTCAAGGAAATGCTTACACAAAAAAAATATATTAATAATAATAATAAAAAACCCAGCAGGAAATTCCTTCAAAAGTGACAAAAACATTTATTTATATTGTACGAGAAAAATGAAGTCCAATTAGTTGTAGTGACTTGCCCCACAATAACTTTCTTCGACATCTTCTGCATGATGACTTAGTCACCGATGACGAGATATCCCATTCGAGTTTTTTTTATTCTTTTTTTAAATCATATACGGCACTGTAATGTCTGTTTAAAAGCTTAATTAGGGCGAATTTGACATTTCCCATGAAGTGCCTAATGATAAATCTTTGGATTTAAAAAAAAAAACTTTTTTTTTCGAATTTCTTAGCACACTCCTCCAGACTTCTCTCTCCGCTCCGTCAACACGTTTTCCGAGCGTACCCCATTTCAGATAAAAAGCGCAAAGTAAAAATAACGGAAACCAGCAAATCAGCTTAAGGCAGACCAAACACCAACAGCAGCAAAAACGAAGACAACAACAAAAGCAACAACGACAACGAAGCACCATCTGCATCAACAATCATGAAAAAAGGCAACGGTCAACGATATAACTACTGAGCAATGTGTTCCTTGTTGCAGATTGTTGTTGTTGTTGTTGTTGTTGTTGCTCTCTCACTCGATTTGTTTTTGTTGCGCTTGTGTTCTGCCAAACACAACAACAGCGCTTATGCCTTCGACTCTGACTCTGACTGTGACGATATGAGGACACGAGAGCGTATTGCGCGATTTTCAACTCCCCAACTCAAATGTTCCGGATAGACTGAAGCAGCATGAATGTCCTTCGAACACGAGCCGAACACACTGAGCGCAACGCATATTACCCAACAACATGGAATTTTACAAAAACATCAAAACGTCAGCCAACAGAGAAAACAGAAGGAGCAAGAGTAGCAAGGATATGGGGGCAGGGGAAGGAGAAGGAAAAGGAAAAGGAAAATGAAAAGGAGCAGCAGAGCAGCAGCAGCAGCATCAGAATCGCATGTTTTAGTGGCAGCAATAGCGGGTGATACTATTGCCATTGTCGGTGCTGCCACTTCGCGCTCCATCAACTTTCAGACTGCGTTACGGCAGACCCAAAGTAGGCGACGACGGCGGCGACAATGACGACGATGGAGATGACGATGACTACGAAGACGAAGACGAAAACGATAACGACGATGAGGAGGACGGACGATGAAAAGGACTCAAAACGCAATAATCACAAAAAACGTCACGCAAAGAAAACAAAAGCACAAACAACAACAAGAACCACCAACAAACAAAAGGAAATACAGCGAAGAATAAACAAACTTGACTATCAATGCCACCCAACCCGACCGGCCATCATCGTCGTTGTCGTCGTCCCATCCACAAGGATAACTAGGATACAATGGCGGCTCAGTCTTAGTTAGTGAGAAAGCGGAAAATTACTTCAAGTGGCTTCAAATAAATCAGTAAAAGGAACGAGAAAAGGAAATCGACGATTCATTTCACCACTTTTAACTGGTTCTAGTTCAAGGTTTCCACAATTTGAAAGGAAAATGGTCTCAGGGAATGGAAAATATACTTAATCGAAATGGGAGCAAGCAAAAACAATGTTTTTTTTTTATTTGGTTTTGTTTCAGAGTTATACAATGATGCCCAATTCCAGAAACAAATACAGTCGATTGAGTAAAGTTATTGCACAGTGGAACGATTAGAAGAAAAAAAGACATTTTTTTTTTTTTTTACCTTTTGGTGGTTCCTTATAATATATGGTCAGCATGTTTTTGACCATTTTAGACCCCCTTGCTCTTATCAATTGTCATCGTTCAGCACTAGAACACCCCCCCTGTTGACATAATCTTTGAGCCTTTTATTATTTGACAAGTAAAAAAACTTTAATTTTTTTCAAAATATAGTTTTATAGTGTTTTCTTATGACATAGAGATGGTGACGTAATCATTGCGAC
The DNA here is from genome assembly GCA_020466095.1 of Chlorops oryzae. Taxonomy (NCBI): domain Eukaryota; kingdom Metazoa; phylum Arthropoda; class Insecta; order Diptera; family Chloropidae; genus Chlorops; species Chlorops oryzae. The sequence goes on from CM035808.1 coordinate 38,461,428, forward strand.
TTGACCCCCTCTCCCCTCTCCCCTCATTATTAAGCGTCATAATTTCCCTCCCCACGGTATGATGACGCATTATATGGAAGGACCCTTACCAGTATGCTAGCCTCACAAAAGAGTCCAGGAGGTTACATTCACGGTCCGACTATAATTTCCCTACAGGTAGCTGTATTATAACTGAAGTAAAGATAAATAACGACTTGATAAAATATTATGATTTTGTACCGATCAGTACCGATTACTCAGTATCGAATTGTTTGAACTAATAAATTTCTTTAAAAACGATTAAAATGTACAAATACAAATACCGTTTGTGTGCCCACTGTGCTGACAGCTGAAGCCCGCGATACTTAGAACTCATGCGACCAGCATCATGCACAATTCAATGATACGCGAAAAAGAACATCCCTGAAAATTAACGAAAATGTATCCAGCAGCAGCAGCAGCAGCAGCAGCGACAAGGCAACAAGGCGAATATGGTAGTGCACACGAATGTGCCGACGATTGTTAAAGGATACCGAAAAGCAAATACCGCTGCGACGCAACAGCAACACTCGTTCAAAAGTAGGAACTTTTCGAGCATGTGTAGGGAGCCGTAGGATGGTAGTGGCTGAACGAGTACCACCGCCATCGCCATCACCATCATCATCAAGGGTAGCGCAACTACACAAGAAAAGAGGGCAGCGCAACTCGCATAACCTGTCATAGGCGACAAGCGCAGAAACTTTGGCAACGAGAACGACGACGAAAGCGCCGAATACAACGAATACGACGACGATGACGACCACTGTGACTGTGTATCGACGATTGTTGTAAACTGATTTGAGGAACGGCAAAAAATTCATTTCAAGCGCACAAACTCAACTCAATTCATTTCATGAGAACCGCATTTCTAGAGCTTTCTAGCCAAATTTCCCAGCCAGCCCACAATATATGCAGATACAACACTCACCTACAATGTGTGTGAGACTGCGATATTAAACCGGGGCCTTGTGTCTCGTGTCCCCACTCGATTTCATAACTGAAGTGCAAACTATGCGCAGCTATGGAAGACGATTGCATTAAAGCCGGAATATGGCCTGTTAAGGAGAAACAAATTTCAACGAAAATATCTTTGTGTGCATGTGTAAGAGCCAACATACAAACACAATGTTGAGAGCAGGAACAGCATATTTGTGTGTGGGTGCGTGGGTGTGTGTGTGTGTGCGAGTAATGATGGGCGTGTGGATGAGCTGGGTTCGAAAAGCTTTTGGAAGTGGCCAACAGCCACCAGCATAAAGGGTACAGTTTTTTTTTTTAAATGCACTTAATCCAAAAGCAATGACTAAAATGCCTATAAGTGTGCTGCACCATTTTAAATAAGGGTTTTACTGTAATGAAAATTCAACAGATGACGAGCATCTCGAAGAATATGATAAAATATTGGAAACTTCGGTCTTTCTTTTGCCAAATATGCCTAAAAGTCTGCTACAACATTTAGAATAAGGGTGTTTTGCTGTTACGACGGGCCGAATTCCGAAGATTGTGATAAATCATGAAAGCTTAGATTTTTTCTGTGAAAAATTCTTCAAAGTGTGCTAAGTTTTTCGAAAAATAATGATTTTCAAACAGTGAAACTGTGAATAGACTTCAAAGGAAAAAAATGAATTTGCAATCATTGACTGCTTGAATAATGAATTACTTAGAAAAAAGAAATGATGAAAGATCTTAAAAAGAAAAAAAATAAGTTTCAGTAAAATATGAATAGCTAAGTAAGAAAAGTGTCATAAAAAATGGGAATTTGTTCACTTGTTACATATATGTCCTGCTCCTTGTTGTAAAATTTCCTTCAACAATGCTATTTCAACAACGAAAATAGCCAAAAAAAAAAATGAAGCAACGAACATGAAATCGAAATGATATGATGTTGCGTGTGTTGCCAACTGTTTTTCCAAGTGAAAACGACTGCCGACTACCTCCACTCCATGCCAAAATTGCCGCAATGCTGCCGTTGATGTTTTTGTTCTTGTAGCTAGCGACGACATAGCGCAGCAACCCACTATTTGTCTGCCTTTGTCTAGAACACACTACCGTATACCAAGAAGAGGTGAAAATTTTGCGCACCTGTATCATGGCGCAACAAAATGTAGACACCAAAATGCATCGCAACGCAACGCAACGCAGCTCAGCGCAATACAGCGTAATGGAAGGCTTAATAGCATAAGGCAACAGCTACTCTTGGTTACTCAACAGATGTGAGTGAGTATGAGGTATATTCATATGATTGAAGTAGCGCGCAGCAACATCATCAGCACAAAACAACCCTAGAAACCCGCTACTCTCACGACCCAAATCCGTTTCGTTGGCTGCCAAATTAATAATGAAAATGGAAATGGAAATGGCAATGGAAATGGCAACAATTTGCATGCAACGCTTGCACAGGATACAGGTTTACCAAAATGCAAACTCACCCATACCTGCTACACACACTCGCGCGCATAAATGTCCCTTTGTATGCGCATTGGAGCGCGCACACAATGCCAAACAAAATCGTTGCATTAAATCTTTGTTTTAAATTCCACATAAAATTATGTATTCATCGTATCGTTGCTAAAATGGAAACCAAAGAAAACAGGAACAACACAACACAAACCAACACAATCGCAATCGCAATAGTTTGACAAGTATAGCCAATATAGCCAGGAACCACAGCCACAGCAACAGCAAGCAAGGGCAACAACAAAAGCCACCTTAAAGCAACGGAATTTTCATTACAGCGACAAAATTCACGAAGATATTACCAGCTACAATATCCTCGCAGAGTTGCTGCGCTAAGCCCACCACCACCACCATCTGTGTGTACCTATGCGGCGGAGAGTGTAACTGCATCTCACCTGCACCGTCTCTGAGTGAGAAGAAAATGCACAGTGCTGTGAAAAAGAATGTGTGCGAATGAAATTGGAGTGTTTTTTTTTTTATGAAATCGATTTGCGGTCGAGGCTGGATAGTTTGAACCCTGGATAGAGTAAAGACTTTGATGGTGCGAAGATATGGATTGACGCGTATACACTACAGATTAAGCTGCGATTCCACCTTTTCGCGAGAAGGTTGTTCCAAAAAGCTATGAATTCAAGAAACAAACTTAGGTACCTATTGCAAATAACTGAGCTTTTTAACCCTTTAATGCATACGAATAAATAAATGATTTTTGACAAAAAAAAAAAAAAACCAAACGAAACATAGGTTTTTTATTGCTGGATTACAATAATTATTTGGAGTCTTAATAAATCCATAGTCGGCCTATGTTCCGTAGGTGGCTGAGATGCCAGTGTACGAAGTGAGAGGCCCTGGATGCGACTCGCAGCTCAGGGTTCTTCCCTTTGTTTTACCATTTTTCGTGGTATCACAAAGGGCCCATGAGCCTAAGTGTGTCAACCTTCATGGTGGCAGCCACATTATCCTAACCTAACCAAATGAAACCATTGAATAGGGGGAAAAAATTGTCCCGCCTATTTAATATGTTATTATATCATGCAGTAAGGGGTAAAAACTTTTTGTGAAACTTACATATGTTTTTTTTTTTTACATATTTGAACCAAATAAAACAAATTAAACATACAAAATTGAGTCTCAATAGTGGGAAAAGTTTCGATAACATGAACAGCTTTGCGAAAATTCGTTCACTCTATCCAGAGTCGACTGTTTTTCTGCTCTTTAAACGGGATCTTTCTTACATGGCTTTCGATTAATAATGATTATTCCGGTTTAGCAAGATTTTTGAACGGTGTTCCTCTCTTCATTAACCACTTTTATCTTTCGAATCAATTAAAAAAAAAATACACACAAATTTCCAAAATTTGAAATTCTTTAACTTGATTTTTCTTGAATTTCGCGACCTGAACCTGCTATCACTTTAGAGTTCACCAAATTCTTTAACTGGAAGTTCCTCCAAAAGTCGAATAAATTCTTGGTGGAAGATGAAATCTTTCTTTAATAGAAGCTGTCTACCTTTGACGAACAATTTTGCGTTGTACTGTCTTTTACGCCATGACCAATATAGGCTAACCACTGCTCTGTTCGTAACATTGCTACAGAAAGATGTAGGGTGCTGGATGAGCAAGCGAGTGACTGAATGAGTGAGTGAGTGAGCGAGTGAGTCAGTGATTGAATTGACAGATGTAGTTCGCTGGAGCTTCTATACGTTCACATAAATGCAGGTATATTTATGTGGTTTCTAGATGAATCCTCACTTTAGATGAAACATTCATACCACCAGACAAAAAGACGAACACACAAATACACACACACACAATTCTAAATAGGTATATTAGACACACTCGGTTATTTAGTCGTGAGGTAAACGAACAAACACACATTCATAAGCACACAAATCGTGAACAAAACACCCGATCGGATCCATTCGCATTTGGCTGCATCACCGCCTGTCCATATTTGTTCCATAGAGCAAGGAGCCTGGAAAGTCCAATGACAGGACAGGAACATTGCACGAACATACACAAATCATGCACTATTTATCGATTTTCGGCCAAGGGAATTCGCAAGAGAACCAAAGCAACCCGACAAACTGACAAGCTGGCAAATAGCCGAACAACAACTTCAAGGATAATTCAATTTAATTTGCGCTCATCGAGTACGATGATTTCGAGTGCGAGTGATACTACTGTACTCGTTTTATAAGGCTTTTTAAGCTTCATTACGAGCGGGTTCTGCGCGTCGCATTTATTGTATATATGTATATATATTTAACAATAACAATAATAAAAATAAAATAAAAATAGAACACAACGTCCACAAGGAAAGCCACACCCGTTTTCAATGCAATGGAAAAATATTTACCGAAAACTTCTTTGTCTCCTGAAATTAAAGAGAGCGTCGAAGGACAGGTCAAAAGAAGCATCAAAAGGACATAAAAAAAGTAAGTAAGTATGTAAGCAGAAGGGCAGAAGGGAATAAGAAAAAAACAAGTAAGAAAGCTAAAGTCGGTCAAGCCCGACTTTGAAATACCCAGCGTCCCGACATTATGAGCGCACTTTGTTTTGCTTCTCTATTTGTGGGCGTGGCAGTGGACGGGCCACATAAAATTTTTTCCTACACCTTTCATTCGCCTTGGTCAACCTATGTTGCGAATTTGAAGCTTCTATGCCTTTTACTTCACAAGTTACGATAGGCCCTTATTTGTGGGCTTATTTGTGGGCGTGGCTCGAGGAGGACAGCGTCCATTTTTTTCCAGGATATGTCCCTTTTCCTTGTTTACCAGTACACCAAATATCAACGGAATGTGTTGAGTGGTTCGCAAGTTACAAGCATTTTACTGAAAACACAATAAATTCATTTGTGGGCGTGGCAGTGGACGGATGTCTCCCATTTTTACTTAGGATCATACTCGGATCCCGATATACCTGTGTGCCAAATTTCGACTTCATTGGCTCAGCCGTTTCGGAGGAGATCCGACCGACGGACGGACAGACGGACGGACGGACAGACGACAGACAGACGACGGACGGACGGACGGAGACGGACGACGGACATGTCTAAATCGATTCAGTTTTTGATCCTGATCATTTCTATATATATTTTTCTATATCTCCGAAGCTTAATTCTCCCTGTTACAAGATTTGCACAAAACTAATATACCCCGCTTACGCTGGGTATAAAAAGGAAAAAACCGAAACAGTAAAATAAGCTCATGTTAAGAGTATAAATGTTAAATGGCAAATCAATAATGCCAGAAATTCGAGAAGAGAATTTGAAGAGTAAATGAGAACCTTCCTACATAGAAACGTACATACAAACCCACAGACTTACAAACGTACATACGTACAAGCAAGCGAACAAATACATGCGGAGATTTAACAAAATTTACGACTGACGCGTGTCAAAGGAACCGTAATGGGTTTTCTTTAGAAGAGCGAAAGCACTGCGTTGTTGCTTCCCAAAAGGATATTCATTCGACACGAGCGCCATAGCGCTAAGAGTATGATATTTTCTGATGTTTCAATATAAAAGTGAAAATGTCGTTGTGTGCTTTTCTTACTTCTCATCCTGAAATTCTTTCGAAACATATGCATGAATGACTTTTGATGAATTGTGTGTGTGTGTGTGTTTGTATCTGTGCACGCGTGTGTGAGTAACGAATTCACACAAATTTTCCTAGCAAAAAAAAAAACACCTGTTTTTTCGACTTTTTTACATTTCGGTTGAACTCTAGAAGAATCCACCGTCTTTTATGATTAAGCTGAGCTGCGCAAAAAATTTTAAGGTACAAATAAACACATCTAAAGATATTCATACCGATAACGTTATTGAAACACACAATGTAAAAAAAAAAAATTAGTACATATGCACAACTACATACAGTCGACCCTCGGTAATTCAAAACTGCGATAATTCTAACCTTGCTATAATTCAAAGTGGTCACGAGTTCCCTACAAAATCTCTTCATACAGTCGAATCTCGTTAATTCAAACCCTCGATAGTTCGTAATGTTATTAGAGTCCCTCGGGTTTCGAATTAACGAGAGTCGACTGTACATCGAAAGTGCGAAGCGGTTGCAGAAGTCTAGCGATCGATTTTAAATATGGGTGCTTCCACGTAAAACGGCCCCGAAAGTCACACCCATTACAGCCATTTTGAATAGAAATTATGTAGTTTCAGTATAAAACTGTTGTTGAACGTTCTCAAAACCTGACAATCTTTCATAATCAAATCCTTTTTTGAAATTATGATATCATCGAATCTTAACAGTGAGTGTCGCGGGTGTAACCGTCACAATAGAATTGCCCATAAGTGGAGCTAGCCGAACTGAATACCTTATTTTATACCTTTTGAAAAAAGTTCAGAATGAATTGATCTTTTTTTTTTATATTTACCCCTTATATTTCTGCGCCGAAGTTGCCTGAGATGGGAATTAACGAAGTAAATTCCAAGAAAATTGGGTTCGACTCCCAGCTCAGGTCGTGAATGTTGTTTAGTTTTTCTGTTTTTCTTTTTGGTTTACCCTTTTTCGTGGCATCACAAAGTTCCCGTGAGGCCTAAGTATGTGTGTCAACCTTCATGGTGGCGGCCTCATTAACCTTACCTAACCTAACCTAACCCTTATATTTTCACAAATCGGCACATATACTGCCACCAAACTTTCCTCACATGTACCTCAAAATGCTATTCGTTTTTCGAATTTATAAATTCCCAATAAAATTCTCTTCTAACGAACTTAGACTGACACTCGTTACACTGTGTCTGGTTTCCTTGGCGTGAAAAAGAATATCAATTCAGTAACACTCCTCTTGAAAAAAATGTAAAATTTCCCATATTTTCCTACGAAATGTTGATCATTTTCATATTTATTTTCATTGAATAGAGAAATCAAACATTACAAGCATAAGTATTTCATTCGTTACACGACGTATGAGTGATGCTTTTCCGTGCAGCCACATACGCACGATGGCCCGATAAAAACTCTAATTAATTTGAAATCAAGTTTTTTGCTGAATTTTAACAACATTGCACTGTATTAAATAAGCCATCCTTGGTGTCACATCGTTTTTACACGAATTTTAATTGATTGAATGGGCATGGAGTAGCATGAATCGAGCATAAGTAAATATATATGACCTTTCGCTAATCCGAATGCCAGACTAACTGATTTTTTTTTTACACAAATATTTAAAATTTTAAGAGAAATATAGAACAAAGACTCTCTAGTTTGGAGAAAATTAAAATCATCGATTCGAATCGACTCAAAACCAGTCGTCGCCGTCGTCACACACCGTTGCTTGAAATTTCGATCGATTTTGCGCTGCTCACTTCGCGATGTGTGTGTGTACTGATTTTTTGTTGCTTGAATCCATGGTTCATTGTGTGCCTTTTAACTATCAAAGTTCCTTTTTTAATCCCCACCGAGCAAACAGACTACGACGACGTGTTTCTTTGCACCCTACGCAAATAACTAAATAAATAAATATGGCTGCCACCATGACGTCAATGCAACATTTAGCATGCCTACGCATACACGTGTGTAATTGTATGAGCGTATGTTCATATGTCACAATATGTGATTACGACAAAATTGTTTTCATTATAAAATTGTCTTCAACAATAACAATAAATACAAAAGTGTCCCCGAGTGTCGTTTTTCATGCACACAAAAACCTTCTTATATCTACATATGTATATGTAAGTACTTAACAAATATAACTGAATATACATACATACCCAGCAGGAAAAGTCCGCCTGATAAAATCAGTGATGTCAGATTGACTTTGGAGCCGGCAGGACACTTTGTATGACATTTGTACACAAACTGACAGGGACTTCCTGGGAGACTTTGTCTGCGTGGGATTAGAAAAACTCACTAGTGACGCCCAGCAAGACATTGGAGATGCGATGGCGAAAAATGCATTTGCTCTTTTCTCTCTAAATGTCACTTTATAGAAACCGGTTTGAAAACTCTCTTCTTTGTCTTCTCTTTGGATACTTTGGAAAATTTTGAAAAATCTATTTTTAACAATTTTTGTTTTCCTCAGCCAGGGATCGAACCCTCGGTCTTCGGATATGCCATCCATGCTTACGCTCAACGTGACACTTTAACCTTATTTAAATTTCAGAAGCCAATCAGAATCAAGAACATTAACAGCATCCCTCCGCGATGACATGTCCCCCAATTTGGCATGCATGACAATGTCACCTGTATGACCCAGTGAAATCACTAATGTTTTTATGCCGCTGGATATATTTGCCTGCTGGGTATGTGTATTTTTGTACATACATATATAATCAGAGAGATTGAAAAAGCTAAGTATTATTAAGTAAAGTAGCTTAATATGAACCACGGCTATCTATATACATACGTATGTAAATACAAAAATATACCTACAAAAATATGTACTTATCAAAGCTGTACGCATCCGAGAGATCGATTTCTCTCCAGGGTATATACAGCATGTAGGTATATTATTGTTTGTAGTTATGTAAAGTGTACATCAGTTTAATTAAATCATTTAACAAATGAAAAAGTCACTGTACAATATAAAAAAAAATGAAAGAATGTGAAACGACACGATGTTGCTCGCTTCATTTCTGAATGAATTTTAATTATTTATGAAGGCAGAAAAGTAGCGTACTTTGTACTTTGGAAAGCGAAGAAAAAGAAAGAAAAAAAAACAAGAATTCTATACGATTTGATTGAGTTCGGGGATTCATCGGGCTTGAGTTCAAAATATCCCGTTTTCGATATCAAAGTGAGACTCCAGGAAGGACGACTTTGAGTGACCAAATCGGGGTTTGCTAAGTGCCGCACTATGGGAAACTGAACCCATTTTTCAAGAATAAAATCAAATTATTAATGAATGAATAGTTGGGTTTTTGTTTGTTGCATTCGATAAAGCAAACATCAATCTAATTATCGGTGGCTTTGGGTTTTCTAAACAACAAACTTCAGCGACTCTGCACGCTTTCAAAGTTGCTGTTTTAAAGCAACGTTCTGAGCACAAAAAATATTTGGAAACTGTTACATACATCTTTAAGGCCGAAATTTAGGTGACAAGAGTTATGAAAAGAATTTAATATACTTAGTTCAGAAAGAGATATAATATATGCAAGTACACTGAAAGAAATATCGGCAGTAATATTGAATAAAAATTTTCGTAAATATTTGAATACGAATTTTAGTCAATATAACGAATTTTCTTCATGCTGACGAAAATATTTGTAATATTGCAGAAATTTTGTGAATGGAACGAAAAAAAATTCTTCAATATGAGTTAAATAGTTTAATCAATATAACAAAATTTCTTCATAATTACGAAAACATTTCTTCATACTAAAGAAATTTTCTTACATACACTGAGGGAAAAACTGCAACTTAAAATCAAATCCGAGCCATATTAATTCAATATGTTTCAATATAGAAGAAAAATAATACCGAAACATATTAAAGTAAAAATTTTCAACTTTGATTTGATGTAGTTTCCATATATTTCGTGGAGTATGTTAAAGTTGCATTGATTTGAAGTTGCACCATATTAATTTGAGTTTGTTTTCATATTAATTCATGAATTGCGTTGAAATTTACGTTGCTACCTATTGAATCAATAAGAAACGTTATTAAATTAATATGGAAACTCTTCACACATAAGATCCCCTTATTGAACAGTTTTTTTTGCACTTACATTGATATAATCAATCTAGCAAGCTTAAATCATATCGCGAGATGGCGTAGTTGAAGTGTGCTAGACTTGTAATCTGGAAGGCCCGAGTTCGAACCCTGCCGCAGGCCAAAGAATTTGTGGAAAAATGGAGAATAAAAAACAGGCAAGTAAATTTTAAGGAAAAATTACGGGGAGCAGAAAGTAAGTTGGGCGCGAACCAATAAAACAAGTTGCTTTCGTCGGGTCTTCCAAAAGTCACGCACAAGCACGTTCAAGAAATTCCTATAGAATCTTTTTTTTAATTTTTTAAGCATAAAAATTTTGTAAAATGTTTTATTTCTCAGTTTTTCAAATAATGTAAATGTTAAATTATCTACTTTTCCAAAAAAAAAAAAAAAAAAAAAAAAAAAAAATCGACGCTCGCTGGAGCAGGGATCGAACCCACCGACCTGGTTTTTTACAAGAATTCATATCACAATTAAGTAGAATCTAATATTAATTCAATACCGAAAAATATCATTTTAATATGGTTTCTATATTAAAATCGTCGATATTGCGCCACCTTAATTCAATGGTGTTCCATATTGAATCAAAATTTTTCTACGTTACTAGACTTTCGTTAACGTTTCACATCGAATCAATGTGGTTTTTATTGATTTTATGTGGTTTTTTCTCTGGGTGTATGACAAAAGGTTTCGTAGGACATTTTAAAATTTAGAATTTTCGTATAAATGAAGAAATTTCTTCAATATGACGTAATTTGTTTGTTGATAATAAGAAATTTCGTTAATATAACAAAACGTATTCGTGAATATAAAGAAATTAATTTCGTAAATATGAAGAAATTTTTTCAATATGACGAAGAAATTGTCTTAAAATTAATTTATATATTAAATATAACGAATTTATTTCGTATAAATAATGAAATTTCTTCAATATGACTAATGTAATTCTTGAGATATGAAGAATTTCTTCAATATTACGAAAAATTGAATATTTTTAAGAAGTTCTTGGGGTTGATGAGTCTTAAGGCAGAAGATTCAGCGTCATAAGCAAAGTTCGTCCATGAAGTGAAAACGCCTTTTTTATGGAAGCAGCGAAATTGTGTTTAATTTGAAAATTGAAAGAAAATATTGCCAGCGCTATAAATAATCTAAGTTAGTATAGTTTTGGAAACTCTCCTAACTTTAATAATAAATAAATAAATAAAATTTTGAAAAATTTCTTTAAGTCCTTTCATAATATTTTAGAATTTTCGTCCTTTTAACCACACAATCATTGTACATAAAATTGTTTTTTAATTCTTATCGCGAGTCTTTATTTAGTCAATCATTATTGCTTGCAATGAGAAAGTTAATATAACATACTGTTTTGTGTGTATGATATTTGGACGATTTTCTTGTCTATAAAAAATAGCAGATGTGAGACAGACGGGACTCACAACAGTTAATACATATGATGAAATTTTGAAATATTATATATAAATATGAAGAAATTTCTTCAATATAACTAAGCAGGGTTGCGTATTTCAATAAATTTCTTCATATTGAAGAAAATCTTTTGTAATATTGAAGAAATTTATTCAATATCAATAATTATTTTCGTAGATATGAAGAAATTTCTTCAATATAACGAAATTTTTTTCCTGATTTGAATTTTTTCATATTCAATATCGTCTTTATTCATATTGATTGCTTTTTTTAGTTAGCTCTATTTTTACTGCCGTTTCTTCAATAACGCAGCCCATTTCTTCAATATTACCTAAGGATTTTTTTCGGTGTAGAAACTCTAAAAATATAAGAATCGTTTAAAACGAATATGAAACCTTTCTTATATATTTATTTGAAAAAGGTGCATTTGAAAGTTTTTTAATCCTGCAAGGATTTTAATTTAAGCTTCGGATCGTGAGGCTTATGCGCTGCCGTTGAGCTCCTACAGCCCAAGATATTATCCTTTCTATTACCTAGGGGACCCGAACTACTGGGTAGTCAATAATGAGATTGTTGAATCAATTTCAAGTTCCCGGATTCCCTGCTTGAGAAGCTCTGAATAAAATACAGTGAAGTGGCTCAAGTTTGGCTCGACGAAAAGGACAAAGTGTGCTAAAATTATTCTATTTTCAACAATGTATATAATCGATAAATGACATAAAAAGATGATCAACCTTTGGAAGAACGGTTCTTTTTTTCCAAAAGGTGTCGAAAAAATTGGAAAAATATAGGGTCTTTAATTATTTCGGTATTGTAATTTTAACATAACCAAAAAAAGACTTCTTTATACCTGTGCTAAAATTAAAACTCTGCTACACAAAACTGAAAAAATCAGATCACCTAGGAAAAACCGAAACGAAAATCGGTACTAAATTTAATCCCGTGGATTAGCTTTCCTCCTCGATAATTGAAGAAAGATTTTGAATTCGAATTTTATTTGTAATAATCAGCATCAATTCATTATTTAGTTCTACGAATTTTTAAAACTCGAAAAATATTTGAACAACATTTAAACATTTTATTCTTAGAAACATTTTTTGTTGTTTTTGTGGCAACATAGCTGCATTCAATATGGCACAATAGTTCCTCTAGTGAACGCAGTGCCACGAACAGTCAGCGTTCGAACCCTTACCGAATAGCTGCATTTTTTAGGTGGCAAGGCAAAAGAAAGCTCCACAATATTAGGAGCAGCTCAATAGGATGTTTCGAGAAAGCAAAAAAACAATTTCGATTCGAGCGAGAGAATGCAAGAGAGATAGATTATGGGATGGGGACCGGGATAGGGAGAGAGACACGACTTTATGACTTTGTGGAAAAGTTTGAAATAACGAAATGAATCAGTTTTGTGTTGCAATTCATTCCACGAATTGATTTCGGGTTGAGTGTACTGAGTTGATTTTTTTCCATTTTCCTCATTTTTCCCATTTTTGTTTTTTTTTTTCAAAGAGTTCTTTTGCTCGCTTCATGAACAAAACGACGACGGATATTGTGCATATGAGAGTGTACGAACTTACGTACGTAGATACACGTTAGCAGAAATGTAAGTAGAATTTGAGCCAAGATGGAACATGCAAGCGAGTGTAGAGCAGCAGCAGCAGCAGCAGCAGCACCAGCACCAGCGCCAGCAATGGAGTAAGGTGCGCATTAACTGCTGCGCTGCTGCTCTTTGGACATAATGCGGTGGCTAAAAAGTACACGAGTATCTATCCAACCATCTATGTATATATTTTTCTATGTATCGTTGTTTCGGCTGAAAAGAGATATGCACAACACCTAAATACAGTTATAGATACACATCACCCAAATTCGAATTGGAGAAATCTTTGTATCTTTAAGTAACAAAGCAACATAGGAAAAAATTTAAGAAAAAAAAAAAAAACAAATGAAAAAATTGAAAAAATGAAGAAAAAAGAGCGCATATCTCTCCAAGTGTAAAGACCCAGACGCTAGCAGTGGGCAATGAAACTAAAACAAAAACAAAAACTACAAAAAACACGTTCAGCAGACATGTTTGCTTATTTCTCTATTTTGTTTTTTCCCTCAATTTTTTAAATTATTTTGCAATTTTTTGCCAGCTTCGCAACTACCGATCTCAATTTTTGTGTCTGTACTTGCAAAAGTACATTTTTCGCTTTCCTTCATGCCATTTCAATCACCTCTTGTTTTTTTTTTTTTTTTTTTTTTGCACAAAAAGAGTAGGCGCAGACAGGCAGCGAGAACACGAATGAGCATTGCAAGTGAAATTTGATAAAAAGTTTAATTCAATCGCTTAAAAAATTAAAACAAAATAATTAAACATTTGCGCTAATATACTCAAATTGCATATGAAAAAAGTGCATCGTAAAATAATATCTCGAAAATTGTAGAACATTTTCCCGGCATCACGATAAGCTGCTTCGCAACACAAAAAACATCTACCCACCTATTAAATATGTTGTTGTGAACAAAGATTCACTGACGATAATGATGATAATGAGATGATAATAAGTATTTTGATGGAGATCTTTCAAAAAAGTTTTAATACACCTTTCAATTTTTATTTAAGGTGCTCGCTCCAGCTCTGTCAAAAATGGAAAACTTCATATAAAAAGATTTTTAAAAAACGCTTCAGAAATGTGTCAGAAATTTTCTAAAGTGTTTTTTTTATATGAAGTTTTTCATTTCTGTTTCATTTTTAACATAACTGAAGAAAGCCCCAAATCCAAGAAAATTACCAAGGATCAATTTTTCAAATAAAAAAAATCAGGAATCTTATGTTGCTAGACACATCAGGTTTTAGTAAGAGCGATAAATGCTTATGTTCACGTTTTAATCATAAAGTTTTTTATACGCGACACACTCTGTTACCACGTTTATACAGCGGAATGAGTGAAACCGCATCAGACCAACACGGTTTTTCGTGCGCGTTTATACGCTCACTATTTTACTGATCTGATTCGAAACGCTTTCAAAAGCGCTTTGAAAACAGCACGTTTCACACAAAACAGGGATGTCTACCAATGCATAAAATATACCTTAACCAGGGATGCCAGAAAATGTGTGTACAATATCACCAACCGAAAACTAAAACCGCCAAAGCGTTTTGTTCAATCCCTCGGTACGAAGTTTAATAACGAAAATTAACGGAAAATCTTCATCATTAAATCGTTTGAAAATGTTAGTCGTTTTCAACAAATTTTACTATAAATAATGTGACATAACATTTTTCGGGAGCCCCCTACCTCCTCTGTCATAAAACTGTCACAGATGAGCTGACCCCCTGCCCCCCTCCAAACGTGACATCATTTATGGACGCTCCCAAATTGTATTTCGAGACCGCCATAGACTATCAAAAATAGCCAAAATGGCAAGAAATCGCCAAACATGGCAGCCCTAACCTTAACAGCCCTGTATGTGTCGATTTGAATCAGCTGATGATGATATTTCTCGAGGCACTTCGAAGCGTTTATGCATCATTACAAGTCGATTTCACATTTTCATGTCGTTTTGAAAAAGCAACACTAGTCGATGCCGTAAAATTTTTCAGTGCGAATCAGTGACCCGTTTATGTATGCGTTTTCGCACAAATCGTTTTCACTGAAATCGGATTGAAGATGCGTATAAACGTGGTATATGTCGGAGGAATAAAGTCGAAAATCTCTATAAGGAACTCTCTATATTGAATTTGTTTTCCTATCCTTTGAAATTCATTACAGAGAGTTTCGACTGTATAGAAATGATCGGCGTCAGCCGGAGATTCGATTTAGCCATGCCCGGCTGTCTCTCTGTATACGGTTTTCTTATTTAAGGAGTTGAGCTATCTTCATGAAATTTTGTATTCGTGTTCACAGGGATATGAATAAAACCAAGTTCGATCAAATCAGACCATTTAAATGGGTACCTCCAATACTAGGGTCGGTGTGATATGAAAAGTAGTGATGCCACGAATAGTGGATTTGGCCGAATACCGAATACCGAATATTCGGTCAACCTCTCGGCCGAATAACGAATATTCGGCAACCGAATATTCGGCACGTAGTAAAGACAGCTTGAGCCTACTCGCGACTAGCTGGAGTCAAGGCAAAAACTGCCGCTGAAAAATTTGCCCACTGTTTATAATGTTTTCGAAGAAAATTTAGAAGAAGCTAGCGTACATTTAATATTTCTAAAGAATAAAAAGCAAATCTGCTGTATTTTTAGATCTCGTTAATTAAATTTTTTAACGTTATTGTGAGAAAAACTTAATTTGTAGTTACTGCTGATTTTTTTAATAAGTTATTTCTACTATTCGGTATTCGGCCGAATATTTTAACTATTCGGCCGAATACCGAATACTGAAAAATGACGCCGAATAGGCCGAATACCGAATAGTGGCCGAATATTCGTGGCATCACTAATGAAAAGCCCAAAAACTGCTGTGAAACCAAAAAAAAAGACCACATATTTTGATTCAACAATGAACATACATATTGTTAAATCTGCAATATAAATTCTAAAAATGATTAAAGTAGGCGTGGCAAGTGGGAGCTTTTGGATAATTGTCTTATACCTGAAATTAAAAAGAGACTGGAAGGAAAGTATGCCTGTACCTATGCTTTCTCTAGTCATTAATATTAGTGATGCCACGAATATTCGGCCACTATTCGGTATTCGGCCTATTCGGCGTCATTTTTCAGTATTCGGTATTCGGCCGAATAGTTAAAATATTCGGCCGAATACCGAATAGTAGAAATAACTTATTAAAAAAATCAACACTAACTACAAATTAAATTTTTCTCACAATAACGTAAAAAAACTTAATTAACGAGAACTAAAAATACAGCAGATTTGCATTTTATTCTTTAGAAATATTAAATGTACGCTAGCTTCTTCTAAATTTTCTTCGAAAACATTATAAACAGTGGGCAAATTTTTCAGCGGCAGCTTTTGCCTTGACTCCAGCTAGTCGCGAGTAGGCCCAAGCTGTCTTTACTACGTGCCGAATATTCGGTTGCCGAATATTCGTTATTCGGCCGAGAGGTTGACCGAATATTCGGTATTCGGTATTCGGCCAAATCCACTATTCGGGGCATCACTAATTAATATCCTCTACAAAAACTTTCTTGATCGGATCGGTCTTAAGGTTACTTCCAGTACTGGGATCTGTCACAATAATCGCAAAAAATTTCTACAAATCAGAATTGTATGAAATATTTTAATGATATCTGGAATTTGTGCCTGAAAAAAAGTCGAAAAAGTGGGCGTGGAAGAATTTTCGTGTTTATAAAGTAATTACAATAATTCGGCATATCAAGGTCCTTTTGGGTCTTCAAATTCTTCAAAATATTTAGTCTTATTGCTCGTGGTCTTGGCGTCGCCATCTTAAACTTTAATTCTTTTGTCAATTTTTAATGTAATTTTTTACAGAGCCCCTGTTAATGTTCTCTAAAACTATTTACCCCAATAGAAGAAAATTACACACAATCGAAACTCTCTATAACGTATTTCTCTCGACAGCGAATCTTCTCAAGGCTATTTCGCTACAGTTTCAATCAGGCAGGCTCTAGAAATCGAATCCCCATACAAAAAAAATCGAAATAGCTGAAATTTCTATTCAAATCATATTGATTCCGAATATTTTTATTCGGAGTCCATTTCTAAAGCATGCCAGAATGTCTTTTTTCCAGGGACCGTAACGGTTATGATTTTTATTATAAAAATTAATAAAAAAGAGTTAAATTGGAGAAGTGCTTTTCGAGAAATTTGGTTTTGACTGATATTCTTGCTCGAAAAAAAACGATCACAGAAAAACAATTATTTTTTGCTCGAAAAAATTTTAATCAAATCAATTTTTGACTGAAAAATTAAACCTGAAAAATAATGATTATTATTTGACTTTTATAGGAAAAAGTTAAAAAATAAAAATCATTGTGGATTCCGGAAGAAAAAGTCATGCGGATTCTAGGGATGTCATTCATTATTTGCTCCGACCATTAGTTCCATCCGAACTTTTTCTTCAACAATTTTGTTGATAACCGTTATTTACAGTCCCTGCTTTTTCCCCCTTACAACGAATTCTCTTTTAAACGATTTTCTTTCCGACCTTTCAATGCCACAACATAACATAAACATAACCATCAATTAACATAAGCAAAAATACTTATTTATACCTGTGCTAAAATTAAAACTCTGCTGCACAAAACTGAAAAAATCAGATCACCTAGGAAAAACCGAAACGAAAATCGGTACTATTTAAAATTAATCCCGTGGATTAGCTGTCCTCCTCGAGACAATCGTGGGCATTCGCAATTATCGGTTTCACACAAAGTTGCTTCTTAATTACTTGTTTTAAACAGTTCGTTTACCTATCTACCTACTTAAAAGGCACAATCTTAGCTGCGAAAAACGATATTTGCACCTGCTCCTTACCTTTGTAAAATCATAAAGATACACTGAACGAAAAGTATGCCCCTAAAATAAGTAAAAAATTCCTCAATTTGAGTAAATGCATTTTCCAAAATTTGGTTAAATTTTACTTCAAACAGAGAAATTTTCCCCAGTTGTAGTAAGACCGTAATTATTTCAAGTTAGCTCGAAATTAGGACATACTCAAAACAAGTTCAACTTTTTCCTTGGATTGAGTATGTTGAAATACATGAAATTGAGGGCAGTTTCTTTTGATATGGAGGAAAAACGTTTTTATTTGTAAGAAATAATGCTTTTATAGAAGTTAATTTTAACTTAGATTCAGTACAGTATTTTCCTGAAAATGAAAACGAATTTACCCATATAAATGAAAATTTTACTTAATTTCAGGTATCGATTTCAAATGCAGTAAAAACGTCTTCCAATCGCAAACGAATTTACGTAAATTAAGTAAAGGAATTTCCTAAAAATAAGTAAACTTTCTTTAAAATGAATAAAACGTTCCTAAAAATGAGTAAAAATTTCCAAAAATAAGTAAAATTTTCCTCTAAATGAGTAAACATTTCCTAAAACTAAGTAAAAATTTCCTAGAAATGAGTAGAGTAAAAATTTCCTCAAAATAAGTAAACAATCCTCAAAGTGAATAAAAATTTTCTAAAAAAGAATAACAATTTCCTCAAAATGTGGAAAAATTTCCTAAAAATAAGTAAACATTTCCTAAAAATAACTAATATATATCACAAAATTGTTATTCATTTAGAGGAAAAATTTACTCATTTTGAGGAAAATTTTACTCATTTTTAGGAAAATTTTACTCATTTTTAGGAAATTTGTATTCATTTTGAGGACAATTTTACTCATTTTGAGGAAATGTTTAATAATTTTTAGGAAAATTTTATTTATTTTGAGGAAATGTTTACTCATGTTTAGGAAATTCGTACTCATTTTGAAATAATTTGTACACATTTTTAGGAAATTTTTAGGAAATTTTTATTCATTTTGAGGAAATTTTTACTCGTTTTGAAGAAATAATCGATAACTACTTACTCCATTTGAGGAAATATAAGGGGTATTCACAAAGGCGTGTTAAAAACGTTGGAAAGTCGGAAAATCGGAAAATTGCGACTTCTTAAAAACTTTTTAAACTTTTTTTGTATTTTGCACAGCTTTTTAAGCATTTAAAATTTTGCGATTTTCCGACATTCCTACTTTCCGACGCTTTTGTGAATACCCTAATAGACTTATCTCAATTCCAAATGAACTCAGGTGAAAGAAATTTTTTTCCTCTATTTAAGGAAAAACTTGGTTTCAATTTGAGTATGCTTTTCTATGGCGCCATATCATGATCAATTTCCTATAAATTGAGTTCATTTTACCATGGTTTTAGGTAAACTTTTTTTTGGGTGTACGCGAAGAAATCCACTTTCACATTTAGGAAGACAGTGAAACCTATCGAACTTTATCGCTCAAAGCTACACCATTTTTTAATCTCTTCCGAATATGATAGGTTTTACTGTAAGCTAGCTATTCAGCCCGATTCTAAATATTCCCGGGAAATTTTTCCGCGCGGATTTGAAAAAATTTTCCTATTCTAATCACACTGTGAAAGGAATGTAAAGGGAGCAAGGATTACGAACATTTGTAAGCAGAGGTCATCAAATTTTTTATTTTTCGAGCTAAGAAATCTCTTTTTTTTCCCCAGAGAAAAACTTCTAGCGAAAAAATTCCCTAGCCCTGATCTTTATCTCGAAAAAAAAGAAAGGGAAAAAAGTTATGAAGAACTTTTTTCGATGTAAGCATTCTCAGAGAATATTGGTTTAGAATGTTCCTTCGTTCGAGGTTTAACAGTATTTTTGCTGCTTTGAATTTCGATTGATATGGCAGCACTGTGCGGCATACTGTGTGTAGCTATGTATGTGCATTCTAATAAAGAAACGGCAAAAAAAAAAAAGAATTATGTTAAAAACAGTTCACTTTTCTATCCATATTCCCTGCACTTGTGAGCACAAATATGCAAAAATAAAAAAGCACACGATGTACACTATATACAGCAAAGCACATAAATACACATATATATTATATGTATGCATGTATGTATGTATATAAAAAATGAAAAATCTAAGGTTTTAGATAGGCACCTCCGCCACTTGTGCTGGGCTCGATTTTTATTGGTATCTAAATAAACAAAAGCCGCAGTCGCAGTGCATTTCAGTTTTATTCAGATTTTCTTTTTATATGAACAGATCCAAACGGACGGATGGACGGACTGACGGACGGACGGACAGACGGACAGACAGATTGAAAAAAAATGAAAAATTGAAAGACAAATATAGAGAGACAAACATACATACGTATGTACATACATTCGAGTGTGTATACAAATGATTGTTACATATAAATTGGAATGTAAAAATAGAACAAATCGTCGAAGGCACTACAAAACTACGTTGAACTAATACGTATTTACACTCGTACAATTGTAGTGTCGTGTGTAGCACGGATTGTCCGTACGTACGTCCATATGTATGTATGTACGTATACGAATATATTAATGTATACATAAGCTTGTACGTTCATGTGCTTATATACATACATACCTCCGAGACTCTGAATGTACCCCTACTACAAAAATTCTATACAAGTTTGTACGGCCTGTATTTGTCAGTTTTATAACGCATAAATTAATACAAAAAAAATACGAAAAAAAAATAAGAAAAAAATAAGAAAAAAAGAACAAGAAAACTGATAAGCAAAAACAATCAGAAAAATGTAAAAGAGAAATACGAAAAAGTTCAAAAATGTAAATGTGAGAAATGTAAGAAATGCAAGGAAACAGATACAGATACAGAGAGACAAAAATCAATTCTCAATGCGTTCAATATTGATCAGCATGGCCAAAGACCCTGGTTTTTAGCAACAGATTGTACTACAACAAACCTTGTCCATTCTCATTTGCAAAATGACATCGTACTCTCTGCTTAGAGACACTCCTCTCAGGCGGACACTATTTGGGAAAGCTCTAGTGTTCTTGTTTCTCAAATATTTTCTTCATAAGCGGACACAATTTTCGGTTCCGTAGGTGTCCGCTTAGGAGAGAATACACTGTAACTAAAATTGGATTGAATAAAAATTCTAGCTTAGTACAATGTTAAGGCTCTTTTGGAGGGAAAGTTGTTCTAATTTTCAACACCGCCAGTCCAATTCCCCCCCAGCTGGCATTTCCCTTGAACATAAAAAACTTTCCTGAATTTCTTTCTCATAGCATTTTTTACGGAAGGGTTTCAAGTAATTCAAACTTCGTGAGTCCTTGGGGAAAAGTCCCCAACAGCAACGTTTCTACAAAGATTCAATCTACGATCTTGATCTCCACAAACAACTCTGTTATATTGTTATAAATCTCAAAAGTATTGGAGTATAGGAGTTGAAACCTGGCGAATTCTAGACTCTAGCCGAAGGAAGGCATTAATTTTGTCACGCTCTGCTATGGTCGCGATACGTCGGCCACATTGATTCGCCTACTCATAATGGAATCCAAATCGGTGTACAACGTAGACAGTGCTCTCGACTTACAGTAAAACTCTTAGTTGTGTCTCTGCGACTAATAGAGATCATCGTACATACTAAAAATAAATTTTTTTTAAATATTCTTTGTTGTTTTTTTTTTGTCTGTCGTCGGGTCAGGTTCTTGTTCGGTCTGTCCTCGAAGTCGAAATCGAAGCTTCGACAGTTTCGATGGCCGCTGTGTTTTTATCTCGTATTTTATATATGTACCTACTATGTGCAATGCACATTGTGCATACATGGATACAGGCGTTCTGACGATGTGTCTCTCTCTCTCTCTCTCTTTATGTCTGTCTGTCTGACCTTCTGTATGACTGTCTTTTGGTCGTTCGTTTTTCGGTTCATTAGCAATTCCATTCCATCTATTCATCCACGTTAAGCCAAATACTTTGGGGCCTTTGTCGATTTTAGTGTCTAAGTGACGCTCGACTCAATTGGTGCTCTCCAAAACATGCTTCTTTTTAGTTTTCTCCCCGCTTCCTTGTCTCTTTGGACTTTATATTCATATTTTGTCTGCGCGTAGCGAGAGTGCTTATGGTTTTCCTTTTTATTTTTTATTTATATTTTTATTTATATTACTTTACTTCCTCGCTTCGTCTTTTTACTTGTGTAGCAATAATTGTCGTTTGCCATTGCTTTATTTTTTGTTTGTTTTTACTTTGTTCATTCTTCTGCATTGTGTCATTTTTTGTTCGTGTATTTTCATACCATATTTGTTTCTTTTAATGCTGCTATTTCTATATACGTGGCATGTTTATTTCCATAAAAAAATTCCGGTACTGGAAATTGGAAAAAATTTGTTTTTAACAATTTCTGTTCAAAATAAAAGCTTCTGGCAACTCGATTTTTCACGAATTTAATACAGAGTTGCATTCGGGATATCTGGCAACTCGATTTTTCACGAATTTAATACAGAGTTGTATTCGGGATATCTCACCTTCTATTTGAGTGCTGACAAGTCACGATAATTTTCATTGTTATGTTTCTCTTAAAGAGAGTTGACATAGGCATATCTTTAACCCTTTCATGAAAAAAAAAATATATATATATTATTTAGTGTTTCAATTTTATTTAAGAGGCGCGCAGCACGAAGAAAATATTTTAAGAGGAATTTTGGGTAGATTATTGTGCAGGAAATTATTTTGTGGAGGGGTTTGGTTACAATCCTTTGAAGAAAATAATTTCAGGAGGGGGATTATAGTTAAACTTCTGTAACAGAAAAATATTTCAGGAGGGCTTTTAGGTATTACAAAACAAAATATTAAGTTATAAGGCCCTGTGCTTTTTAAAGGGGGTGTGAGAGTCGCAAAATCGTCCTCTTTAGATAGATTGAACTGAACAATTTAATGTGAAAAGTTGAGCTTTAAGACCAGCTACAGGAAAAAGGCAGTTAAAAAATCGACTTACAAGCTTATTAACCCTTGAATGTGCCAAATTCCTTAGCCTCAATAAACTTCGCCACGCTCATTTGGACACACTCTTAGACGACCTACGCTTGAGACACAAGAAAGAACCACATCACCATATTTTGCAGCAAAATATTATCTCGGAGTGGCAGCCTAGGAAAGAGAGTACACTTACTCAACAGAAAATAAAAAAAAAAGTACCAAATCTAGAACAGAATAAAACAACAATAATGACTACAGATGGAAGGCCAAACAGCTGAATAATAAGAAGAATTCGGTCCAAGCTGCAAGATAGAGATAGATAGATAGATAGATGTACAAAGAGGGATGGAAAGAGCGAGACGGAAAGCAAAAGTAGGAACAATCAGGGAGTCAAGTGAGGAAGCCGGACGGCGATGTTGGTTGGCATATCGCGAAAATGCGAACAATCCAAAATCGAAGACATTTGCTTAAAACCGAACGCACCGTCGAGAGTAAAAAGAGAATATATGCGAGAGAGAGGCGAGTTCCAAGTGTTTCAGATATGTGAAAATGCTTCTTCTTATGGCTTAAAACTCATTGCTTCTTGCTGTTGACAGCTGTCGTTTTGTCATCGCCATCAGAATGAGATGCGTCCACATTTAAATTTTTGTCCGAAATTTCGAGCTTTTGCTTGTCTGTGACGCGTCGCAAAAAGAAGACACAAATGAACGATTTTTTTTTATTATTACATATTACCATTTTTTTTCTTTCTTTATTTATTAAGCAAAAAAATAAAAATAAAAATAAATGAAACACCAAACAAGGCAGCGACAGCGGCCGACGTAGCGACCGCGGCAGAGCTAGCAACAACACTCCACAAGCTGGCGTCAGCTTGAACGCATAAATTTTATTTTTATTTTTATTTTTTCTTCATTGTTGCCTTTTATAAAAATTATAAGCAACAACGACACACGCACACGCACACGAGTAGCTTGCTGCTAAACCTTCCTGCCTTCCTACATCCCAACATACCTACCTACCTTCATTCTTACATACAAATCTCCTTACATACGCGCGTGTATAATCAAGTACATAAGCCTTATATACCAGCGACGCTTATTTACTTAATGCAAAGCATGTACATGAGAAAGGAAGCGAAATGTGTAAAAGTAAAGGGAAAAAAATGATGAAGTGAGGCCAAAGAAAGGATATGCGTTGTGGCGAAAGGAGTCAGGAGACACACTTAAATCAACCGAAGCAACATAATATGCGCAATACGAACCGCCGCCTGCCATTATATCTATCCATCCTTGTATAGTAGGTGAGATGCGAGTGAAAGATTCGCATAGAGTTGCCAGGCGAAAAATTTTGATTGCTTTAAGTTATAAAGTAATGAGTTGCCATGGCAACAGCAGGACTCGAATAAAAGCATCTGTTTGCCAAATAAAACATCAATTCGATTATATTTAGCTGACTGTTTCTGATTTAAGTGGGCGTAATGTGCGCACATCGGAGCGCTGAGTTGCACAAGAATATGACGTCAAACAGAATAATGATAAAACACGAATATATATCCTCGAACAATGTATGGAAAATAAGTTTAATACATTAGGGATAGTAGTTTAGGGACAGTCTTCCATATAAGCCTTCCATATATTTTTTAACAGACCCCAAGTCAGTAAGATTTATCTTCGAAAAGCCGGATTGAAGTTAGAGGCTCCTAGGCACCAAGAAGCTCTGATAGAGCTCAACCCCTTTCTATACTCTTCCCTTTCTTTTCATTTTCTTTCCTTTACCCGGAATGACAAAACTGCCTGATTGTCAGAGCACAGTCTTCCCTCCCACTCCCAAATCATCATCATCAAAGGGCTCCTAAAGTCTCTTACCCGGACATCTCCATGATCACTTTCCAATACCTCAACCCATAAGACTTTATACTTACTCCTTAAGAAAAAACATACAGGGGAGCTCGGTACTCCCACACACGTTTTACAGGGTAGTGTCGAACTATTGACTATGTCGGATTGTAAAGTTCAGGGGAAGACCCCCCAAAAGTTGCAATCAGTGATGGCATAGCAAAGCATAGCATGAAGCTGATATGAGTAGTCAGTGAAAACAGAAAAACACATAACGGGCAGTGCTGCCGTATGATAATAATGTGCACATTTTGGGGTAAAGTGGGAAACGATTAATTTCGAAACAAGCGTAATTTCTCATGATTTTTGAACCAAGTGATTTAGAAACGTCTGCAAATAAATTCAGAATATATTGAAAAATAGTTATATATGTATGTAACAGGTTGGCTGATAAGTCCCCGGTCTGACACATAGATGGCGTCGCTAGTATTAAATGCATATTATTTTTATATAGTGGCAACCTTCAAATGATTCGTGTCAAAATTTGACGTCTGTAAGTCAATTAGTTTGTGAGATAGAGCGTCTTTTGTGAAGCAACTTTTGTTATTGTGAAAAAAATGGAAAAAAAAGGAATTTCGTGTTTTGATAAAATACTGTTTTCTGAAGGAAAAAAAATACAGTGGAAGCAAAAACTTGGCTTGATAATGAGTTTCCGGACTCTGCCCCAGGAAAATCAACAATAATTGATTGGTATGCAAAATTCAAGCGTGGTGAAATGAGCACGGAGGACGGTGAACGCAGTGGACGCCCGAAAGAGGTGGTTACCGACGAAAACATCAAAAAAATTCACAAAATGATTTTGAATGACCGTAAAATGAAGTTGATCGAGATAGCAGAGGCCTTAAAGATATCAAAGGAACGTGTTGGTCATATCATTCATCGATATTTGGATATGAAAAAGCTCTGTGCAAAATGGGTGCCGCGCGAGCTCACATTTGACCAAAAACAACAACGTGTTGATGATTCTGAGCGGTGTTTGCAGCTGTTAACTCGCAATACACCCGAGTTTTTTCGTCGATATGTGACAATGGATGAAACATGGCTCTATCACTACACTCCTGAGTCCAATCGACAGTCGGCTGAGTGGACAGCGATCGGTGAACCGTCTCCGAAGCGTGGAAAGACTCAAAAGTCCGCTGGCAAAGTAATGGCCTCTGTTTTTTGGGATGGATGGATGTCGTTATTGGAGCGTTTGAAGGTCGAAATCGCGGCAAAACGGCCCCATATGAAGAAGAAAAAAGTGTTGTTCCACCAAGGCAACGCACTGTGCCACAAGTCATTGAGAACGATGGCAAAAATTCATGAATTAGGCTTCGAATTGCTTCCCCACCCACCGTATTCTCCAGATCTGGCCCCCAGCGACTTTTTCTTGTTCTCAGTCCTCAAAAGGATGCTCGCAGGGAAAAAATTTGGCTCCAATGAAGAGGTGATCGCCGAAACTGAGGCCTATTTTGAGGCAAAACCGAAGGAGTACTACCAAAATGGTATCAAAAAATTGGAAGGTCGTTATAATCGTTGTATCGCTCTTAAAGGGAACTATGTTGAATAATAAAAACGAATTTTGACAAAAAAATGTGTTTTTCTTTGTTAGACCGGGGACTTATCAGCCAACCTGTTATATTGGGAGTGCAAATTAATTCGGTCCACCGTTCTGTGTTCAAAAAAGTGCTTTTTATTGAAAAAAAATACAAAATTCATCATTGAATGTATTGACCATCAGAAGCGATAACTTTTTCCCACCTCTTCGGTAATTTTTGATTACCATCTCCAAAAAAAAGTGAGTCCTCTCTGGACTGGATCCAATCATTAGGCCATTTTTCGATATCTTCAAAAGACCCGAACCGGGGACCCCCAAATCGATTTGCATTCATCGAAAGAGGGAGTA
Source organism: Chlorops oryzae (assembly GCA_020466095.1). Taxonomy (NCBI): domain Eukaryota; kingdom Metazoa; phylum Arthropoda; class Insecta; order Diptera; family Chloropidae; genus Chlorops; species Chlorops oryzae. Next base: position 38,488,170 of record CM035808.1, read on the forward strand.
GTCGGAAGGAAAAGATCTGCAGAATACGGCGGGTGGGGTAAGACTTTCTATTTCAGCGTTTCTAGGTAATGTTTGACAGTTGCAGCCACGTGGGGCCGAGAATTATCATGTTCCAAATTCACCTTGTCATCATGCCTTTCGGTCATTTCGGGCCATTTAAACCAATCGCAAATTGTTTGCTGAGTTGCTCCCAACGATTCTGTGAGTTCAGTCTGCGTTTGGCACGGATCTTGATCCCGTAATGCATCCAATTCCATATCTTTAAACTTTTTAGGCTGGCCAGGACGTTTTTTGTCTTCGACGTTAAAATCACCACTCTTGAAGCGTCGAAACCCCTCCCTGCATGACTTATCGAATGGAGCAGATTGACTATAAACTTCCACAAGCATTCGATGGGTTTCAGCAGCACTTTTCTTTCAATTGAAAAATAAAATCAAAACTTCCCGCAAATGCTGTTTATTTAATATAAATCCGGATATTTTCGACCAACTATAAAACAATATTGCTGATGTGGTTATTTTATATTGGGCTTTTTTGCTCACTTGAGTTTAGAATGAGATAAAATAACTTTTATTTCATTTTTCCCGACGTTTCGCCTGTCTGGATTCAGGCTTCTTCAGGGGTATTTTATTATATCAGACAGAAGCTGATGCACAATAATTATTGTAGACAGATGTTAAACATTTCGAATGGAATACGTTATCGGCTTCTAGATCGTCCACAATTTGCTGACGGAATCATCTTTTGCAAACGGACCGAATTAATTTGTACTCCTAATAATTCATTCTCTTACAAAAATTTATTATTTATATGAATTTTGTAATGAATAAAAAAGTAGCTATAGTGGCTTCAAGGGAAATATTGCAGAAAGGGGAAATATTGTCAGCTTTATGGGCTCTACGCAGATATGCATGAAGTATAGAGATCGTTCTTGTGAAGAAAGGAAATCAGAGTTGAAGTTTTCATGACAGGTCGACAGAAATATAGAAAATGTATGATTTAAATGCAACCCTGCATGTTCGATTGCTTTTAATCTGCGTATTCGTTGAAGTATCAGAAGTAGCTCGAAGTACTTCTTGGTTTTTTTTGCATGTGTTTACTATAGGAAATTTACTTCCTGCATATCTGCGCAGAGCCCATTAGGAAGGAGTTGGCAGCACAAATTTGAATCAGCTGACTCGAATTTACATAAGATGGCATAAGAGAAATCTGTTTTCTACAGCTTCTTCTGCTATCCTATGCTTTGCTATGCCATCACTAACCACTTGCATGCAAAATATATCGAGCAGGTCGGACCAGCTGATCTCTCAGCCGAAATAAACGGCCGTTCGTTTTTTTTTCCCCCCATGAAGAAGTCGTCCTTGGTGGAAGCTTTTGAAGCCTGGTATATATGCGTACATAGGTGCTTCTAAAAAAATTAAGTATGGGTGTTATAGTCAGGCGCTTCAAAAGCTTTTACCAAGGACGTTTATTCTTTTCGGTCCCTGGATTTCCATCATAACACCCCCCGAATAGCAGTCATGTCGGATTGCAGTGGATGGTCGGATTACCGGGGGGGGCCACTGGTAGACAAAGGCTTACTTCTGAGGATTGTCGAAACGGACTTTGAAGCATTCATAAAGAGAAATATCCACATTTCGATGGCTCCCTTTTAAATTCTTACTCCATGGCCTTCTTGTGTTCATCTTATATTAAAACATCCTTCATTCACTTCATTGGAAAAATTTGAAAAACTTGGCATCCATGAATGAGAGGTAAGAGCGTATTATAAAAAACAGCTCGAAATCCTAAAAATAGCAGCATTGCCAGCATTTATTATCAGTCTTCCCTTCGAAGACTTTCAAAAAATCGCTTTAGCTCCATTTTATACTACAAACGTTTGCAAAAAAATCCTTTTTCAACTTTTGAAAGGCTTTTTTTTTCAGAAGAAATTTAAAAAACTCCTCCAAAATGTCAAAATCCTTTCATTCTTTCATCACACATTCAAAAGTTGCCAGGTTTTTGTAATACTTTCCTAACTGACAACTTAAAAAAAAGGACATAACGGTTCCTTATTTAAATTTAAATTTAAATGAAATTTAAATTACCCTGTCATATGAATATAGGGTGCTATACGTGTTAAGCATGCTTACTACTAATTCTTTATTTATCCAGATAACTTACGACACAGTCATTAACCCTTCATAGTACTAAACAGTGTACAAAAGGGAATAAACACGCTCATAACCTCACTTAAAAAAGCATAATATCACGCTCGATGACTGGCATTGTACTGCCAAGCGGTGTGGTGCGGTGCGGCGCGGCGCGGCGCGGTGACAAAGCAAAGTGATGTGATGCGGTGATGTATGGATACACACACACTTAATTCCAGTTCATTCCATCCATGCCTTTCTGTTCGCAAAAGGAATATAAAACAAACACAAGAAAGCCTCACAAAAAGTCTATAAAACAAAACCAAAACCAAGACCAAAAACAAAAAAAAAAAAAAAAAAAAAAGGGAAGCAACCAAACAACCACCAGAATGAAGGTAAAGAAGCAAGCAATAGGAATATTCAACGACCGACCGACCATAAGACAAAAAAGACCCAGGAATAGAGGGTAAAACACGAAGCCTCGAAGCACGTTCATAAAATTCATTCACGCTACACAGTGCGACACAGGAGACACAGGGGGACAGAACAAGAAGACAAACATGTGTACAGGGTGTCAATGTTATAATCACATCAGATTGAAGGCGATTCGCAAAAATTACACAAATCAAGTCGAATCAATTTTGAGGAGAGACTATCTACTACCTACCCTTGAAATATGTATTGGGAAATCTGACCCAATAGAACAGATTTTCGCGAATGACAAACAAAAACCATCATCACAGAACATCGGCATAACTAATCGTTCAACTGAGTTCACACTGTTATGGCCCATACTCAGATGCTACGAGACAAGTTAAGTTCCCATATTAAGTGAGCAGGGTTGCATCGGACTTATTGGGTTTAATTCTCCATGAGCAATGAACAGGTCACTTTTTTGGGAGGAAAATTAAATGCGAGAACAGATTTTTCAGAGGGTAAAATGGACAGCATTTTGACGATTATAAGACTGAGTGGGTATAGCCGTCGTCTTCTTACACGTTTCGAGGTTGCAGATAACTTCCAACTTGCTTTTAATGTATACGAATTTTCTTTATCATCCCACCCACAATAGTTCTGTTGAATTAATAAACGTCTTTTTTTTTTTTACACCTGAAATATTCGCTCCTCTCGAAAAGGAGGAGATTCTCCCAGACACTATTAACAGTTTAGGGGAATTTCCCCTAAATTAAGAGACATTTATGATTTTTTTAAGGAGTCTCGGAGCAGAAAATTGGGCAGGAAATTTTTATAAGAAAAAATTTTTGTTTTTGGAAGATTTGAAAATTCAATTTTTAGACAATTTAGGCCTTGTTTTGAGACATTTATGCCCAATTTGTTGACAGAGGCTTAGCCTCGATTTAATTAAATCTCGGCGTAAAATACAACAAACACACTAGATTTTCGAGTTAAATCGCTTAAAGTTGAGTTTTAAATTTAAGTCTTTCTCAAAAAATTGGGCGTCAGGGAAATATTCCCCTTCAAAACTGGCAAACATTTCCCCTAGGACCGAATTGAATAGGTTTTCCTTTGCTGGGGGAAAAATTACACGGTGGTACAGTGAAAAAATACTAGATTTACACCGTCAGTCAGTGTAACAAAAGTTTTGATTTTGGAAAAAGTTTAATTTCTCCGTCAAGACTGAACCGATTTTTATGATTGACAACGCATTTATCTCACAATAAAAGGATCTTTTATGATAATATTGAAAATGTGGGGGTTTCAAAAGAAACTGTGTCTGAAAAACGCAATCAAAGTTGCAAAATGTAAAAAAAAATAATACAACTTCTTTCTTTACGTAGTAAAACATGTAGAAGTCGGATTTTTTCATACAACATATATATTGCATTGGAAAGGCCTAAATGTTACCTTCCTAATTCCGGTAAGGAATTGAAAATCGGATTATAATCCAGCAAGTTACAGCCGTATAAGTGATCAAAGGTACCAAAAATTGATTTTTGGCCCTTAGGACAAAATTTTTAGGGTCCCTGGAAATTTTCATGGACCATTTCGGGTTCTACTCGACCAGACTTACAACTTCCGATGGGTCATTTCAAAAGTATATTCAAAAAGTCTGATTTTGTACCACCGTGTTATTTTATTTTTGCTCAAAATTTTGCTGTCCGGCTAAAGGCCCGCAACTATGGAAAGAGGTCCTTCAACACCAAGATACCCCGAGCTAGCAGATTCAACTTGATGCCTATGCAAAAATGTTTCTCTGTAACTCCTCGAGTTTTTGGAAAGGCTTTGAGCCAGGGATGGGCGTTTACGCGTAAACAGACGCTGTTTATGTTTACTCTGTAAACAGACGTAAACAGTCTTAAACAGACGTAAACATGTAAAAAGCCGTAAGCATGTAAACAGTTTACGCGCCCATCCATGGTTTTAGCCCTCAAAACCGCCTCCCCCTGTATTCGTTTCTGACCAGGAGCCCCTAGGAAGGAAAATCATCTGGGACCTCTATTTGTGTCGACGATCTCGGGCACATTTTTCAATCCAATGTCTAACGTCATCTATGAATTGAAATATGAAATGCATTTTCCTAAGGGGTCATTACAATCACTAGCCAATATCTAATTGAAAAGAATATGAAAAATAGAAAAAAATCCAAATAAAATCAATGAATCACTTTCGAGGCTCGTCGTCTTTGAGATTTACGAAGTCATTTTCCATTCCCGGCTTCGATGGAAGAATTTCTGTGAAAAATTTTCGATTGCGCAATTTCGTCGAGAGCGCCCACGTGACTCACTAGGCAGCACAGCACAGCACAGCACAGCATAGCACAGCAAAAAACTTTATAAAATCAAAAATATGAATTATAAAGACGAGCGAGTACCTTTTTTCCTTCGTGTTTGTAAGAGCAAATAAGTTCAAGATAAATACGCCGAAGGGTGTTTGAGGGTCAATGGAAAGCAGCGCAACCCTCGTTTGACATTAATTACGCATTGGACTTTTGTAGCAGTCGAGCGAGTCGAGAGGACGACGACAAAACAGCGCGACAATAAAAATTGTATGACGTATTTATTTGCTCGTTTAAACATGTTAACGAGTGGACACAATTATTGTACTCATTACTCGCTCGTTTTCAATATCCGAAACGACTTATTTACGTTTTTACCTTTACTTTTTCATTCCCTCATTCCCTGAATGATGACGATCGCTTTTCAGTTTCCACACAGCGTCATCGCATAAATCAATTGAGGCGAATCGAGTCGAATGCCTCACACCATGGTTATACAGGTAGGGGGAAAAATTGAAATCCTTCTGACGAAAAAGAAAGTTTGCATTGCCGTCAACAGACCCTCAGTCAGTCAGTCGTACAGCCATTCAGTTCATTTCTTTGATGTATTGAAAATTCTTAGCTCGAATATTTTCTGTTGACGTACTTTCACGTCAGAGTTTGACCTTGAAACTGTCGTCTGATGAATCGATAAGAGGGACATACCTATGTATATATGTATGGTCTTTTTAAAGATAAATGTCCTCTATCGTGTCGTGTCTTCTTTCGATTTGAAGAGGACGCTTCAACCATCGCCTTCCGTCTTTAAGCTTCTCCTTCTCTTTCAATGAATTTGAGGCTATAAGGATGGCTTTCCATTCTTGTCCGGTCGTCTTAAAGCCACCCCCTAAATACATATGTATTTGACCAAAGAGACAAACTCACCTTCAACCCTTAGCTTTGAATGCGATTAATAATCAAAATTGACCAAAAAAAAAATAATAATAATAATAAAATAATACAACCATTTAAGGCGATTTCGCGCATTTAGCGAGTCTAATCGAGAAATTTCTAGAAGCGAGACTAGAACAAAAAAATCAACAAAATATAGCGAACCGACAAATTGACAGACTGTCGGTGATTCATGGCGATGGCGTTATTTGATATGTACGTATGTTGCTGTGGCTGTGCATGTGTGATTATTTGTTTGTGTGTGGCCGCGCATTGCATTCGATTGAAAACGATTGAACGGCCGCCGCCCTCAATTCATAAGCCAAATCGAGTCAGAATTAAGAGTACAACATTGAATAGAAAATGGAAATGGAAATGAAAACGAAAACGAAAAAAAGAAGAAATAATAAAACAAAGAATTATCGAGATACGCACTTATTTATTACACAAATATATATATATATATATATATATATATATATAATATATATATTATATACAATATGTTATACATACATATGTGTCTACATACGTATATGGATATGTAGGAACGTTTATTGAAACGTGGGTACATGTCGGCGACAAACATCTGCACGCGTATCAAAAGTCCGAAAACTCAAACACACACACACACACACACGCGCGCGATTTCATACATATGCCCATTTTGTGCACAATTTCGTCTACATACCGACCCGGACCGACGGATGGACGGAATTAAGAAATAAAAGAGCTCAAAATGGAAAATTACCAGAAATCATCGTGATCATGTAACAGCTGCAAATCGAAATGCTCACTGAAAACTCCATGGAGACGACGACCAAGCGGAGAGACGCCCAGGAAATTTAAAGGAATTATTGATTCACCAAAATTATTTCATCGTTTTTTACGGCTTTTAAGCACACACCCCACCCACCCCAAACATTCGTGCAGTAAATGACAATGACTAATTCTACTCAGTGTCGCCTCAGTGTGATCTGATCTTATCTTATACTTAATACTGACCGGACCCGGCCTCCCCCCTCGCCGAATTGCATTTGATTCAGACAAACAAAAAAATGAAACTATTTTTAACACTATCATTACTTGTTTATCCCTCAATTCGCCACCCTGAGTCAACAGGACACATACCTACAATACTAACGATTCGCAGTATTGACACACACATTAACCCTCTTAGTATGAAGTTAAGTTAAAGAAAACATTCCATATTTTATCACTTCAAAAATCCAAAATCATTTTGTATACCTACAACATGATATCCCACATGAGCTCCCTTGTTTGTTATAAATGCGATTCAAATTGGAGGGTGGTGAATTAAGGGTTACTTTTAGTTGAACATTATTTCTTCTTACCAGTGAACTGAATCATATCAAGAGACTTACCTGAAAGAGAGAAGAAGAGAAAGGGAGATTTAAAATTCAGGAATTCTGTATTCTTCACTTAATTTTGCTAAGAATTTTGTTCATATGTTAAAAGTACTTAGATTCATGTTATAATGTAGGCATAGAAAAATTTACGTAAGTGCGACTGAAAAAGATAGAGTTTTGTTGATACCCAATAAACACAAAAACGAGATTGATATCGTTACGATATCGAGACGAATTTGAAAACTAAGTTTCTCGATGTCGAGATTTTGGACTCGCGAAGATATCGAGACGAGTTCGAGAAAAATTAATTTTAGCGTTAAGAATCATCAAGTCATTATACCCGATACACTCTGTGTCGAGGGTATATTGCGTTTGTGTGGTTGTGTGTAACACCCAGAACCAGTCGAGATAAACCATTCAAAATATATAGTATACGGGCTGTGACAGAAATCGAATACGACAGAAAACGTTCGATATCGGTTAAATTTTCATACAGATGTAAGCGAAATCGAACGTTTTCTGTCGCATTCGATTTCTGTCACATGCCCGATAGAAATGATCAGCTTCACCAGGAGATTCGACTTAGACATGTCCGTCCGTTTGTCTGTCTGTCTGTATACAGTTATGTTATCGAAGGAGTTGAGCTATCTTGAGAATATTTGGTATGCGTGCTCACGGCGACATGAGTAAGAACAAGTTCGAGAATGGACCCGATCGGACCATTTTTAAGAGTACGTCCAGTACTAGGATCTGTTACGAAAATCACAAAAACTGCTCTAAAATCGAAATTTTTTAACATATTTTGATGAAATTTAATACATATTTGAACATGTTTCAAGGCAAGTAATACAATTTCCAAAAATTTAAAAAGGGGGCGTGACAGAAGGGCGTTTTTCGAAAATTCTCTCCTACACCCGAATTTCAAATGGGACTTGAACGAAAGTTGGCACTTATGCTTCCTTAGTAGCCATAAGCATCCTCCCAAAAAATGTCCTTGGTCGGTCGATTATTAAGGGTACCTCCAGTACTAGGGTTTGTCACAAAAATCCCAAAACTGCCTAAAAATCGGACTTATTCGAAATATTTCAATGAAACTTAAAATTTGACCGTATATTTAAGCCTCCGATTAGAATTGCAAAAAATATGGAAAAGTGGGCGTGGAAAAAGGGCGGTTTTCATAAATAAATTTAACAAAAGTCGGCAAATGGGGCCCCTTATGGCCTTAAACACCTCTTGATATTAAAAATTATTTGAACATTTGAGTCTGTGTCGCGTATTTTATTGTCAGACTCGCCTGACTATAACACCCTTACTTGTTTTAAACTATCGAACACAGTGTAGAGGGTGAACACATAACTACAAGTTGAGAGTTCTAGGGTTCAAATCCCACAACAGAGGAATCAAAAGTGAAAAATAAGCATTCAAAATAATTTTTTTTTTTTGTTTACCGAAATAGTTATAAATATTTGATATTTTCATTGAAAAAAAATTATGATTTGAAAACAAAGAAAATTTCGATTCAAAAACAATTCGAGAACGAAGAAAATCTCGGTCCACTAACTATAAGTGACTCTCTAACGATATCGAATTCGCCGCGAGTTCGTCTCCGAAGCCTCGTCGCTAAATAGTTTTAAGGGAAAACGATATCGTTGTGTTTATTGGGTAGATGTCGACGATTCTGATATTAAAAGTTTGATCGATTGTAGGAAAAATGAACCATCAAAGTCAAAAATTCCGAAAAAATCAATTTTTTCACTTTCACAGCCATTTTAGTGTGAAAAGTGTGCAAATAACACCCATCTTCAATCGTTTTACTTTAATTTGGTACCCCATATGCTTAACCGCTTTGTTATAATGAGATGGAACAAAGTTTATTTTGCATAGTATCAACATTTTTATTTCTCATAAAATGTGTTCGAAATGAGAAATAAGAAAGTTTGATCAAGCCCATTCTCTATTTTGATCATCCTTATGGGTATTCATTCAGACCTCGAACTTAGTTGAACTTTGAGAACTTTTTAAGCAATCGTCAAAGCTTCCATGTATTTTGACAGTTAACGCAAAGAAGTTCTCAGAGTTCACTCCTTCGAGGGTTCGAATGAATTCCCATCTTATGTCTACGATAATATGTATTTATACTGAATATCATGAAGATATCTTGGTCTTGACTCTTGGACCCGATATCCTACCGTGGATCCGCCACTTTCGTACAGTCATAGTGAGTACAAATGAAGAATAATTAGGTCTATCCGTCTGTCCTCCGACCCCTAGTCTCCCCACCAAGCGTCTGTCTGCCTTTGGTCAGATCTACTTGAAAACGGCTAAACTAATCAAGTTGTAGGCATATGGGTATGTGAAGCCCTAAGAATGATCCTATGTGAAAATGGGCATGGTCTGCCCACTCCAAGCGTCGAAACTTAATCAATGAGAACCGAAAAAGATTCTCATAACTTGCGAAACACACCACAATATTTTCATATATATATTTAGTTTGTGGATTAGGGATTAAAAGAAGAATGGTTTCGCGAAAAATGAGCGGACCACGCCTATAACTAAGACCACAAAATTGCTAACGGGTAGGCGTAAAAGTTTCAAATTCAAATTTTGAGATATTAGGTGTAGTAAAAAGAAATCCATTATTTTTGCATTAAATTGAGGGCTTTATTTAAGATAGTTAGAATGACCCGATTTAGGTCAAATATGCGCCGTTTTGTTCGATAACTTGTTGCCATTTTAAAGGTAATTTCATTATGCCTCTCTCATAGAAGCCCTCGTTCCTATTAGCAAAAAATTGAGACAGTCGAATTTCAGAAGCCTCTCTTGAAGCGAATGTTTCACCAGCAAAATTGTTCGCCATGGACAGGAACAGATGGTAATCACTTGGTGCCAGGTCCGGACTATAAGGTGGATGCAGAAGAACCTCCCAACCAAACTCCCGGAGCTTCTGGCGAGTCACTATCGATGTGTGTGGCCTGGCGTTGTCCTGATGGAACACAATTCCTCTCCTATTGGCCAAAGCTGGCCGCTTATGGGCGATTGCTTCCTTCAGACGGTCCAATTGTTGACAGTAGAGTTCCGAGTTAAGAGTTTTGCCGTATGGGAGCAGCTCATAGTAGATAATTCCCTGCCAATCCCACCAAACACACAGCAAAACCTTCCTGGCCGTCAATCCTGGCTTGGCCACCGTTTCCGCCGGTTCACCGTGTTTCGACCACGACCGTTTTCGCTTGACGTTGTCGTAAGTGACCCACTTTTCATCACCAGTCACCAACCGCTTCAGAAATGGGTCGATTTTGTTGCGGTTCAGCAGCGATTCGCAGATGGAAATTCGGTCTATGAGGTTTTTTTTGCGTTAACTCGTGTGGCACCCATACATCGAGCTTCTTTGTGTATCCAGCCTTATTCAAATGGTTCCAAACGGTTTTTTGTGCAATCTTTAGCTCTTTTGCAATCGAAACAGTGCTAACATGACGGTCGGACTCGATAATTTCCATGATTTTATCGACATTTTCGACAATTGGCCTTCCAGTGCGTGGTGCATCCTTGACATCGAAGTTACCGGAACGGAATCGACGAAACCAAAATTGCGCATGATTGGCTGTTACAGTATCAGGTCCATAAACGCTATTCACATTTTCAGCCGCCTGGCTTGCGTTTTCTCCCTTATCGAAGAAAAACTGTAAAATGTAGCGAATTTTCTCTTTGCTGATGTCCATCTTTGACAAGCTCTCAAACAAAACTGAATCAATCAATCAAAAAAGTGTCAAAAAAGCTTTTTTAGTAGGAACTGTCATCTTTCTAATGCCCCCTAGCGGAACACGATCGGACTTATACAACGCGAGATGCAGATAAATAACGCCATCTATTGGAAAAATAATGGATTTCTTTTTACTACACCTAATATTTGAGCGAACGACTTGATCGCCATAGCTCACGAACTATACTTTAATTTCAGATTTTATTCGTTTTCTCCACAAAAATCTGATTTCATCGGAAAAGAAAAGTAAGGAACACATTCAACGGCAGCAATACAAACGGACGCAATGTGATTTCGTGCTAAATTGAGCATTTCGCATTATTTATATTTATGTAAATAACTTCGAAAAGGCAAACGGCACTTTCAAATTTTGCCGCATAAAACATAATATATCTATCATTAAAAAAAGCTACATATCATAGCATATGGTTCCGGCAAATAATTATTTTTTTGGCTTCATTACCTGAGCTTGAAGGTTCCATTATTGGTTCATTAATTTATTCGGATATTTTTTGGAAATCAGGCAATTTTCTATGACGAAATAACTGCCTTTTTCTTCTTCGATTTCACAGAAATTGAAAAAAAAAAACTTAGCTTTACGGCTTAACTATGAGAACACCGGAGTACTTTTGATATTAATTTTTTCAGCTAATGATGAATAATTTTTTTTTTTTTTTTTTAGAAAATATGTACGAGTAATTTTACCCAGACTTTACATTTAAAATTAAAATTAATCCGAGAAAGCCGGATGTTCTAACCCAGTGTGCGACGTTCAAGAGGCAAAAAAAAAGCTCGTACAATCAAGTTAATATATTGAGGTGCACGGTTTGTGCATGTCTGTCCTATGGCAGAAATTTCTTCTATAGATATATGCCCATCCTGGACACCAAAACAAAAAAGTTCTTCAATTCTGACCGCAAAGCGAGCTCAAAATCTAAGGTCCGCTGGAGTGTATGAAAAGTTAATTCTTGATTTTACACAATAAAACAAGGTTGTAAGTGTACCATTGAATACGTACGCAAATTTAGGTTTATTGATAAATTTCGAATGTTGACAACAAAGTCTTTTTAAAGAAGAAAACAGAACCAACACATTCCAGGCATATTTTAAAACAAAATTAATGACCACCACAAGACAAAAAAAAACTACTAAATGAAACCACAAATGCAAAGAACGGCCATGACCATATCCATAGTTCTTATCACAAATTGTGGCTTTGACGGAAAATGGCCGCTAACCACACATACACAAACCAAGAAAATCATAAAGTGATTACAGTTGGCAAGTTTAAAAACAAATTTACCCTTGAGGCATTATGTTTCATTTACAATAAAATTAAATGCGTTAATTATAAAAATAAACAAATAAAAAATTCACTCGAAATTCTCTGACGTCCCCCCTCCGCAGCTAAGCGGTTCCTTTTTTTGTTTACGTGACTTCGGGCATGTGGACATCGCAAAAGATCATTTCAAAGCAAAAGCATTTTTGGATTGCGCCTACTTTAAGCCCCTTGCGGAAAGCACTTCGGAAAACGAATGCTTTACGAGTGCTTTACGAGTGCCCGAGTTTGAGGAAATTTTTTAACGGAGGGTCAGTAAGGTTCCGTGATAGGAGACATTTAAGACGCGAAGAATAAACGGGGTCATAAAGCGGGGCGATGATTAGAAGAAAGCTGTACCCTGGTTGGAAGTATTTCACGCTTTTAATAACGTTGATATATTGACCCTTTAACGAATAAGGGAAAAGTTGATCCCTGCATAATTTTAACAATTTCGTGCATTTACTATTTACAATATGAAGGGTTACAAGACAACCGAAATTTTTGATATCGAAATCCCTCATTGAATTGAAAATGCTTCAATATAAAAACTCGACGATTTAAAACACTCTTGCCCTGGCATTGCAATATTCCCCAGAAATATCGCACATGTACTTCAAGAGTGTCACAACTCAAAATTTGCAATTTTCGCTACAAACCCAGTTCAACCGATGATTTACAATAACAAAAACGCAACTATGAGTGTGCGAATAGGTAGACAGGTGACCTGTGAACACATTTCTTGCATTAGCCACAATTTGAAAAATTTTGATTTTTGACTCTCTTGAAGTACATGTCCGATATGTACATAAGCATAATCAAAAGCTCCCGGAAAAAGGGGAATTTGAAAAGGGAACTTTCTTATATCTGAATGATTTCAGTATCTTTCAAAACGGGGAATTCATGTATGCGAGGGTGTGCATGAATCCTGCTAACCCATTCAAGACAGATTTTCCACAGTCTGCAAAATGATATACATACCTACATATATTTTTAGATTTCAGGTGGTATGACCGCAAACGAAAACCCACAAAGCAAGAAAGAACACCAGACTTGAAATTATAATAATACAGTGTACTCTCTCATGGGGGGATTACATCTACGGGACTGAAAAAGATATCGGCTCAGAAGGAAAACAGTTGAAGAACAGGAACACTAACAGGTTTGCTGCCCGGTCTGACACATAGATGGCGTCGCTAGTATTAAATGCATATTATTTTTATATAGTGGCAACCTTCAAATGATTCGTGTCAAAATTTGACGTCTGTAACACGGCAGCCACACGTTCAATTTTTGGCTTTTAAGTTCCCATACACTCAAAACATTTTACTAACACACTCACACTTTTAGGACTTGAACGCCAACTTGACTTCAATTTTTCTTTCAAGATCCGTTTCAATTTTACGTTCAAGTTTTTAACAGCTGATCATAGTTGCATAGCATTCTAAATTGTTTCCTTGACGACGGCATTTTGAAAATAAAATTGCTTTTCAAGTTGCGTGCAGCCTACGTCATAGCTTCAATTTTAAAGAAATTTGACAACCAGTAGGTGTGCTCAACTTGAAAGCAAATTATTGAACGTGTGGCTGCAGTGTTAGTCAATTAGTTTGTGAGATAGAGCGTCTTTTGTGAAGCAACTTTTGTTATTGTGAAAAAAATGGAAAAAAAAGGAATTTCGTGTTTTGATAAAATACTGTTTTCTGAAGGGAAAAAATACAGTGAAAGCAAAAACTTGGCTTGATAATGAGTTTCCGGACTCTGCCCCAGGAAAATCAACAATAATTGATTGGTATGCCAAATTCAAGCGTGGTGAAATGAGCACGGAGGACGGTGAACGCAGTGGACGCCCGAAAGAGGTGGTTACCGACGAAAACATCGAAAAAATTCACAAAATGATTTTGAATGACCGTAAAATGAAGTTGATCGAGATAGCAGAGGCCTTAAAGATATCAAAGGAACGTGTTGGTCATATCATTCATCAATATTTGGATATGAAAAAGCTCTGTGCAAAATGGGTGCCGCGCGAGCTCACATTTGACCAAAAACAACAACGTGTTGATGATTCTGAGCGGTGTTTGCAGCTGTTAACTCGCAATACACCCGAGTTTTTGCGTCGATATGTGACAATGGATGAAACATGGCGCTATCACTACACTCCTGAGTCCAATCGACAGTCCGCTGAGTGGACAGCGATCGGTGAACCGTCTCCGAAGCGTGGAAAGACTCAAAAGTCCGCTGGCAAAGTAATGGCCTCTGTTTTTTGGGATGGGCATGGAATAGTTTTTATCGATTATCTTGAGAAGGGAAAAACCATCAACAGTGACTATTATATGTCGTTATTGGAGCGTTTGAAGGTCGAAATCGCGGCAAAACGGCCCCATATGAAGAAGAAAAAAGTGTTGTTCCACCAAGACAACGCACCGTGCCACAAGTCATTGAGAACGATGGCAAAAATTCATGAATTAGGCTTCGAATTGCTTCCCCACCCACCGTATTCTCCAGATCTGGCCCCCAGCGACTTTTTCTTGTTCTCAGACCTCAAAAGGATGCTCGCAGGGAAAAACTTTGGCTGCAATGAAGAGGTGATCGCCGAAACTGAGGCCTATTTTGAGGCAAAACCGAAGGAGTACTACCAAAATGGTATCAAAAAATTGGAAGGTCGTTATAATCGTTGTATCGCTCTTGAAGGGAACTATGTTGAATAATAAAAACGAATTTTGACAAAAAAATGTGTTTTTCTTTGTTAGACCGGGGACTTATCAGCCAACCTGTTAGACTATTTAATTTTAACCCTCACATTCCTGACTTTAGACGGATTTTAAACGAATAAATGAAAAAAAGGAATGAAAAAAACAATTCGGATTCGATTTAGATTCAGTTTCGAAATTAGTCTTATCTGGTTTATAAGTTTTTTCTAGAGCTTTAGAAATTTTGATAATTAGCTTACAGCAGTGATGCCAAGTTGAGGGAATTTACCAATTTTTAACAAAAAACCAATTGTTTGAATGGGATTTTTGTCGTTTTATTTCTATAAAAAATAGAACAAAAGGGATTGTTTTAAATCAGTCAGTCAGTACGTCAGTACAGTCGAATTTGGATATAGTGAATTAATTTTTGCACGTCCTGTTCATTTTTCGTATTAGCGAGATTGAATATTATGTTCATTATTTAGAAGCCCGTACAAATTTTTGATTCCCAAAAATAAAAAACAAATCAAATGAAGTTTTGATTAAAAAAAAGAAGTGTCCGCAAGCAAACAGTACACTGTAATAAAAATTGTTGAAAGTGTATCAGGACGATACCATAAAGATCGAAATCCGATATAAGTAAGCACTTAATTATAGATAATCATACAATGCAACGAAAAAAACAACGGAAATATAGGTACTTTTTTATGAAAAACGATTTATAATTAATTTTGAAGCCTTGATAAAACTATTTTCTGCAAAAAAAAAAAAAACTTTTACAAATTATTTAATTAGGCATGCCGGGGTTAACAAAATTTTTCCCATTTATTTAATGCATCTTGCAGGGTTAACAAAATTTTCCGCATTTATTTAATGCATTATGCAGTAAAGGGTTAATCATATTAATTTTTCATTTCGAGTTCAAATAATGATTGTAAATGGTTTAAGATTATCCTTGATTTCCAAAATAACCCGGAAAATTCCTGCAAATATTCAACACACGCAAACATGTGAAACCGTTTACAATCAAAAGCACAGCTGATTGAATTGTAATGATTATTAATCGAAATTGAACTTTACCAGTTCTGGTGCATTATGATAATAATCGGGGGAGTGTTACTGTACCTACTGTAGTTAGTAAATAAATAGAAAAACTGCAATCATTTTTATCGATCTATTGTCAAATTGATTATCTAATGTTCCAAAGCGTTGGTTCCCCCACTGCCACTGCCACTGCGGCTGACTTGAGGTTTTTTTATTTGAATCCCGAACTTACATGAGACGACGACTCATATCCACAATTGTTTATTCCGCTCTTATCGATGGCAAAGCTTTTACTGATGTCGGTATTGTTGTTGTAAATATAATTGTTGTTGTTATTGTAAATATAGTTATTATTGTCGTTGATATTACTATAATTTGTTTGATTCCAAGTGTCAACGACGTTGTTGTTATTGTTACTGGCAATTTGCAAGTGGCTCTCTGGCGACAAAAGCGAATGAGCGAAAACAAGCGAGAATTCTTGTCGCGGCGGATATTCACAATTTTGCATTGCAAATCAATATTTCAGTACATAAAAAAAATAAATAAAATAAAAATAAATACACCAGAAACTGCATAAATAAATACTTATATTGAGAGCATTTAATTTCGAGTAATTTTATGAATAGAAAAAACAATTTCACGCCATTTATTTTGAACAGGCGGACGCGATTTGCTGGCGGATGGCGGAAGGCGGGAGGCGGGAGGCAATTAGCAACCCAAAATGAGACGACTCGAAATCAGAGCGAAACGGAATGGACCGAAATGGAATGGACCGGAACGGAATGGAGTAGAACGGATGGCACGGGGGTCGTCACTATTTCACTAGTCCAATTGGGACTGGCTCACTTCGGGATGGAATTGTTGTTATTGACGCCAGGCACACATCACATCACATCATTTCACTTCAGCACATCACATGCTTCAAAGGCGATTCCGGGGATATAAACATACATATTTTTTTTTTTAACCAATTACGTATGTAGGTACTTAATTCTTTCGGTGACACTCAGTGAAATTATTGTTATTGTCACTATTTCTCGGGTAATGTGAATTATTTTTCGACTCAATTGTTTTCATTTTCTTTTTCATCCGATTAACGATTTTGTTTCCGAGCCGGAATGTGTTGACGATAAAAACAATAAAAACCGATTGCGATCAATTGACTCGCTGGCTGTCTGACCAAACGACCGACAGTGTAAATAGAGTGAACAGAATGAACCGAACTGAACTAGCTGACTGAGTGAGTGACTGACTGAATGACTGACGGAAGACCTGACGTTGGTGCCAGCTGGCAGCAGAGACGGAGACAGAGACGAAGGCAGCAGCGGCGTCGCCGTCAACGCTAACGTCAGCTGTGAGCTGCGGTTCGGCGGCGTTGGTACGTCAAAAAGTACGGCGACAAAAACAATAAAGAAGTAGAAAGAAGCAAAAAAAAAACCAAAAAAAAAAAAAAAAAAATTAAGTAAAGAGCATTCAAAGTGGAAAATAAGAAGACGCAGAAGAAGTGGCAGTTCAAGAAGACAGCGAAGAGCAGTGAGGGGAACCGAGAAGATGAAAAAGTTTTAATTTGATACTGCAAAAAGAACGTTTAGCAGCGGTTCGATTGTTGCCGTTGCCCTCATCTCTCTCCTTCTCTCTCTCTCTCTCTCTCTCCCCCTCTATCACCCCTCTCCCCTGTCCTTTCCACACCTTTCGCCGCACTCTTCACAACAACGAACGTTCTGCTTTGCCTTCCCGATTCTACATTTATTTCTGGGTCTGTTTGTGTTTCTGTTACTGCTTCCGTTGCCCCGGAAGGTATGTATGTATGTATGTATATCCTCGATATAATAAAATAAGCTTGTCCGTATGTTTGTTCGTTCGTATGTACGTATGTTTGCATGTGCATTGTATGTGTGTGTGTGTGTGTGGAGAGTACGAGAAGTATCTCGCCGCAATCTCGCTCCTCTAGTGGCGACGCGGAGCAGATGATGTGTGATGCGAAGATTTTACGTGGATACAAAATTAATGTAGCTAGGCAAGGCTGTATGTTCGTATGTTTGTACATACATACATATGTATATAAGCATATGCACGCCTAAAAGGCTGCTGCTGCAGCTCTTGTACATAATAATACAGTGCTCTAGCGCACAATGTACATAAGCGAATGTAAATATGCGACGAAACCAACAACAACAACAGCAACAACAATTACATGAAGAACAAAAACAGCTAAAACATCTCAGAGTGCAACCGAATCGCAGTATCGAATCAGCAGTTGTCGCAGCTGCGTTGCTGCCTTATTTTGGGAGTGCAATACACCAACAACAAAAATAATAATAACAACAAAAACAGCCACAGCACGACATAGCAAAAGCAATAGCAACAGCAACCAACGAACCAAGGCAACCAAATCTACTCACTCGTTTTGTACGTACATACACACGTAGGTATCTACATAGTATGCAGAAACGAAGCCCAAGCGCAAAATGTAGATGATTTAAAGGTATAACGACGACACAACGCGAAAACTGAGCAACAAAAACCAAAAAAAAAGGAGAGAAAAAACAGAACAAAAGCGAAAAACCAATAAAAAAAAATAAAAAAAACAGGGGAAAAATCCTACCAAGAAAACCAAAAACAAACAAACATAGGTACAAACACACCATTAAAAGCTATTTTAAAGAGTCGACGACAACTCTAGCCAAAAGAAGCTAAAATAAAATAAAAATATTGCACAAACATGTTGCAGAAAGAATATTGCAAAGCTAACTGTTTTAGAACCACCACAATAAACAGAGAGAATCAAAATTTATTAACTTCCAATCGACGAAGAATTCTGACTCGATTGGGTTGGAAAAATTTCACGAAACTCCGGTAGGAACCGGTTTCGGCGCGATCTAATTTATTCTGCACTTTTGTTGCGAAAGTCTCTAACGAAGCGCAGCAAACGGAATGTGGGACAAACAATTTATCGCAGAAAAATCTTTTTTTTTTTTTTCTTTCGTTATTTCTCTCTTCCATTCAATCATTCGTTTTCTTTTATCGCGCTTTCATATTTTCTTAAGTTCACTTGATGTTGAGACCAACAGCCAACACACATTCATAGGCATATATGTATGTATGTTCAAACATTCATACATTCCTAACCGAACCAAGTCTTCTCTACGCTCGATCAAGAATTTTAGTTGCGAAAATTAATCCAATTCCATTTCATACTGTGCTCAGAGTTAAGCTCTCGCCAAAAAAGAGAAAAAAGAAGAAAGAAGAATATATTTATTGTAGGTACTTATACTAACTTATAAATAAGTTCCAAAACTTTTAAAATAAATTCCAATTGGACTTACAATTTCCGTTTAAGATTCATCGATTGATATGCTCTCAATCAATACGCAATCCAAAAACAACAACAAGTTCATTTCATGTGCAACAAACAGAATGTATGCATGTATGCAAGTACAATATCCCACACAAAGGTCTTCGGTTTTAATCTCGAAAAATCGCAATGTTTCTTTTCTTTAACATATATTCGTGTCTTTAAAAGCACAAGTTTTTTATTTTGCAATAAGATTTTTCTTTCTCTTTGCTTTTTTCGGACTGCTTTTATTGTTTTTTTTTATATATATTTTTTTTTTCTCCTTTTTTCCAAATTCCAGTTTCGGTTAAGTAGTCTTCGCACTGCGGTGATTTTCGTTTTCTCAGATACACATTCTCATCTTTCTAATCGACGCATTACTTCGGCACACACGAGCCACAACGCATCACATCGCATCGCATCGTACTTCCCCTGCCCTGCCCAGCTAGGCCCCACAGTATGTTGCTAAAGTTTACAAATATTCAAAGTTGCTTCGGCTGCTGCACAAAACAAACGCACACAACACACTTCGCCGAAGCCCTGTAATCGTTTTGTTGCGAGCATGAAAGGCGACTGATTTTCGCGATGACGACGGTGCGATGCTAAGTGTTGTTGTCAGCTCTGCTGCTAATGCGGCTAGCGCTAGCGCTGCTGCGAGTAACAAGACACAAAAGACGATGGAGAAAAAAAAAGAAGAAGTGGAAGTGGAAGGAGCACAGTAAGCACTGCGAGCGAACTAACGGCAACGAGCTATCCATTCGCAATCGCAGTCGCAGTCACATTCGCCATTCGCAGATTACATAGAATCATGGTGTCTGATTTGACAACAACAACAATAAAAACAACGAAAACAACAAGCAAGCCGAGCGAGCGAGTACCAAATCGAAACGACCGTGGTGAAATGGCATAAAGCAGGCAGCCTGGCAGGTAGTTGAATTGGAGGCGTGAGAGAAACAAACAATCACCGTAGCTTAACATTCACGTATGCCAACATATTGACAGAGTGAAAAGGAGAAAGGGAGTGTGTTGTGGTTTTTTTTTTTTTTTTTTTTTTTGCTATTCGGGTGGGGACGAAACGAATTCGGGTCACAAAAGGAGCGAATGATTTAGGAAAACAAAATATGGACATATTTCATTGTTTTGCAGGGGAATTAAAAACCGCTCAATCAGATACTTCGCATCAAAAGCGCCTCTAAAAGCATTCAATAGGGCATTAGGAGAAAATTAAATAAATAAATAAATCAAATAAAATAAAATAAAATAAATTAATTAATTTGTTTTCGTGTCGCAAGTAAATCTATAATTCCCTATACTAAGTTTACACCACCCCTAATCGTAAAATCCGATCTACACTTCATCAATTTAAAAAGCAACCTCTCAATACTATTTTTTCTAAACATTAAAGCCAAAAAAATCCGGTTATGTTTCACAGTGCTGTCTCTGTCGCCGCCGCCGCTGCCGCCACCACCACCAATTCTCCACACATTCAAGGGTCATAAAAGAAAAAGAAGAAATTCAGCAACAATGACTGTAATGAAATTCCCTTCCGGTTATACCAACCGAGAGACCCGACCCGACGCGACCCGATGCTATCCGATCCGACCGCTATATCTATCTAATTTCATACTACATCATCACACCAAAACAATGTCCTCCCTCCTCCTCCCTCTATCGAACCCAAAATGCCAAAAAAAAAAGGAAAGAAAAATATTGTGCCTCGCACCCAAGCGCAACGAGTGGTGGAAGAGCAAAGAGCAACTTTGAGTTTGCCGCAAAAAGGTTTCGTTCTTCCTGCCATTGCTTGTGCCTCTGAGCACAGCAACACACAAAAACCAACAACAATCGCTCCAACTACCACCACCATACATATTACAAGACAAGCAACATGGGGCCAAGACCACTTAGCGAAACATGCGCTTCCACCTTTCGCACCATATTATGTATGTATGTATATTTCTGCGCGGTCATCGTGTATCACTCACTCTTCGTTAATTCTTGCTAACATATTTAGCCTTCTTTTCTTCATTTATTATTATTAAATCTACCACTGTCGGAATCTGCTACGAAAATTAAACTGTTTAACGATGGCAACGATGTGCCAGGAGGCAGCCAGACCAAAAGCAACAGCAAAGGCAGCGCCAGAGGCAGAGCAACGTCGATAAGTCACCACACAATTTGCAGCATTAAAGTTTTGTGTTCTTTTCATTTTTTGTTGCTCCTCTTCTTTTCCTTCGTTTGCTTAACATACTGCCATCGGGTCGGGTCAACGCAGTCCGACAAAAATCGAGCTGAGAGCAAAAATTTCATTTCATGCCTTTTCATTCCAATACACTTCAATTACAATGTTTAGTGGAGAACCGATTTTCTTTCTTTTTTCTTTCATTTTTTCTTCCTTCCTTTCCCATTGTGCTCTGGCGGTGTAGCAACAATCATGCTCATAAATCAGTTCAGGCGAATGAGCGTGTCGACAGCTAATAAGATTAAGGGTTGCCACACGCATGCAAATTGTCTCACACACAAGTCCCTTTTTGAAACAAAAAATCATTATATTCGCCCCCACCGTCCCCCACACACTACACAAAATTAATGGAGATATTAACTCTAAAATTAAATTAAATTTAATCTTAATTATGTTTACTTCCTCCACCAAATTCGTTTGATTCCGGTCTTATGGCAATCCTTAAATAATCGAAATAACTACATTTAATTCGAACACAAACAAACAAGCGTGACAAAACAGAAAACAAAAACAAACAAAAAAACACTCACTCACTAAATCGACCGAACACTGCTCAATTCAATTCAATCCAATCTGATCCAATCCGACCCAACCAAATAAACAGCACCAAACAACAACAACAACAACAAAAATAACGAAAATAACAAATGCCATTCATTCAACCAACTCAATAGCCTCAGCAACAGATACAGATACGGCAACAACAATAATAATAACAACAACAAAAGCAATAACAACAGAAGCCGACGACGACGACATCAAGTGCGAAAATACTTAAATGTTGGCATAGAGCCAATTGGTCTCAACAGGGAGGCAGGCGGCAGGCAGGCGCACAGACAACATGTTCGAAGCCAACAGGTCTGACGACAAGCTAAAAATAGCGGACGTAACGACCTGAACGAACGCAGACACTTTAAATGCGAACGAACGACGAACGAACGACAAGCGAAAAGGAAAAACAAAATATAAGTTGAAGTTGGGAACACGCCGCCGCCGCCGACAGTGATTACGCTATTTTCCATAATAAATGTGTGGTAAAGCGACCTTCCGGTACGGCAGCAGCCATACAGACACGATACAACAACGATACTGCGAATAGCTACAAAATTGCTCTTGCTGGGCACGAGATGACGACGACAAGACTGTGAGAATTAGACGAGCAAACACACACTTGAAATCAAGCAAACGACCTTCTTGCTCTCTGTACTCGCCTTAATGAGTGCCGCTCTGCTGCTACTACTGCTCTCACGGGGCCAAAATCGCGCAACGAGTCCTCTCTGTTTACACAAATGAGCGGCGGCGGCAGCAGCAGCTATCAAATCATCATACCGACATGCCGAACGCCGAATGTCGAATACCGACTGCTGTTTGCCGACTTTTCGGAACAACAAACGAGCAAATGAGTGTATGCCCGAATGGTTATGCACGAGCAAACAGACAAGCAGGCAGGGAGGCTTTGCTTTTCAACTTGCTCACTCGCTACTAATCATCCGTTCGGGTTTTCAATGTTGATTCATTCAACAGCGCAACGCCTGTTGGGACACAAGAGCCCATTCGGTTTGCGGAAGCACAGCAACAATTGGGGTAAAAGAATTCACATTCACAACAAAAAAGAACACAATGCAAAGGCGGCAGATGTTGGCGCACTGGAGCATGCTGTGCTCGACGAGTGTCGTCGAGTGCCCGACTCTGCCGCCACTTTACTCTCGACTTGTCAACGGCGACGACGACGACAAGGTTTATTGTCAGTGAAAAAGCGCACGCATCGTTGGAATGTGGGGCAGCGACTTTGTTGCAGTCAGCGTCGCAGCGGGCGCCGACGTCGACGGAGCTATGCCGGCAGCAGCAGCAACAATTACAGCTTGCTCAACGAAACTCAGCTGTTTGCATGCTCGCTTTACTCTTGTAGGTTGCGGTTGCGGTTGCGACGACAGCGACAGCGGAAACGATGATGACGATGATAATGAAGGCATGAAATACGAGCGAATTAAACGGTCGAGCGGGCGGGCGGTCGCTCGGCTCGGTCTGGCTGATAATCGTCGTTCGAACGTACATTTATAATAAATTCGCTGGAATATGGCGTTTGGTTTCAGATTATCTTGGGCGGGCGACGAACGAATATATAGAGAAAAGCGCACTGAAGACCATGAAAACCAACCAGCAATGCCAATATAAGAAGATTCCAACAATAATTTTGCAGTAACAAAATAAAGCGGAAATTAGAAAGTATTGGAAGAAATTATAACGATTTTTTCTATTATCACTTTTTTTGGCTCGCCGTTCGGTCGAAATCTCATCGAAATCGAGATTCGATATTCGAGGGAAAGAACAGGGGAACAGCTCGAGCAGCAAGCGAATACGCGCGACAAGAAATTCTACATCGTAATCGCTGGCCAAAACAGCAAAACGTCATATGCTCAGCCAATTCAACGAATGAGCGAGTATAAAGCAAACATCAATGCGACAGAGAGAGAGAGAGAGAGAGAGTAACACAGAATGGGAGAATGAGAGACAAAGTAGTCAAACAGCTGAGAGCGCCGCCAATATCTAGACAAAAAAGTGCATGGTTGCCTACTGTTTCGAAAAACCGTTAACAAATTGAAGGGATTTTATTTAATAGCCAAAAAAAAAATTTTATTTTATCAAATTGGTGTAGTGAATGTTTAAAAATTTTTTTTAATTTAATTAAAAAAGTTTTTATATGGTTCAAAAAATTAGATAACTCTAGCAACCCTAGCAACAAAACAAATACCAGCCAACTTGTTCCCGGCAAGCTATTCACATTTGCTTGCTACACAAAAACACAAACGACCGCTATGAATGGCAAGGCAACGAAAAAGAC
The DNA here is from genome assembly GCA_020466095.1 of Chlorops oryzae. Taxonomy (NCBI): domain Eukaryota; kingdom Metazoa; phylum Arthropoda; class Insecta; order Diptera; family Chloropidae; genus Chlorops; species Chlorops oryzae. Next base: position 38,512,560 of record CM035808.1, read on the forward strand.
CACCGCTACTATACACAAACGCACACACACAGTCTCCTAACTACGCTGCGTCATTTAAGTCCGTACCGCTTCGTGTGCCGTGTGACTTTGAACGGAGAACGCAACACGACAGCGACGACGGCAACAATGCCGCTGGTATTAACCGTCTACTGTTTATAAAAGAACTTGCATGCGAAAAGTGCCGAATGTTCGTCGCTTTACAGACAACACGACGAGCAACTTGTCGGCGTGTAACCGCCAATGTAACAGGCGATCAGACAAGCATAAGGCATGACAGCAAGCGAAGAAACAGCAGCGCAACATTCGAGCGGTGCCGCTTGCTGCGTTGTGCCATGTGCTCGCATCAAAAGCCAACGAGTTTCGGACAATTCGTTGTCGCTGCGTTTGTTGTTTTTGTTGCTTTTGCTGTCGGCTTTGTGTCGTTGCTGGGGGTTGAGTGAGATGTTCGTGTAGTAGTTTCGTTTTGCTTTCATTCATTGCAACACAAAGAATACACGCGAGACGACAAGAGCACGAACCACAGAGAGCAAGAGAGAGAGCGAGAAAAAAGGCGATACTTTCTGCTACGTTTATACCGGTAAACGATTATCTACGTACCTGCTCGCTCGTATTATTTTTCGCTTTGTTTTGTAAACAATTTGACTAGTCGATTTGTTGTGTTTCAAAAGATTGCTCTTCCGACTGAGAGGCAGCAAGACAGAGAGAGAGAGAGAGAGAGAGAGAGTGCGAGAGCGCGAATTCTCACAGTTGCGCGGGTTAGGTTTGTTGTTTTGACGTTTTGAGGCGCTGCCATGTATTTATTATTATTTTTTTCTATCAATTTTTAATTTTTGTTTTCTTTTATTGAGCTTTAAGTTTTTCATATTTATTCATTTTTTTTTAAATTACTTTTTATTTTTTCAGCATTAAATTCGTTTTAACACACAAATCAGCGTTGGTTCTTTTATTATTATTATTACTTTTTTTTTGAATGTAGATAGAGTATTAAAAAAGTTTGCCTACACTTTGTTATGATTATTTTTGTTGTGTACAACAAATGCAAACTACTTGGATGGGAGAATAAAATAGAAGGTTGCCCCTTTGCATTTTTTCCTTTTCGAAATTTATTGAAGATTTTGTGTTGCTAGCCAGGCTTAGGGGTGGGGTGATTTTGTTTTTACAAGTAAGTAGCTTTCTTTATTTTTTCCTTTCTCAGGGTTGTTTGTTGAAGGCAGTTTTTGAAGGGTTTATAATAATGTACATATGTACATACATAGGTATGTAGTATATACGATTATTTGTGCAGAAGAACGCTTCAAATATACAGTCAAACTTCCATAACTGGAACTTCTTCAACTCGAATTTTCTATATCTCAAACTGAATCGGGTGGCAAAATAGCGAATATTTTATAAGTATAAATTTTCGTTTCTTTAACCTTTTGATGTCCGAATATTAATCCGCTGTCTATAACTATTCTTTTGCGACTGATAACTTCGAAAAAAATAACTTCCCTTTGCAAAATGGTAATGTATTTTTTTGTTTAAGCATTAATCTACCAAATTCCATTAAAATTGCCAAATTTTTCTTTGTCATATAGTCGTAGCAGCAGAAAGAGAGAATGTTACGTACATATATGCAACATCGGGCATCAAAAGGTTAACTCGAAGTCCCTATAACTCGAACTATTTCTTTAGAAAATGTTGGTTCGATTTGTGGAAGTTGGACTGTGGTCCTGAAAAAATCATAATCGGCTAATTAAGTTTTGTTCCAACCATGCTAAAAACAACACTGTTGCCATAGTAAAGGGGAATCTCTACCAAATTAAGGTGAATTTTTGTTTTGCCCGGGAGGGAATTAGGAGAGAAAAGTCTTAAGGAAAAATTTTATGGGACCGAGATTTTGTTGTTTAGAACCAAATTTAAGACAAATTTAGAGTTATGTATGTATTTTGAGATATTCAGGGGATGAGTCTCCTAAAAAACTGGCACGAATGCTTAACATTGGTTCCTTCAGAAGAAAAAAAGAGGGGAAAAAATTAAAAATATAAACCAAATAACGAGTAAATCCAATTCAACGACACCCAGCATCATTATCATCACTATAAATATGTACAAGAAGGAGAGTAAAATACTCGAGGACGACGGCAATACGAACTTAGCTTAACAAAAGAGAAGAAAAGAGGCAAAAAAGTACCAACAAAATTCGAAAAAAGGAGCAGATGCAGAAAAGTAACGAGATATCTTAAAGAAAAGATATTCGAAAACAAAAAACAAAAAAAATAAAATAGATGCAAAGTAAAAGCAGAACTCGTGATAAGATAAAAAGAAGAAAAAACTTCAAGAAGCAATAAAATAAAAATCGAAGAAGTTGAAGAAGATGATGAAGATGAAAAGAAAAGTCAAAAGAAATACAATTTCTCGTTACAATGAAGTCAGTTTAGACGCGCAGTTCTTTTCAGTGAAATTGTCGCACGAATGCAAAGAAACGAGACAACAATTCAACACGACTGACGACAACGGCAGCAGCAACAAAAACAACAGCTGCACATCGTCTGAACACGTTCAGCACTAGCTAGTGTTGGCTCTTCCCAACCGAAAAAAGCTATCAGGAGCACAGGAATGCAAGAAATGCGCAATGCAGAAGTTGCAAGGAACGAAATTTGTTGGAAACGAGTCGCTGCTGCCGCCGCTGCTGGTGCCGAGAGAGAGAGAGACTCGCAAAGAAAACGCCATGTTGTTTAGATTCTACTTAGTAAACATGACAAAAGAATAAAACAAATAAAAGTGGAAGAAAAATGGAAATCAAACGAAATACAAAAATTAAAAGCAATGCACGAATTTTCTGCTATTTCTTTGTTTTGTTATTTGCTTTTTACTTTATTTTTATTTGCGAAAGCGACACCCTCATCGACTGTGGCGTCGACGTTGGCAGCGTATGCGGCACTGATAAGCCTAAACGTGCAAATTTATTTGAATTTTGTTTTTTTAAATTTTATATCTGCGATGAAATGAGTTCGTCTCTTTTAACCCATCTATGACCGTAGTTCTTTTTTAACACATTGGATGAATGAGTTCACAATTTTCAACCCATTTATGACGATCGAATTTTGTTTATGAAAGAGTTCGTTCCTTTTAACCCATCCATGACCGTAGTGGTTCCATTTTTAACAAATTTGATGAAATGAGTGCATAATTCTTAACCCATTTGTGACGATAGCATTTTTCTTTATATGTGACGAAATCAGTTCATATCGTTTAACCCATCCATGACCCTAGTGGTGTTTTTAAATTATTACTTTAACCCTTCAACCACACAATTTTAGAGATTTATAGCGCTTGATATACATACATACCATTGCTATTAGCCATTCAACTTACGTGGAAGACAAATTTATCCCTTCTGCGTTAAAGGGTTAAATGGTAAGATTAACTTAATGAGTGAACTTTTCGATCAATTGAGGATTGAGCCTGGAATTCATTTGAAATTTTCTTCATGATTTTAAGAGCGTCTTGTTTTGACTTACATTGGACATTCGAAAACGTGAAATGTCCGAAAACGTGATCAGAGGCTCTTTTTAAATTGACCAATATAAAAAATGTGAATAGAAATTTCTTTTAAAAATTCTTACATTCTTAAAATCGCAGTGAGTAAACATTTTTAAGATTTAAGTGGATCGCACATACAGTCATGTAATATATAATAGGGACAGTACTATAACTTTATTCCGATGTTAAAATTTTTTTAATAAAAATCAAGGTTGTTTACTATTTTCTCATTACACAATGTTGTACTGAAATGGAACTTTGGATAACTTGAGTTTTTTTTTTTAGCAATAACTACTAGTTGAGCCATTTACTAGGTTTTTTTGCTAGGCAGCACACGTTTTAAGTTGTGCGAAATAATAGGGACACGATTATTTTTTGTGATCAAAAAATGTTTAGCAGTGTTAAGTAGTTAAATAAGCAATTATCGGTGGATTAATAAGAGCCTTATTTTAAAACAATCCAATTTCTCATAATACTCTATTACGGATAGCTGTCGAGAAGCAGTATTGGCCGCGGAAGGTACTTTGCCTTAGCCGAAAGAAAAATAGTGCAGAAAATGAAGAATCAAGGAAAGTCGATAACAGTAATATCTAATACCATGCAGTGCTCTTAAAATAAGGTCTTCAATGTTTCCATCATGTCCTAGACACTAAAGGAAAAAGCGAAAGTCCTTAACATTTTTCGACAAGGGGGCTTGACTAATACTCCGAGCAAAACCCTTTTAAAAGTTCAAATGGACTGCAATTTGCACTGGATGCCTTAACAACATTCCGAACTATTCGGGGGAGGCTTCAAGAAGTTGGTCTGAAAGGAAGATCCACAACTACATAGCACAAACGTTGAAATTTTCTAACACACATCTTCTGCGAAAAATTTGGGCAATGGTGTTCCTATGTTTTGCCTTAACCTATATTTTGCCTTAAGATGGACGAGAAATAATGTTTACCGTCAGATCCGAACAAATTTATTTTGGTTTCTTTGTTTGTTTTATATTTTAACCGCTACTCTTTAAGGATCTCCGCCTGAGAGCCTTCGAGAGATAATGTCTAAGTAGGATCTTTCCAAAGATCCTGTAACTCCTCGGTATTGATCAATAATGCGACAATAATACACGGTTTTAAGTTCGCTCGTATTATATTTCTCTTCTTAGTCGTGCCCCCTTTTTTTTTCTTTTTTAAAACTATTACATCAATTTTTAATATTCAAATCCTAATCGTTTTAAGTCTACTACAATATGTACATTTATTTATATTTCAAAAAGCGCTGGTTGTTATAAAACTTACCTACTATTGACAATGCGTCTCACCACTGTTGTCAGATTTGTAGGGGAATATTCCCCTAAATGTCTCAAAACAAGCCCAAAATTCCCTAAAATTTGATTTTTAAATCTTCTAAAAACAAATTAGGCCCCATAAAATTTTCTCTAGCCCATATCTTTTTTCCCATATCTCGATCAGCTGATGACGCTTAATTCAATGAATGGCACTTCCTTATTATATTTTATTAACCCATTTCCTAACCTCCAATGAGTCATTTACTAGTGTTTTTTAGATTTGTTAAATCTTTCTATTTCTACATATTAATCAGGAATCGAAAAAAATAACGGTTATGCAAATTTCACTTCAAAAGCTGAACTTGAAATTTCCGTTGGCGTTGAATGGGTTAAATAAATGCTTTTTTTTTACAAATCTTTGAGCATGGAATGAGAATGGCATATGATTTCTAATAAAAATTAGGTAAATATGATATTTTCTATGCATTCGGCATGAATGGGTTAAAAAATTAAAAAAAAAAATGTATTCGATAAGAGCTTTCTATTTTGATTTCTGACACAACGGCATATTTCAATATAAACAGGTAGCTTGACGGTGGTAGGGGCAGGTGAAGTGTCAGCGGTTGGAGATCAGGGAAAAGAATTGCTAAACGAAATAAAAAGTTTTTAAACAAAACGAAGAGGATTATATAGAGAGCACACAAAATTGATAAATTCAAATGAATGTGGGTATTAAAAAAAAAAAAAAAAAACAAATAAGGAGAAGAAGAAAAACAAAAAACAACCTCGAGTACGCAACTGAGTTTGTTATACATATGTACCAATAAATATATAAATATGTATAGCGTAGGAAGCAATGTATTTGTGTGGATATATGCATACATATGTATGTATGTATATATTTTAACGTGGTGGCGAATAAATGACTCCGTGAAATTCCGTTTTTTTTCTTGCTCGCATTAAAATAATAAAGAACGAAACGCAATAGAATGAAATTGAAGATTGATTTTGAAAAGTCGAAGGTAACGAGGTACATACGAAACTTATATACAGATAAATATACAGATAAATATTAAGATAAATAAGTATACATATGTATATCTACAGTCCACATATATTTTTAGAAAAATCAATTGAGGTTATTTTAAAAATATTATGCAAAGAAAGTGCACGAGGCAGAGAAAGCGTAAAGGGAATACCAGAGAATAGGAGATTTAAGGAGGGAGAAAACTTTTCAGAACTGTAGCAAAAGAAACTTTGACATTATCGATTTTTTTTGGTTTCGCATACACACACATACACACACACACGCAGGCAGAGGCGAACTTTCAAATGTAGCGACAAAAAGACAAAATGAATTGTCGACGACGACAACCCCCCATCCACCATATTTCATTTCACAGTGGGTAGCTAGCCACCCACTCATAAAAAGACTGCGTGTAGGCCTGGCTGGTTGGCTACCCTACCGCGTTCCAGCCTACCCTTTCGTTGAGTGTGGCGCGAACGGGGATTAAGTGGAGGTGGACGAGTTGTTGGAAGTTGGAGTGAAAAAAATCACAAAAAAAAAAGAAAACTGCGGACAAGTCTATAAAATGAAAGAGCCAAACTGCAATGGCAGCGGGGGCACAACTGAAAAGGACAGCGGCATCGCATCATTTGCGAGTGTGGCTCAATAAAATATGTTCATACCTACAAAAAAAAATATATATATATAAATTTAAAAAGAAACAAAAATTATAAATGAAATAAGCTTCAATTTGAATCCCAGGAGAATGAATTTTTATAGGTACAGAATTCCCCGGATATAAGCATTCCCCGATATATACGCATGCGAATTTGTGTCATTTGCCTTAAATTTTCATACCAGAAGCCCCGTTTATAAGCACTATTTTTCGTGCATTTTGCACGGTGCTTATATCCGAGGAATACTGTAGCGAGAAAAAGTTCAATTCTGTGAAAATATGTGGGGAGAAATGATGACCCCGCTTGCACTTACCTCAATAAAAGCACACCGATCGGTCATCAAATAGACTTCGAAGCGTTATTTGCACACATACAAATATAAATATATAAATTCTTCGACATATTGTTCGAATACGATCGTACAGTAGATTTTTTGGTGTGTTTTTTCAAATAAATTTCTCTTCAATTTTCATTTATTTTAATCACTTTATTAAGTTTGTTTTTCGGTCTCATGGCTCATTGGAGTTAATGCCAATTTTTGATTTTTATATTATTTTTGTAACTCCGAAGCGGATATATTGGGCGTTGAGAATACACAGATACAATCTTTAGTTAAATAATCACTGAAAGAGGAGAGCCAACAACAAATGAAAATGTACGACCAAAAAGTAGCAGAAGCAATGGTTAAAGCATAAGAAGAAGATGTAGGGGGAGATGGAAAGGAGAGATGGGGTGTTAGAGTGAGAGAGTGAGAGAGCAAGGAGGAGGTTGGGTGGTAGTGGCCTACTACAGCGAAAATTCAAAAGAGTTTAGAACACACAACAAATTGGGAAGAGAGCTCAATCGGTGCTCGTTGCTTAATTCTCGCTGCTCGCTTGACGACGCCAATGATGATGATGATGATGATAATGATGATGGCCGTGTTTTTCGGTTTGCATTTTTACACACGAAATTCTTGTAAAATTGGAGGAATACGACAACGAAACGACGAAACCGACACTTCCGGAGGCGCTACTACAACTGAAGAGAGTAGCAGAAAAAAGAGGATAAAAAGGTACAACAAAAAAAGAACATATAGAAACAAAAACACTTAGAACGGGTATGACGTACGTACAACGTACGTAGTTTCAGTACGAATTGTGTAAGGTAGAAAGGCTGCATGTACATACATATTTACATATACATGTATGTGCATATGTAGCGAAAGTTATGAACGACTTTTCGTTCCATGAGGACCCAAAAGGGTTGAGAGAGAAGCGTAGATATAAGAACAACAAGCACACAAATGAATACAAAAAAAAAATATATATATACTTATATATATAAAGAAAAAGAAATAAATGAATTCTCAGTCTTCTTAACTCGCCTCCAGCTCATGTGCCTGACTCTCAAACACACGCCATCAAAATCGACTGCCAACATTCACCCGCAAAATGCATCCCACACATCCCCCCAGCAAACCCAACTGCTGCCTGCCAACCCAACCAACCAACCCAACCAACCAACCCAACCAACCAACCCAACCAACAACCAACCAACCCAACCAACCAACCCACCAACCAACCAACCGACCATCCAACAGAGCGACCAAGTGCCGCACGCTACTGCCTAACAAGACTCCTAGCCTAGAATCGCAACCGTCGTCAGCGCTTTGGGAATAGCACTGCAGTCAGTCAGGCATTTATTCAGTCAGTGAGTCAGTCAGCCGACCGGAGCAGGCCCAGGCCCAGGCCCAGGCTCAATTGCATGCTGCTCTCGTCTTGTATAAAGCACACTCAAGAGCTTCGTTCTTATTGTTGCTTTTGTTGTTGGTGTTGTTGTTGTTGTTGTTGCTGCTGTTGCGGCTTGATTCCTTCTCCCCTTTTCGTATTGTCCGTGGGTACACACGAGGTGCCACATTATTGAATGTTGTTTGTGGGTGACGACGATAGCGCTGACGTTGACGATGTGTTGTTGTTTGTTGTTGGCATTTTCGGTGATACATAAATGCATTATTGGCAACGAACACGCTTCATGTATGCATGAAATGCATAGATGCAATGTTGCCCATTTATTTCTTCTTTTTTTTTTTACCTCCGCACGCGCGCGCATTCTTAACGAAAGCTTCACCGTGACATCGTCATTTTGATATTCCTGCCGTTTTTTTTTATCTTCCTCTTGCTTTTCTTCTTGTATTTTCTTCGTCTGAACTCTTGCTCTCAACGTCAACGGCGCGGGGCGCACAGAGTTTTATTGGGAAGCCTTGGTTGAGTTCATTTCGATGGTCGTGTGTCTTGAGATCAAAAAAAGTGGGTAAATTTTTCTTTTATTGGTTGGCTTTCATCATGTAGCAAGCATTTCTTTGTTCATGTAACGATTGTAGAGGATTGAATTTTAATAATTTTATAGAGTTTTCAGGTGATTCAGAAATCAACATGGACGACTGGAGTGGGTTACAGTTCAAATAAAGAGTTCGAGTCCGTCCTTTGATGGCCCAAAAGAAAGAAATCAAATTCTTTAAGATCATTGAGTTATTAGACTAAGATATCGGAATTTAACCCAATAACAGCCACTGCACCAAAACAGATACTCAAGAAAGATAAAAGTTCTCTCATCGTCAAATTCCTTGCTGCATTTTGCGTCTAGAATCCAGACGGACTTTATTCGAATTTATAAAAAACAAGTAAGGGTGTTATAGTCAGGCGACCCCGACCCAGACACACATGTTTAAAATTTTTTGAACCACGCCCAAAAAACAGGACCACTAAGAAAGAATATTCAACAGGGTTTTTAAGGCCATTAGGGCCCCATTTACCGTCTTTTGTTAAATTTCTTTATGAAAACCGACCCTTTATCACGCCCACTTTTGCAATTTGTTTGAATTATATTCGGAGGCTTAAATATACGCTCAAATTCTAAGTTTCATTGAAATATTTTGAAAAAGTCAGATTTGGAGGCAGTTTTGGGATTTTTGTGACAGACCCTAGCACTGGAGGCGCCCTTAATAATGAAACGATCAATGATATTTTTTGAGAGGATGTTTATGGCTACAAAGGAAGCCATCAAGTCCCATTCGAATTTCAGTTGCGGGAGTCAATTTTCGAAAAACGCCCTTCTGCCACGCCCACTTGTATAGTTTTCGGAAATCATATTACTTGCCTTTAAACATCTTCAAATATCAAATTTCATCAAAATATCTTGGAAAAAATTCGGTATTAGAGCAGTTTTTGTGATTTTCATAACAGACCCTAGTACTGGAGGTACCCCTAAAAATTGTCTGATCTGGTCCATTCTCGAACTTGTTCTTACTCATGTCTCCGTGAGCACGTCAAATCACCAAATTTCATCAAGGTAGGGCATGGCTAAATCGAATCTCCTGGTGACGCACAGTGTCGCGAAAGTGGCCAAAAATACCAAAAATTAAAGTTAAAATTGTTTTCAAATTTTGACTATTATTACACTGAGCGAACTTTACCATGATTTATTTAAAAGGGCGCATTGTTATTCACAGTCCTTGTGATTTTCGAGCAGAACGAAAATTTCAAAAGAAAAATGGTTGAGTCAACAAAATTTTGGTTGATTGAAAAGGAAATATGTTTACTTACAATTTCGTTCGGTATAATTCTCATTTGTTTTATAAAATAGGACATATAAGATATTGATTCATCTTAGAACTTTTTAAGCATTGCGAAAGCAGTCACGACAACGGAGTGACCAAATCGGATGAAGTCCATCCGACGGCTATTTTTTGGGGTTATGTTCAGCAGAGGGCTCTGTGGCCATTTGCTCGGCAGGCAAAAAAAGAGCGAGAGAGAAATAGTTTTGGTGACTACCTATTTATGTTAAAAATGCTCATTTTGGTGGGTACCCAAGACAGTGTTGAAAAGAGCCAAAATGGAAACGGCTCCTGAGTGACATATGTAGTTATATATGCTTTGAACGTTAATTAAATTTGTTTTGACATTTCTTCTTTTATAGGTGTCTTAGTAAATTTTTTTTATTTTAAAAATAATCTTGTCATTTCAATTATGTCCGTGGTTAGTTCAAAATTTTAATTTTTAAATCAATTTTTGAAAATTATCATGTCAATTCAAACTGTAGTGATTCAAAAGGAAACTTTATTTTTTTCGACAAGAAAAATTGTTAATTTAAAAATGATTCCTTGTTTGGTATGTTTTGCCTTTTGATTTAACCAGTTTTCTGATTGGTTTTTTCTCTGTGTAACGGTTCATTCTATGTACTACAGAAAATTTTCATTTTTTTCTCGAGGAAAAAAGTTATACTAATGAACTTTTTAGCTACGAGCATCTGTCATATTGCATTGTTCAAAAAAGTGAAACAAACACAGAAATTAAAAAGCGCATTAAACGTTCAAATAAAAAGCGCAAATTTTCTACTTCTTATAAAAGGTATTAATTTCTTTATTTGTTTAAAATTTATTACGTTTTTTGGGGTTTTGTCCATGTATTTTGAAAAAAAAAAAATGATGACTATTTCTATACAATCACAACTGACCTACCTCTTGTCAAAATTTCTCCAAAAACAATTCATTTAGCAATTATTTCTGTGATAGCTGTTAAACCGTGCACATTTTTGTAAAAAAAAACGTATTAAAATATGTACTACTTTTTGCGAACTGGGAAGCAGCAGAAAATTTCTTGAAGAAATATTTCTTAGCATTTTTTGCTTTTTTTATATATGAGTTTTTCTTCCTTGGTAGGAGACACCTTGTAACAGGTTATACTTGTACTAAGAAAAATCAAAAATAATTATACTAATATGTTGAACCGTTTAAGCGTACCACGCCTCTGAAGTTGCAGTTTTCAAAATCTTTTGGTTTTTTATTTGACAGCGCTTCGAAAATCGTCAACATTTAATATGCTATATTTTCGTTGTTTGTGGTTCAAACTTAACAATTTATATTATAATGAAATTTTAGGACCTATACTACAATGTGGTATTAATTTCTTGTTCATTTTTTGTAGTTTATACGATTTTCCATGAAATCATAGTAAGGGCTTGAAAATAGAAGTGAAAATACAAAAAATTTATCTTCAAAATTGAATTTAACTCTAACCTCTCCAATTTTTTTATATTTCATAGCTAGAAGTGTCCTTGACCAAATACTGCAACACCAATTGCAAATAGTTGCAACTCCGTAAGCTATAGCGATTTTAGTGCAGCGGTCTGCATTGCGAAAATAACCCTTTTAACTTTTGCCTGTATAGTGAAAACAGATAATAAGAAGCAAAGCAAAACTAAGTATAAAATAATGGTTTATATGTAAAATTATAACATATGTAGCTTTAACAATTTCAGCTGTTTTTAATATTTGTTTATATGTTACAGTAGAATTCGGTTAAAACGATATTGAGGGGCGCAGAGAAAACCTATCGTTATAACCGATAGTCGCTATATCCGGCACCGCTATCTGCAGAGGAAATTGTTTTGAATAAACTTTTTTTATTTAGTGAGATCTCTCTATGTGTGCGTTCATGTGTAATAAATAAAAAACTGCATTAATAGGTAGTGATGGGCGATACCGATACGATAGTATCGGGTATCGATACTTTTGGGGCGATACTATCGAAATTTGGCAGCGATTCTTTCGCAGCGCGATACTTACTAGTATCGATACTTGGAGACTTAATTTAGATATTCTGTCTGAATTGGGTACTCGTTGGAACATCTGTTCCTTGCGAAAGACTTTTTTCAATGGCGGCTTTAATAATGGATGAGTGCGGGAATTGACTTTCGCCAGAGCATTTGAAAAGAAGAATTTTCCTTGCTGCTCTGAACCAACAATATTGGTTTTCCCAATAATAGGCCAATTCACAGTTCATGCTAATTTAAGGTTTAATATGCTAATTTGCTTTTTTTTTTGGATTTTCATTAAAACTGCTCAAAATACTGTACATAATTTGCATATATAATACATACATTTCAAATACATACCCTGAAATTATTTTTTAAGTATTTCATATTTTATAATTTCTTTAGAAATCGTATTACGATCATCGTAATGATAATGCGGGTAAGGAAGAGTTAAGCCTATTATTGCGCTTCAAAGCACTTATTTACACAGGGGAGCGGATACAAAAATGGGTATCGTTTTATTCGATACAATATCTTGGTATCGATTCCTTTAGCCGCGATAGTATCGTTGTATCGATACTGATTGGACTTGAGTATCGCGATACCCAGGTATCGATACTGGTTTCGGATTTGCCCATCACTATTAATAGGCCTGTGATATTTTCAGGATATATATACTCATATGATTGCAAACTGTAAACCCATATAGGCATTATAAGTAAGTTGGCCTTGCAAAAAAAAATTCAATTGGAATCCACTTATAAAGATTATCGGTACATTTATTTGCACTGCCAAAAAAATTTAATCTACATTATTTATTGCTATAACCGATTGTCCTTATAAACGATGTAGTTATTTGTATGCTATCGGAAGATGCGCTTGATGCCCTCCATAAAGACTTACGAAATGCAAGGCTACATAATGCTCGAAAATGTTCCAGGGAAGCAGCCAACAAAGATTTTTTTAATTTTACATTTTCTTTATAATTTATTTTTATTTGCTTTTTATAACTAATATCTAAAAAACACGAAGATTAAACTTAAATTGTCCATTATTGACATTGCTTTGTTTAAAGAAAAAAAAAAAAAAATTGAGGTGGTGTGCGGGCGGAGCGGGTTTTGAAATTGTGAAGAGTGTAAAGGCGAACGGAGAAATGCTCCATATCAAACTACAGGGGGAAAATGTACACTTTTTAACGACCCTGAATGAAGGAAAAAATGAAAACTGCTTTAAAGCTTATTACTTCGGTGTGAGTTTTGTCTTTGAATCTCGCTGTTTTCGCCACTTCGTATTTCTGGTTTGGGAGGAAATTGGAACCTTGTTTTATATTTTTTTAACTAAATCAGGTGTGTGATTGGATTCCCGGGAATTCATTTCCCCGGGAAATTGAAATAAATACTCGGGAATTTAAATATTTTCGAAATTTTTTAATTCAAAAATTTTATCGTATAGCCGCTCTTTTGTTTTTGACAATGTCATTTCTTTCAAAATAGCCATACATTCTTCAAGATATTGGAGGAACGAAATTCCGTTTCCCCAAAATATGGGGAAAGGGAATCCAATCACATGCCCGAATAAGTACATGATTAAATTTTATGGAAAAATATAAAATTTAACATTTCCTATAATTTTTCATTGAATTTGTAATCAAGTTTTTTCCAAAATTTGGGTAGGCGTTATGCAAAAAGTGGGCGTGGTATCCAAAAAATGTTAACTTTTTCCTATATTGGAGGTAACAAATAATGCCTGTGCCGAGTTTCAAGTCCATAGCTTCAAAAATGACCATTTTAGAAAATCCCGTTATATGGGCGGTGGGGGAGGGGGTGGTTCGATTTTCACAGTTTTTTTTTAAATTTCTTAATTTTATGCAAATAAACGTCCACACTAAATTTCAATGCTCTAGGAAAACTCCTTCTATTTTTGGCCAAAAAATGTGTGGACTCGCGACACTGTGTGACGCCTATATACATAACATATGTATATTTTTTATGGTCTATCTCTACTGGGTCTGGGTGTTACATACAACCACACAAACGTAATATACCCTCGACACAGAGTGTGTCGGGTTTAAAAATGCATAAGAAAATCGATGTCCGATCTAAGGGATCTTTATTAACCCTCTATCGTATACGTATCATGCAGTAAATAAAATTTTTTTTCATCAAAGGGTTAATACTTTTAAGGGTAGACACAAATAAGATGCCTTTACGTTCGGAAAATTTTTTTTAAGAAATTCATTTTATTAACGTAATGACATTTTATTTGCGCAAACATGTCTAGTTTCGTCGGCCCCATAAAGGGTTAATAGTAGAAAACACTTTAGTATAGCAAAGAGCTTTCCGTTTTGTAGTAGATGCCTTAATAAAAAGCTTCAACTTTTGAGAATGAGCATACCACAATCTGGTAGTGATGAACGGGTTAAACAAATATTTTAGGAGTATTTCTTTTTTCTTAAAAAACCCAATTCAAGGACTTTGATAAATCAATTAAAAGGACATATGATTGAATGCATATGTATCTATTGAGCTTTATGGAGAGGGAATCACAACATGTCTAGATAGAGAGGCCGATGGGAATTGTTCCAACCTGAATGCAATTTTTGGCATAAAAAATACTCTAATCAATAAAATCAACTTTAATCTATTGATTGGAGGACACTTAACCCATTCTCTAGGGCAATTGGTTTTTGTGGTCAATCCATTGAAAAATCAGTGTCAAAACGGGTTAAGAATCTGGAAATTACTAACAAATCTACAATCGTATTGCATATGAGTATTCCATTCCCCGGTTATAAGCAGCAAGCAAATCTATTCCAAAGGAGAACTACTTTTATCGAAACGGTTTTAATAGGCAACTCTAAGAAAGTCCAAGAAATTATAACGTTACATAATCAATTTCAGTTTCTCGACCTTTAACACTCACTCGTGGTCCTCCTCTTTGCGTAGTTATCAAAGCAGAGCAAAGCAGAGCAGAACAGAACAAAACACAACTCCACAACACAAAGAAAAACGGAGATACATCACAAACAAAGGAAGTAGGAGAGGCTCCGCGAAAAACTCGAAACTTCCGATTCGGGATTCAGAATCGGAGCTCGTGACTCGTGAACATTGCACGGAGAACGTCCAACAAATACTTACATATATGAAATTTGAACAGCCCCAGAAGTATAGGAGAAAACTTCGTGGGAAAAGAAAAGCCGCTTCCTGATTTGTTTTATTTTTACACCCCTTTCATTTCGGCGAAAAATTGAAGGAAACAAGGACAATAAAAGTGCAACAGCAGCGAAACTGCGTTATTTACGCATCCTCGGTGAGAAGCTTCCCGCTTTCGGCTTTCAAAAGTTGAGAAACAACAACAACAACAACAACAACAACAAAGCAACAAAAACAGAACAACGAAACCGAAAACAACAGGAGGAGAACTGTACATATTTTTGGCAGAAATTTCGCGATGCAAATGACAGTGGAAGGAGAGACAAGGACCCTTTTGCATCGCACCTCGCACTCACACTAACACACTGTTGTCGCAGCAATGCAAGAAGACGGCATTCGACTCGTTTTTGAACTAAAAACCACGATGACAGCTAACAGCAGAATTAAATATCCTCGATGACGCACAAGTGGTCTAGAAGTTACCTCAAAGCGATGCGTCTGCCGAGTAACTACACCCAATTGAGGCATTTCTGAAAGGCTAACTCGTGTACCTCTGTTCATAACTGACGATTGAGCTGCTGCTGCTCGGCTCGGCAGATACACTCATGATGTCTGTCCCACAAATAACGATTCGCCGCGGCATTCGCATCGGGGGCAGTGAAACTACATACAATTTGGAGCGAGCAGCAGCACCTCAACTCATCGCCAATTTTCATGGCGCGCATTGAAAGTGGAAAATTCGCGAACAAACTTCGGCCCAAAAAACCAACAAAAACCGAGAAAAACAAAACAAAAAGAGAAGGTAAAAAAAACAACAACAACGTCATCTCTGCCGCAGCGAATATTTGCAGCATTGGGAAAGGAAGAGGCACGCGAAAGGAGAAAAAAAAGTGTAGGCAACAAAAGTGAAATACATCAGAAGAATATCGCTGTTGCTAAGGGACTTGGAGTATTCCTTTTCTCGCTGCAGCAGCAAGTGGGCGACGTTTTTCTGGAGCGGAAATTTTCATTTTTCGATTCCTACTCGTTTATACACTTAAAACAAAAGGAAAAACAAATGGTTTCACGCCCTTAAGTAGACAAAAAGTTTGAACATCTTCGTTATATGAGTATCCGCCTTTGAGACAAAAGATTTCTCATAACCTCGTGTTCTTCTCCGACTCCCCTTTGAAGCGATAGAATAAAACTTTAATGCAATATAGATACTCCTCATTTTTCTAGCTTAGAACACAAAATATAGAATAGCTTAAGACCCACGCCCCTCAATAAGGATCCCTTATCCCCATGGATTCTTAGCTCAACAAGGGAGATGGTGCTCCTAGAACTTTTAATAGATCGTATGTGCATGGCATACCGAGGTGCTATTTTTTCGACCTAATATTCTTTAGGGAATTTTCATTTATGGAAGAGGGCCCCCGACCAGGCAAGCAGTTTTTTTTTTACCATTTATCGCATACAAAGTCATATATGGTTTCTTAACATTTAAGATTCTTTCCTTATGAAAAACGATAACCTGATTTAATCTAAATCGTTAAGTAAATTTTTCCAAACGAGCAAAATGAGCACATGTGGGTCTGGTATCATGAATTTTTGCTGTTCAAATCTCTTTTCCTACAACCTTTACTTCGTTTTCGTCTCACTATTTATATTCCAAAATAATTAATATACATATACCGAAAATTTCACTAGGATACCTTTATTAACACCGGAGATATAAAGAGAAAACTATTGAAGAACCCAACATTTGCTCACTTCTGCTCGCCACTGTACATACAGGAGATTTCCGATTTAACGAGCTCAATGTTACCAGCACTTCTCGTTAAATCGAATTTCTCGTTAAATTGAGTACCATCATAAAATCATTTTTTTCTTATTGTAAGAGATTAAAATTATAAATTGGGCTTATAAACAATTTTTTTTTTCAAAAGAATTATTATAACAAAAAAAAAAAAAAACATAACAGCTCTTCATTTTGGTTCATATTAAACATATACATAACGTCTATGTAAACAGAGTAAAAAACTTATGAGATCACGTTTTGTTTAAATTATAAAATACATAGGTAATATGGGGCATTCTTTTCAATTGCGCGAAATTTTTTACAGTTTCTAGATATGAAATTATTCAACATGTAGTCCAAAATATTTCTCAGAATGCTTTATTTACGGAAGACCGTTAGTTTAAAGTTTGCTGAAAACCCGTTTTTTAACAAAAATTCAAAGAAAGTTTGATGAATTGAATTGAGAGTTTACTGTCAAAGAGTAATGATGATAAGTAAACAACTGCAGTATTGCCAGTAGAAAAATGTATTTTTGCGTTAAAAAGGGGGAGGGGTTTGAGAAATCTTTTGCTTGATTACATGGCGAGTCTGATTTATACCAGACCTGTAGCAATCCAACTTCCCCCGGGTGGGGCAAAGAATTTTCCAAAATTTTTTCCTTTTAATTTTCGTAGTTCCTTCCACCTAAGACCAAGAATCGTGGTGGGGCAAAGACCCTCCTAGCCCCTGGGTTGGTACGCGACTGATTTCTACTAACGTATGCTTACGTGGGGGATTAAAAATTGACATCACTGAACAACTGTGCACAATTAAAGCGGTAAGTCCAACAGCGCCTGCGCTTTTTCGATTTCACGCAGGTCACGCAAAATTGAACATTACTTTTCATACATTGACTGCTTGCGGCAGTTGGCGCAGCACACGCGCTTTTAGACTCCTCGCTTAACTATTTCTTGGATTCCTCTTTGTTTCTCTTTATGCTTTTTCACTGATTTATTATGTTGCTCGCTAAACCGAGTGCACAAAAAAATTTTTGTGCCATTTTGCTCGTTATATAAGATACTCAATGGAACGAATTTAAGTGCTCGTTAAATGCAAAACTCGCTAACGCGAATACTCGTTAAATCGGAAATCTCCTGTATAACAAAAAAAAAAATAAAATATTCTTCATACTACGCTCGTTTAAAGGTTAATTTTGTATATTTTTCGAATATGCATAGCAAATTTGTTGGCAACCAAGCAGATGTATCTTTTAAATATCTAAAATATCTAAAAAAAAATTTGACTTTAAGACGTCCCAGGTAGGCCCAATATAAACCGATTTTGTTATTTTATGTCTTAAAAGAAAGGTGAATCTACTCTCTACAAAGTTTAATTTCTAGGGCGTTTCCCGCAGATTCCGAAAAAAAAACCATAAAGAACGGAGTTTTATGCCAAATGCCACCCGGCGCCCTAAATTTTATTTTTAACGAACAGTCTTGGGTAAATACCCTGTAGAAGATGGGGGTAAATTGGGGCTCTAGCGAGTAGTCCTCGAGTATAGGAAAAAGAAGCAGTGCACGAGTATAGATACCGAGAGTAGAGACTGAAGGGACCGAGTTCGATCCCTGTCGCAGGCGAAAAATATGTGGAAGAATAGTAAAATTCAAAAATACGAAAACTTGAAAATAAAATACACACGCTTGTCTGACTTCACCATTGGTGCATTGACGTCTCAGAGCTTGTTCAAATATTTCTTTGAATTTAGAACCTTTTTTTTATTTTTTATTTGCATTTTGTTCTTCTTAATATTTAATTTTGAATAACTAATCTAAAAAAAAAAAATTAATAAATTCGCTTTGGCGAGAATCGAAGCGTGCGGCAAATGCTCTACCCATGCGCTACTTCATCCCGAGCCGTTGCCTTTGCTAGTAACGTAACATATGAAATGTACTTCATTGGCCCCATAATCTCTACTTCTACACTACTTCAAAGGCGAGTAGAGATTTTTCAATGACAGCACAATGTTAAAATCGTCAGTTGAATGCATTGTGGGGGAAATTAACGGCGAGTAGTACTGGGGCATTTACGAGTACTCTTAGACCATACGCTGGAGTACTCCAATCTTCTACAGGGTACAGAGCAATTTTTTCTCTCTCTCGATCGCTCGCTCGCTCTCTCGCTCTCTCTCTCTCTCTCTCTCTCTCTCTCTCTTCTCTCTCTCTCTCTCCTCTCTTCTCTCTCTCTCGTCTCTCGTCTCTTGTCTCTCTCTCTTAGCGGACACCTACAGGACCCAAAAAATTTGTCCGCTTAACTGAGGTGTCTACTGAGATGGGCACGGGCCGGGCCGGGCCTGGGGCCGCCGGCCTAGGTCAAAAAATACGGGCTTCGGGCACAAAAAATTCAAAAACGGGCTTTTTCCGTGCGGGCCGGGCCTCAGGTTGAAATCCCGCAGGCCCGTAGGCCGAAAAGAGGCCCGCTACATATTAAGCACATGAACAATGTCTTTATCGGAAAGGCACTTATTTCATCTGCGGCCTTTTACATATTCGATTTTGGCCGATTTTCGAATTGAGTAAGAGTGACATGTTGATTTTTATACATAAAAATATGTAGGGAGATTTCAAGAATGATAGATATACAGGTCACGAAATTAGAATGTTTTGTTGAATTGACGTTATTTGTTCAATTTTTACTATGTTTGGGCTACGAATCTCTGTGTTCCTATGCCATTTTTAAGGCCGTTTTCTTGCATTGCGTTATTTCGGCAAGTGAAAAGTTTTTTATTAGAACTCAGCTTTGAAAATGGCTCAGGAGAACAAAGATGTTGCAGCCCAAACATGGGAAAAATGGAACAATAACTACAAACAACTACAAACTAATTTTTTTTAATCATTTTTTTCGGGCCGGGCCTGGCCGGCCCGGGCCTCTTTGAAAATTTTCCGGAAAAATCTGCTTCGGGCCGGACCGGGCCGGGCCTCAAAATTGGCCCGTGCCCATCTCTAGTGTCTACCCAAGAAGAAACTATTTGAGATTCTGGAACAGTAGATTATTCCCAAAAAGTGACAGCCTAAGAGAGGTGTCCGATACAGAGGACTGTCCGCAAGCTGAGAGTACACTTTATAAGATATTTGGGGAAAATAGAAGATTAACTTCTAAGCTTTTCTAGTTATCAAATCAATCAAAAGAGCAAAAAAAAAAAAACATAAATAAAAATATACAGTTCATTGAGTTAGTTATTCTGTGGCCGGCATAACATCAACTTCGAAAATTCTGCAGCTACGGCTACAAGTTCGAGTTCGAATTCAAGACGACGAACAGTCGGACGGACGTACAAGTGGCTGGCTGGCTGACTGACTGACTCAATGGAATGAGTTTGGTATGCATGCATTTGACGATTTGAGTTGTTACATGAGTGAATACACTATACGGTCGGTCACATAACTGAATGGGTGAATGAACCTTAATGAGAATATGAACCTAGCGAGCACAACAAATTTACTTTATATTAACACACATATGCATGTACAGCGGTGTACGTATGTATGTCTGTATGTATATATGATGAATGCATGTAGGTATGTACAGTGCAAGAGCAGTGCAGAAATGTATACAAAAAACAAAAAAAATAAATAAAATAAAATAAAATAAGTCACATTGCAAAGTGCGCAACTCGACGACTTTATTTGAAAGCGAAAAGCGATGAAGGAAAAAATTAAAGCAAAAAAAAAAAAATAAATTAATTCAAATTAAACGAACAAAACGAAGATATGAATAAGAAGAAACCGAAGAAAACGATCGAATCGAAATCTCAGTAAAATGCCTTAGTCGAGACTCATGAATAACTTTAAAAAAAATCTTGAAATCATGAAGAAATCCGTCCCCACCGTTCAAATATGCATCAAAACAACAACAAATCACAACAAAAATAAAAACAACAGAACAGCAACAACAACAACAACAAGTGAAGTCCACACTGACGGACTGAATGGCATCCCAGTTGGAAATAGGCGGACATGCTCAGATTGGCATCGCTCTCTTCGTCTTTTGCTTGTGCTGCTCTTGTCCGTTTCTCACATACATACTTACATATGTATGTGGATGGATAATCGGATGATAATTCGCTAAATTCAATGGCTATATTTGGAAGATTTGTCTACCCGACCAAACCGAACCGAACCGAGCCGAGCTTAGCCGAGTCGAGCCTAACTGAACCATTCAACTGTTAGAGTGACTAAGAAAAATCGACAAACAGATAGACAGGCGGCGAAACGGACGGACATCATACCCAGCACTACATGATTGAACATGTCAAAAGGTGGACTTGGTCGTTTGGTACAGTTTGCGAATCTTGAACCACACCACCATCGAAACATAATCGTCTCGAGGCTTCGCCACTCTCTCTTCGCGCTTTGCTCGCACATTGCGCAAATGGCAAAACTAATCTAACCAGTTTTTCATTTTCTTTTTTACTTTTCAATTTTATTTTTGCTCAGTTAAATAATACAATATAAGTAGACACAATACAATACATAAGTAGTATTTATGTACACAAATGTGCGCTACATAATTGGGCATGAGTAAACGACTGGATGATAAATGCAGAGACATACACAGGCCGAGAAGACAGAGAGCGCGGAGTGCAGAGCGCGCTGCTTTTAATCGAATTTTGTTCGAGACACGACGATTCACTGGCGCGGGGGCCCTGAAAAGGGGATCGTTTGGATTACGAGAAAAATTGCCTGAATCACAACAGTAGAAAACAAAAATGGCGTCGCTTAAATACCAATATCTTATTTATTAGGCTTTGTGTAGTGCTCTTGTTGTTGTAGCTGTTGCTGCCCGTGGAGATGAGAGGCGAGGCGAGGCGCGGCGCGGAGATTGCGTCGTACGCATTTTCAATGCAATTCGATGATGGTGGCTGCCATACAATTTATTTGTTTTCTTTAAATAATTTCAAATCTGAAATAACCTAAGAATGCTTTACGCTATACAGTTGGGTCCTATTTATCCTAAAATTTACCTCTGATTGACTTGACCTTCGGATTCGAATTTTGTTTGTTGGTAGGTCTGACGAAATTTTCTCACATCGCTAGTTACACCAAATTTATGACTAATAGGCACATATGAATATGGATCGCACTGGAATGAAATGAAATGTGGACAGGTCCATAGAAGGAATCTAGTGACAACGTAATCGAAAACATCGAAGGTTTTTGAAGAACATCGATGATTTGGATTCATTGAAATTTACTTTAGCTTGGACAAAGTGGTGCTGGTGTTGACAGAGGGCTTTCTGTTTTTTTTTTTTTTAAATGGACAGATTGCAAAAAAATTCTCTTTGTAATAGGGCGATATTCGCTCGAAAATTCAAATTTCGATTATCAAAACTATCGATAATCGAGCCTATCGATTATTAAACCTATAGATTATTGAACCTTTATTTGCGCAATCGATTATTGCAACTATCGATTATTTAACTATTGATAGTTTTCCAACTCTATCAAACCCAAAAATAAGACAAACCAACAGACTTTCTTGCTTAATCATGTCTTGAAAAATTTTCAGAAATTCTGCGAGTCTTATGTGTCCTATTTTACAAACCAAATGAGAATTATAGGCGTCATGTAAACTGCGTACTAATGCATGATGCCAGATCGAGGAGTATCTCCCGTTTTGAGGATTTCGATTCAACTTTAACAAGATTCAGTTAAATGTTTAGCGAGGATTTTTAACTTTTCAACTTTTCTTGAAAAGAGAAATCAGTCATCCTGTTTAAATATCTCAAGGAAAAAGAGTCACCAAAATAAACAAGCTAGAATCAGTGCTGGTTACTTACAACCTATGGAGAATTGAGTAAGTAAGGCTTGAAAATTGGCTTCCTTGGAATATTAGGCGACATGCATTAATTGGCGAATGCTACTTTTGCAGCAATTTTGATATGTGCTGCTTTTATTGTTTCTCACCATTAATATTTATTTATGTGATATTAAATGTTAAACAGCTCAAACATGCTTATTTGAAACAATTGTCATTTGCCAAACGAGAGATTATTAGAAATTTTAACCATATAACTTTCTATAGTGACTATGATGAATCGACTACGATAGACCAGCTCGGAAAGTCCGAGACTTCTGACAGACTACTTTGAACATGAAGTGTGAATTGTAACTTTGATGTTGGAATCTTGAACTACACTCTTCATGAGCTATCCGTCCAGAGGGCTAATCCTCTTTTAAACTTTCTCTCTTCGCGCTATTGATGAAAACTTTGCAAAGGTTTCAAAAATAAGAAAAAATTAAAGTTTTAACTTTTAAATCTTTTGGTAATTACAATGTAGACTCAACTTTCACAATAGTTTTAGAAAAATGGATTTCTATAGGTACATTATATCTGTGGCATAAATCTTATAGCCGAAAAAAAACCTCGATTCTTCGTCAACCTGAAAAGATTATGAATGCAAAGAAACTCCATTCGATTGTGGAAAGAGTAAATGGATTTTAACAAAGCCTGTGTTCATAGTAACAAGGACTGTTAACAATTATCGAGTCTCGATTTTTTATGTGTAATCCCAGCCAAACCAAAGAGTCCGCACGGAGCTCCCAAAGACTGATTTTCCGAAGCGCAAATGTCCCTTAAACGCTCCCACATAAGCGTTTTTTCAGGAGAAAAGAGCACGAAGCCTATTTTGAAAAAGTGTACTGTTTGGGATCTCACAATTTTTCTTTCGTAATTGCTAGAATCTTCTTAAAGAGTCTGCTTGGAGTCTTTTTCAGCTATAAATGTTTTAAACTTACTTATGAATTGGTGTCCTAATATGAATCGTGGCGTTGTTCATTGAGACTTAGGCAAAAGCGATACTTCGAAGAGTTTTTGAAGTGTGCATTTACATTCGAGACACTTCGTCAGGGTGCTTTTAAAGGAGTCCTTTTACACTCTTTTTCTGAGCACTCCGAATATGGTTGGCGGACTGTTCTTTATTACATTCTAGATTGAGTAAACAAACTTTCACAAGGTCTGTTCGTTACCGAGGATGTTCACTTAATTTCCTTTATTAAATCCAAAAAAGTAACTTCATTGTCAAAGTTACTAAAAATAAACTTATTTTTTCGACTTCAAGCACCCCTATTATTAGGGATAGGGAACACTATTAATCATATATGTAATAATTTCAATCGGTTTAAATTCTATTTTACAAATCAAAATCATATGAATAAACTGGTTTCGATTAATCACTAATCTCATTTAGGTTTCATATTTCCAAACTAATTCGAAATGTATCTTTTTACTTTTACTTTCAGATAAGGCAGATTTTTGTACATAGCTCTTAGGAGGCGTTTCACATAAATACTGCTAGCATCTTGCTGGTTCGCACTTACAACCGTATGCGATTGGTTTTGAGATTGGCTGTTTCCACTTGAAATTTTCGAGGTCTTTGCACTTTTACATCAGATGAATTTTTGTTTTAGACACCATTAATTTTTTACTTATGCGAATATGTTCGGCCACATGCTTGATTGACAATATTTTAAACGATTATATAGAAATTTTAAAATATATCAGTAGTACTACGATGATTCAACTTTATTCTCCATTAATAAAAGTACCATTCTAAGTATACTAAATAATGTTAAAATTTTTTTTGGGACTTCCCCATTATGGGTCGACACATAATCCTTATTTAAATTTCTCGGTCATTCAACGACTAGTATGAGAAATGGTTTGACAAGTTAAAATCGATAGATATTCGAAAAAATCGCACTTTTGTCGTATTTTTAAGGATGCGTCAGACTCAGAGCGTTCACAAAAGGACAATGCTATGTAATTAACGCATCTTGCCAAAATGAAACGATTCTTTGAATCTGAAGTTATATGGAAACATCCATCTTGATTGTGGAAAGAGTACAATGGATTTTAACAGAGCCTAGAATACAAGGACTTTTGACGAATTATTGAGTTTCGATTTTTTAATCGAGTAATCGATGCCAATCCAAAGAGTTAAGATGGAGTCCACAAATAATCATTTTCTGTAGAAATGTACATTATGAAGTTGCAATAACGTTTTTTTTCAGGAGAAAAGAGCACAACCAATGAAAAATCGTGTCACTTTTGGTCTCACAATTGCTATCTTTCGGTAATCGGCTAAATCGTTCTTAATAGTTCGCTTGGGTTTTTTTCAGCTAATAAATCGTTTTTAACCGAACTATTTTGTCCTAATATTCTTGCTTGTTTAATGAGAGTTGAAAAGACTACTTGATAGATTCCTTCAATTGCTTCACTCCGAGTAAAAATTGTCAGGCCCTTTTAAAGGAGCCCTTTTAATTTGAGCGCTCGAAAAATGTCGAAACTGTTCTAAATTCGATCTAGATTGAGCTACAAATTTCAAAGGCCAAATGTCTGTAAATGTTAACTATTATTCCCTATAATCGAGCCCAGTAACCATTGTCAAAGTCTAAAAAAACGTCATTTTTCCGAGCTTCAAGCACGCCCTATATTAGAGGGCAAAATTAAAAAATTATGAAATTTGACATTTGACGGTTTAAACTTATCAAATCGAACAATATATCCAGTCTTTCAATTTGCAAAGACGATTGTGTTTCGAGTTGAAGATTTGCACTCGATCACATCCAGTCATTGATTTTTCCGTGATTCAGAATTCCCACGACGAGGGAATCAAATTATCGAGAAATTAACAATTTTAAAAACAAACAGGTATTATAGAATTTTAAATAGAAAAACAATATTTAATTAAATTCTGTATATCCACCGGACTTGTAAATGGCCGTGAATTTTTTTATTTTAAATTTCCGTTTTGTTATTTCAAGAAATTCGAGGGCCGATAGACTCAGAAGCTGTGCAATCCTATTTTTTTAAGGATTGCGTCGTAATTCATTTAGCGCGCAATATCAAATTATTAATTATTAATAATACAGTATTATTGATAAATATAATTCTTTCGGAAATTTCGCTCGTTCTAAGAAAAATTCTCCTAAATCTTAAGAATCTTATTTAACTAACCAATTTTACATTCCATTTTCGCAAAAAATTTGGCAACTCTACGCTCTATGTTGATTTTGAAAAATTAATAGTTGTTTAGCTAATTTAAATACTCAATTATAATGTGATATAAACTTGCGGACCCCGGTGATAGACGGGATAATTTAAACAGGCAAGAGAAGAAGAATTATAATGTATGTAAACATATAATAAATATATACAATGTCAGTCAAATAAGCGTTTAATTAAATATTTTAAAAGAATTGTAAAACATTATTCATTTTGCAACAATACCATTTTCTGTATACTTCCCACGCATGGGATGCAGACTTCATTTAAGCCGCCAAAGTGTCTGCATTCGAAACTCGACATTTGTATGGATTTTCTCGACGACTTGTTTATGTTCGCAATCGTACGTCACACGATTTGTTCAAGATCGTTTAGCCAGGTCGAATATCGGTGCAAGTGCTTGTTACGAGATTGGAATATAAATTTATTCTATCGTAGTAACTACAAATTAAATTTTTTCATAATAATGTACATATATGTATATCTCATAATAATGTTACATTTTTTCTTGGTTTCCCGTTATTTGTGCTGCTGACAATTCCTAAAATGCTGGTCATTAACATATGTTTCACTAGACATGTGCAGTTAAAATCGATAGATATTCGGAAAAAATCGCACTTTCTTCGCATCTTTTAAGGATGCGCAGAAGATGCGGTTCAGCAAACAACAATTGCATGTAAATTCACACCGCATCTTGCCAAAATGCTGAAAGATGCTAGATGCGGTTATAGTGGAAACATCCTCTTAGTTTGTGGATGAAAGACGTACGGGTGGCAGAGCTAGAATACAACCGATTTTTGCGATTATTGAGGTTTTCGATGCTTTTAAATCGATACTATCGATGTTTTCATACAAAAGTTAAGATATTGCGACAAATTTAATTCATATTCTGTAGAAATGTACATTTGGAGGTTGAAAGATGTTTTTTTCGGAGTAGGCACCCCAATGAGGAAACCATCGATAGTCACACAAAAACATCAATTAGTATTTTTACATTAATCAAATATCAGAAACAGGAGCAACAATAACTGAGACCCGAAATAGATTGTTAACTACTCGACTGTCAAAACTTTTTTTTTGGAATTCCTGGCTCCAGCTTGAAAGCATTTTTAAATAAAACTACCAGAAACCATAATCATTATACAAAGTGTAAGCGCTCAGTTAGTTTGAACCTAACGTGACTTGATTAAAATTAATAATAAAAGCTTGCGATCTTTGGAAATTTTTTATTCCGTTTAAATTAATCGATTTAATCGATTAATCGGTTAATATCTTTCGATCTAATTGGCTGAATATACACTTGGGCAATTGCCTAACTTTCGGCGACAGAGAGACGCAAAGACGTGAGGGGTAGCTTGTCTAATTTTCGCCCAGCGAAAAAGCCGCACCAAAAAATGTACGTGTGAAAAACCAATTGGACTAGTGTACGGGCAAATTTCCAATTTTTGGTGTGGGTAATTTTTAGACAAGTGTACATCCACTCATTGGTATTGCAATTATTATGATTCAATTAATCATATGATGCGTTAATCGATTATTGACCGAAAAATGTTCATCCCTATCTATTATTAAAAATTCTGTTTTTCCATTTAGTACCTACTATTTTAAAGTGTATGTATATCCCATAGCAAGGAAGCGAAATAAAGAAAGAAAGAAATAAAGAAAAAAGACAGCTCTTCACCTAGAGATAGCGAATCGATACACCGATAAGGTTAGCGCGAAGTGCTGCAGGAATGCAATAATATAGTGTGTGCATGCTTGTATGTTTGTGTATGTTTGTGTGCGTGGGCCCCTCGCTCGGTGTGTGCGTGCACACGACGACGACGCTCGCGTTATGTGTTTGCATTGGAAACTGAAATGTTCGAATATTTCGGTGGGTGCCAACTGGGAGTCCAAATTACGAACGAGTGTTAGAGTTAGATGCGACATTGCATATGAAATTTGCATCCTGCCGTCGCCGTATCGGATGGATGCTAGAACGAAATAGAAACGCAAAGCAACGCATTCGGCTGGCGTTACCAACAAAAGTACACGATAGGCAAAAAAAAAGAGGTGTGGGAGGGGCAGGAGGGCTACATACAACGCAGGCGAATGTGAAACAAACGACGAGAACTATTCAAATGCAATAGCAACAACAACAAGACCAACTACAGCAACAGCAACAGGAACAGGAACAGCATAAACGAAACGAGGCGGCAATGCACTATAAGCCAACTAACCTGACTGCCTTCTGGACACCACTAGATGCAATAATAACAACAATAACAGCGGCACAGCAGCACAACAACACAAGCGAAGCTTTAACAACAAAAGCAACAAGAAAAAGAACAACAACGTTGCATCGACTAAGTAGTGAGCCGAATCGAACTGAGTCGGGCCGACGATTTTCAGCAGCTTTTCTAACCACTCTCGCACGCACAAACAAACATGTGTTTTCTCTTTCGCACGCACGTCAGCACGCACTGCTGACAACTCTAGCAATCTAACCTCAATTCTCACTTCTCCTTTCCCATCGTCGTCTCCATCTCCTTCTCCGTGTTCTTCTGCTTCGGCTCTGGCTCCCCCATCTCCGTTGCCAGAACAACACACAACAGCGTTGCCCAGAGGCCCAAAGTCCACAATTCCGACGATACGGTGCAGTCGCGCATATTTAACAACTTCTAAAATTCAAATGCAAACGCCAGCCACACGGAGGAGCGTCGGCGAGCATTGAGCATTGGGCATCATTGCAGGAGCATGTCATGAGCTTCGATATTAGTGGGTCGAATCGGGCGAAGTGTTCACGAGCGGAGAGGCGAATAATAGGTTCATGGGTGCTGCTGCTGCTGTGGGACTGGGAAATTCTCGTAATGCACACGCACACACACATACACACATATAAATCGCAGCCTCTCAAAGTAGTTGAGCACGCGCTGGTATTTATATGCGAGTGTGTAGGGATTTAGGAGCCTAGATGAACCGAGCCCATGCGTGTTGGTCACCATGCGTATTGCATGGAATAACCTAACAGCCTATTCGCCAAACCATCCAACGGCCAGCCAGCCCACCACCACCCGTTCATTCGGTCAACCGAAAGACCCGACTGAGCGCTGAGCGTTGAACAGCGAACGGTGAACGCCGACTCCTAATCACAGCAGTAACAACAACAACAACAACAACAACAAGTAAGCATCAATCGACAGCAAAGCCAGTTGTTTGCAGCAGCGCGAAATCGTAGAGGTAGCATCGCGAAGCGCTTCGGTCTTAATGAATATTAACGCATGTAGTGACAATGCGCTGAGCTCGCACATGTAGCAAGTGAAATCGGCATCCATTAATGCTGCAGAAGCGAGCAAACAAACAACAGCAACAACAACAAATGTAACAACAAGTTCGAGGCATAAATAACGAAGTTTTTCCTGAAGTAGGAACGAATAGTTTTTGACGTTTATACATGGGTCAAGAGTCTGTCGTTCGGTCGATTGACTGACTGCTGAAGAAGCATAAAGATTCCGTAAATAAGTTGAACTCAAATAAGTTATTCGCGATCCGATCCAACGAGCTGAGCAAATGAGAAAGAAAGTAACCATGTGTTCATTACTAAGTACACGGTAGGCTTTATTCAAAAATTTTGAAATTCTTTTAAATATCGATAGTATAAGATATATAATCGTTTACAGATTATTCTCCAATTTGATAGATGAATGGCCAGCGAATCGTTCATTCAGTAATTGAAAAAGATGGCAACACAACACGCCATACGGGCGTTCTAAAAAGACAGAGGTAAAAAAGAGACAGAAATTTTTAATGAAGAACAAAAATAATTGGACGAGCCTCCCAAAAAGAAAATTAAACAAACTAAACATTTAAAAAACATTCAGCTTCCAAAACTTGACGAAACAAGAAATTTGTCACTGAACTGTCAAAATTTATATCAAAATTTCTGATGGTAAAAGTTACAAAAGGCATTTTCCAAACTGCATGAATCCCTATAATACACATAGAAAAATATGACCACACAAAATCGATAAGATCCCCTTATTGAGCGATTTTATAGAGAAATCTGCTTAAACTATGTGAATAATATGCTTTTTCCATAGAGAAAACTCTTTGAATGCATAGAGAAATTCTTATTGAAACATTTTAATATCACTAGTTACAAAAAAACAAGTAAGAAAGCTAAAGTCGGTCAAGCCCGACTTTGAAATACCCAGCGTCCCGACATTATGAGCGCACTATGTTTTGCTTCTCTATTTGTGGGCGTGGCAGTGGGAGGGCGACATAAATTATTTCCCTACACCTTTCATTCGCCTTGGTGAACCTATGTTGCAAATTTGAAGCTTCTACGCCTTTTACTTCACAAGTTACGATAAGCCCTTATTTTTGGGCGTGGCTCGAGGAGGACGGCGTCCATTTTTCCATTTTTGTCCCTTTTCGTAGTTTACCAGTACACCAAATATCAATGGAATGTGTTGAGTGGTTCGCAAGTTACAAGCATTTTACTGAAAACACAATAAATTCATTTGTGGGCGTGGCAGTGGACGGATGTCTCCCATTTTTACTTAGGATCATACTCGGACCCCGATATACATGTGTGCCAAATTTCGACTTCATTGGTTCAGCCGTTTCGGAGGAGATCCGACCACGGACAGACGGACATGTCTAAATCGATTCAGTTTTTGATCCTGATCATTTCTATATATATTTTTCTATATCTCCGGAGCTTAATTCTCCCTGTTACAAGATTCGCACAAAACTAATATACCCCGCTTACGCTGGGTATAAAAAAGAGCAGAGACGAAATGATGGTTTTTAGACTAAATTGGGGTCGCTGATCACGAAAATGGCATCATTTTTTCCAAAGAATAGTTTTTGAGATATGCGCAAAAACGTGTCTTTTGGTTACTTTACGAGATTTTGACAGCTCGCCTAAATAAAATAAAATTTTATTAGTATAAAGCTGAAAACTTTCCCTTTTGCAACGATATATCATTTGTTACAATCGGTGTCTTAGTTTTTGAGCTATAGGCATTTGAACTTGCAAAAAGTTGACTTTTTTGGGTTTTTTTAAATTTTCAAAATTTCATTTTTACTTTAAGTACTAAAAAATTTTTTTGAAAAAAAAAAACGGATGACATTTTCGTGATCAGCGACCCCAATTTAGTCTAAAAGCCATCATTTCGTCTCTGCTCTCGCGAAAGTCTTAAATTCTGTAAGCTAGTGTATTTCATGTGAATATCTTATTATTTCTGTTGAAGAATATGGAAAACTTCTTGATATAGTCAAATATTAAGGTGACCATGTCGACCAAACTATGTGACATTCTTATAAAAAATACATTTTGATAAGATATCCCTATTGAAGGAAAACCGCTTTAAGAAGAAGCCTTTTTATTATTAAAACCAAGACTTAGGGCCAATATTACCAAGCATATTTAAAAAATTTTTTTAATTAAAATTAAAATTTTTAAAAAATAAATTCCATTTTCAATATCGAAATTTTTTAAGCATCGAAATTTACGGCAGCACCGTCTACTTCCAGGGCTGTGAGTATATTTGACAGCTGATTTCATTTTATTTATTTATTTATTGATAAGATCGTTATTTTTAAAAACGGATTCTATAAAGAGCCATTCTAACGATTGTTTCGTACTCCAAATTGCTGCTCTGTGACTCCAAAGCTTTTAGTCCTGTCTATCGTATTGTGTTATTTCCGACAAATTTTGTATGGTCTATTTCGAGTGTTTCTGGGTGTTACACACAACCGCAATATATTCTAAGAAAGAGAATTGGGCGGGTATAAAAAGCAGAAGAAGAAAACTAGAGGAAAAATTAGAAGCTTAAGCCCAAAATCCAATATTGCGAGAGCCCGATGTGAGACACTGGGGCGAGACGCACACAAATTTCAATACTTTCAATCATATGACTCAAGGTCCAATGCATCGCACTGCGAGACCTCGTATCTCGCTATTCGTTAAAACTAGTGAAACCAAAAAAGTTCAGATAAAATTTGCTGCTAAGTTTAAAAACTGAAAGCAATATTTGTTTGAAAATGCAAAAATCAAGTTGTGTACGAATTTTGTTTAACTAAAAATTTTTTTAATTAAAGTTTAAGCTTAAGTGATAACGTATAATTTTTATGAGTACTCGGTACTCGTTAGATTGGTACTTGGTTCAAATATTGCATTACTATAATTGATTTTTAGCTATCATCTGCGCGACGCAGAACTTTCATTGGAGATTGAAATGCGTCACACAAAATATTCGCGCGTCTCTCGCATCGAGCTACCACAATATTGGATTTTGAGCTTTAAAATTTTATTAAAATTTTTTTGTTAGTCATTATTCTTTGAGTTATTGCTTCATAAAATTCAAAGTTAAGGTGAATTTTGAATATCTTGAAAGGCCTAATTATGCAAATTATTGTGACATATACGGGCATGTGACAGAAATCGAATACGACAGAAAACGTTCGATTTCGCTTACATTTGTATGAAAATTTAACCGAAATCAAACGTTTTCTGTCGTATTAAATTTCTGTCACATGCCCGTTTGTTTCGGTTCAAAGCTCGTGTTTTGTTTTTCTTCATGAAAAGAAATTTTAGTTTTGGGTTATAAAATTTTCTTTCTTATGATTAAATTTTAATGAAATTTCTTTTTTCATTTCATGTGTATATTCCAGCACCAAACACCTACACGCGAAAATTTTAATGAATAAATAAATACATATACACAAAAAAAAAAAAAATTTAAAATTTAGATAAAATTTCATTTCGATTTGAAGGGCCTACCTCAGAGCAACAACGTGGGACTACACGTTGTATGAGTGATATTCAGACAGTGTAATTTCATTGGTAAAGAAAATGTTGCTTATACGTCGTGGTAGCCGCGAACGACTTTGAAGCATATTTCGATTGACCCTTCTTTATAGAAGCATATTTTGTGCTCAGCTACAGACTGAAGTGAGCCGTTTTTAAAAATATTTTTTGATGTTGTTGTTGTTTGTTTCGCTGTACAGTAGCCAACGCCTTAAAAGGTAACGAGTAAAAAAAAAATAAATTAAAAAAAGGAAAGCAAAAAGGAAATCGAAATGGGAATCAACTTTTCGGTAACAGGCATTGCCCACATATTTTTGAGGTTGAGAGCACAAAAATAAGGGGGAGAATAATGACAACAAAAAACAATACTGGTCTGGTCTGGCCCGGTCCTTCAGGTTCAACTTTAATCGCGAGCACGACTATCGCTTTTCCACGCAGCGACGTTGTAATGCTTCTGGTCTCGAGCAACGCGAATAAGAGGACAAACAGACAAACAGACAAACAGACAGATGGAAAAACAAACAAAAAAACAAACAACAATGGCTCATTGGCAAGGATGCAACAAGGATGCAAGTTCATTTTCAAATGCACGAAAAAATGAAAGCACAACTTTTGGCGTTGAGCCGCCGTTCGTAGTTCGAGAGGTACAATATTCGAGACGAATGTGAGGAGAAACAATACGTGGATTGGCGTGGAAACGACGATGGAGAGATGAAGGCTGATGACTGAAGGCTGAAGTTAAAATGCCATTGATGGGAGTTCGGGAGCTTCGAAATCGGCTTCCTTATGTATGAGTACTTAATTCTGATTGTGTGAGTGGGCATGTGTGGGTGTTTTTGTCTTTTTTTTCTGTGTCGGAATAATGTACGTTTGTCATTTGCTGTTGTATTTCCAGAAAGGAAAGCAAATTATATCTCTATGTACTTCGAATTGTCTATACGTTTAGTAGTGTATGCATACCCTAAGCTTGCTTCATGCACACCACACAACTACAGTGCAAATGCCCATGGAATGCGTTACACAATTGGGTATCAATTTCTATCTTTACAGGGTCACTAAAAATGGCGAACTTGATGAAGCTTTCAAAGTTAGTTTTTTTTTTTGTATATTTTATTTTCAAATAAATAAAAGGATTGAAAAAGTATCCTGAGAGGAGATGTTTCGAGGAATGTCTTTAGGAAGCATGCAAAATAAATGAGTTTTTAAAGACATCAAGCTGTTAAATTTAACCATGTATCTATAAAATCTCGCAAATTTGTTCTTAGACGTAGCTATGTGTTGCTCATTCCCTATAAGTTGATCTCAAAAAACACTAATTTTTTCACTTTCAAATAATTTAAATTGAATTGATTGCGTTGAAACTTAAATAGCTTTCATTCTGAACCACTCTGTTTATGCAAAACATCCATTTTGACGACTGATGATATTACCAACAAATGCTACAAAGTCCCTTTAAAGTATATAAGGCAACAACTGCCTTTATATAATTCATACACATACATACAATATCGCAGCGCAATGTGGAGACAACGCATCTCGCAAGACTTCATCTACACACAATATACATACACATAACCTGCATAAATACATAAATATATACATACATACGGACATACGAACACACATAAGAGCATCATACAGCCACATAGCAACCACTCAGGCTTTAAAGCCGAATTCTACCAAGGCTCATACTGGGTACGCACTTCGACACTATCCACACAAACTAAAGGCGACCACACACACACAAGTTCGTGCGACAAACTCAAGTACATGGCCCACACAGTTAAAGTACAAAAAGCGCCCAACGTCCGCCCATTCCACCCGTTTTGCCATTTTACCATAGCGCAGTAGTCTGCGCCACGCCACACCACACCACACCACACTATACCGCACAACACGGTACGACAGAACACGACACGTTGCATATATTAGAGGCGAAAGGCGCAAAAAAAAAGGTAAATATTGAAAATTTCATATCCTTCTTTCAACTGCGAATCACCGATTCAACATCACCATCGCTGCCACTGCGCTCCACTTCATTCCGTTTAATCTACATCCACCCCGCTTCGGGACCCCGTTTAGCCACCACGGCCAGCACTCAACTTTTCTAGCCACTTCAGTGACGTTGTATTAGTTTTTGGTTTGCTTTCAACTCTTCACTCGTGTTTTCCGTTACAACAAAAACATTACCAGCAACAAAAACAACATCGACGACGACGACAACAACAACAATTTCAACACGAAAATTTGTTTAGTTCTCAAAATTTTTTCCGATGACATGGCCACGATTGTCCGGTGGGGATTGTTAAGTACCCTCTAGGACATACGGATCAATTTTCTAAAAGCCACTAGTGCTTTACTAGAAACTTAAGAACTAGTGCAAATGGGGGTAGAGTTCCGTATGAACCACATACTTACTTGTAAAAAAAAGCAATCAGCCAAATACAGCAATTGCCTGTGAAAGACAAGTAGTTTTAAATTATATCCAAATAACGCAATTAGTTCCTACAGTACTAGAAAAGCGGTAGTTATGTACTACGACTGGTGATTTTCCCTCATCACCCAATGTTAATTTTCTACATAGGAATGCATTGACAGGGGTGCAAAGAAACACTAGTACTGGGGAAATTAGAACTAGTAAGACGCTACAGTTACACCGGTCGCCTTTCCTGGAGGGTAGTTAGATTTTTGGATATATGTATGTATGTATGTATGTATGTACGTACGTACGTATGTATGTAGGTAGGTGGGTTGCTGGTGTGTATATGCACCATTAAACTATTTTCCCCCCATCGATCTGAATCACAGATTTTCGGAAGAGAGACATTTTTGAAGGATGTTCGAGAACCGAACGGAATTAAGACTTAAAACCAACTGAAACGTGTCGAAATTGCGAATAGATGAACAGATTTTACAGTTCTGGGCATTAAAAAAATAACCGAAATGATGACTTGTCTAAATCCCTATGTAATCACAAACATTGCGATATTAATACAGTTAAGGGGCTGTCCATTAATGACGTAAGATTTTTATTAATGCTTTCACGTTCGTGTGTTAAGTCTTTGCGCTGAATCGAAATCCGAATTCCGATTGATAATCACTTCAATTGAATCATCACCCCTATTATGATTGTCGACTACTGATAGAGAATTGAAAAAGTTCTATCGTGGACTAAAATTTTTCATTTTCTAGTAAGTATGTGGAAAATTAAAAATTTTTGTCGAAGATAGAACTTTCAGACTACTTTTTACGACTTGGCCAAGTCGGATTAAAAGTCGGAACGTGTCAGTTTGCTATTATAATCTATAGATTAAAAATAAAAAAAGGATTACGATTTTTTTTTTTGGCAATTCTTATCATTTAACAACGAACCGAATATCAGTGTAAGATAATACAATATTTTCCATATGTTTTTGTTTACTTATCATTAATTAAATAATGATTATTTAACAGGTCTAATTTAAATGTTCTTCTTTTTCATTTGCCTCGTACAGTTGTTTTTGTGTCCTGAGTTGTAATTGCTCCAACATTCAAGAAAATTTTAAATTTAAACAGATTTTATAACTCTGCGTGGCCGCCATCTTGCGCGAATATCCTTTACCTAGCGATACATATGTATACAAATATATAAATACATATATACAGTTAAAGTTTATTTTATGCTGTATGTGTTTTTGTGAATGTTACTTTGTGTGTAAGCGTGTTTTTGTACGCTGTATGTTTGTGCGCGCAATAATTTTTCTTCTTTGCTTAAACTTCGAAAAACGCAGTCAAAATAGACTAAAAAACAGAGAGAAGAAAAATCTTTTAAAGGACTTCTGGATGTAAATGCTTTTTTTTTTAGGTTACATTGTACGAGTGTGTGTGTTTGTGTGCCTTCATGTACGCAAAGACAAAAAAGTAAACATTTACATAATATGGCAAGCATTTTACATAAAGACTGCAAGGATACATTGTGTGACTCTTTATATACAAATGATTTTTATACATAAATAAATTTTAAAAGAGAAACTTTTCGCTATTGATATTTAAAGCGTCTTCCTTGTGAGGGAAATGAGAAGAAAGAAGAGCGGCAAGAAATGCCTTCGTAAGTACGTTCTTCTTAAAACCATAAGAATCGAAATTGTGTTATTTCCTCCTAGGAACAAATAGGAACAAGAGGAAAAGATTTGTTTGTGTGTTTTTTTTTTTTTTTGGGGCGGGGGGGAAGAAAGTTCGTCCTACGTTGGTTTGAAAAACGATTATTGTTAATTCCAGACTGGTTTCATGATTGTGAAACAACGTCAAGAATAAGCACTGCAATCGTTTTGATATTGTATGAGCGAAAAATTAAGGAGAAAAATATCCTCTCATCCCAGTTGGTTGAAAAGGATTTGAGGAGTTATATCCTTGAATTTTTATTAGCAAATTATATTCCTAGGTCAAAGCTGGAACTATAATAAATATTTGCAATCTCTTGATACAAATTTCCCCTGCCGATTGGACACATTAGTGGTATTCAAGCAACAGTGCAAACGCTGTGTGCAATATTTGCACTTGTCAAATTGCGTACAAAAAAAGCAGTGCAAATATTGCACACTGCGATTTGCACTGTTGCTTGAATACCACTACTATTCGATGTGCAATATTTGCCCGGCCGCGGAATTTTTTTTTCCATACAAACAAACTTGCACAAACGCAAAATTTGCGAGGGTGCAAAAATTGCACACCTGCTTGAATCCCACTACTATAAGCCCCGTTCTAAACATTCCTGTGGAATTTTTCGCTGCAGATTTGGAAAAACAATTATCCCATTCCTAGTACCATGGGAATGGAATATGAAGAGAGCAAGAATTTTGAACATTATGAAGCAAAGATCATCACATTCTCTCTTTAATTGACGGGGGTAAAAACCAGTGGTCCGATCAAGGTCAAATTTAAAGTTTCACATTAAGACAACTATCCTCTACACCTCTATGGTCAAATTTTTGGAGTTTTAAAGTTCTGTTGTTGCAGTATTTTTTGTCGGCGTTATCTTTAGATGAAAGCCAAAATATATGTTTCATAGTTTGCACTAGAGATGTCAACGTGAGTAAATTTTTGTTCACGTCACTCACGATCACGATACAAAAAATTTCCTCACGATCACGCCGATCCCGAAATATTTTAACCTTTCACGAAACTTCACGATCACGCACGAGTTCATGAAAAATTTCTCAGAATTAAATTTAGAATTTGTTTTATAAAACCAAAAAGCCTTAAATCGCTCTGTCTTAGAAGCTTATTCGAGAATTTTCCTTTAAAAATGACTTTTAAAAAATAATAGCCTTATTCATCGAAACAATTCAAATTGTCCATGAAAATTTTGAATTCTAATGAAAAATTTTTTCTATGAATAAAGCTCGGATCCCACTATCTGCGCAATGCGCCGATTTTTGCCGAAATCAAAGCGCCGATAGTGTGAATGCAATTTTCGGACTCTGATGCTGACAAGTGTGATCTTCTTGAATGATTTTTGTCCCAATTTTATTGTTCCCCGGTATATTTTTCACAATATGTGACGATAATGTGAGCCCAAACAATGATTGTGAAATTTGTTGAAACTTGTGCCGATCTGGCCTTACTTACTTACTTCACAGGAACGAGCTCTATACTTCCAACATATCTGCGTAGAGCCCATAAGGCAATAAAACTGTATGGAAACATGATAAGTTTAAGTGCGTGCGTAGTTAATATTTTTCTTGGCGACGTTTTCAAAGTGAACTCCCGATTTTCTACAAAAACAAAAAAAAAAACAAAAAAAAAAAAATAGATTCGTGATCTTCGTGAATTTGAATAGCTCACGAAAATCAAGGCGATTTCAGCATTCATGAACGATCACGCCGATCACGGAAATTCTTGGCCTTTCACGAAATTCACGCTCACGATCACGTCACGTTGACATCTCTAGTTTGCACGTACTTTTTGAACAAACAAGGCAACCGATCAGTGCGAAATTTTTCCAAGTAGATAATCGACGGAATTACTATTTACTGAAAAACATAAGACAATTGTTTTATTTTTATAGATTTTTTTTTTTTTAATGTTTTTTTTATAACATACATATGTATCTCAATCCGCCATAAAGCGATGCCTTTACAGCAGTGTCGGCAAAATTTCGATTTTCCTAGCACATGTGCTTGAAAGAGCGATTTCTGCCGACGCAGCAGTCGCACACGTATAGCGTATACCGATTTGTGCGAAAACCGGTCGGCTGGCTTCGTGTGTGTAAAAAACAGGGTTCAGAAATCTGTTCGCGAACGAATCGTTATCACACGAACTGAATTTATATTTCGTTCGCGAACGAAATGCTTTTCGATCGCGAAAAAAATTTTTGGTTCGTGAATGGAATCGGAAAGCAGACGAACTGAAAAAATAAATTCGTAAGCGATTTTAATCGGAATTAATCGGTTCTTTTTCGTTCTCCACAGTGGTATGCAATTTTGTATTTTTTAGAAAGAAAGATGTGAGTTGGGGCCTTTCTACATTAAGGTAACGAAATACACTAGAAATTGATTATTTTTACATACATAAAATTTGACAGTGTTCCTCTGGATTTGGCATTAAGTGTAGGGACGCCATTAGCCTGTTTTATATATACAGTGGTCGTCCAGTAGTACGTACTTACGATAATATGAATAACTGTATTTTTTGAAAGCATTTGTTTGTTTTTCTATAAATGGATGAGAAATGTAGTGATTCTTTGAAGTTCCTATTATTTTTTTCTGCGGTTAGCTGTTAAGAAGCCAGTTGCTATGAAGTTTTATATTAAAGTGCGCATTTGATATTTTCATAATGTTTAACAAAAATACGGCAAAAAGATGTCAATTTCTGTAAAAATTAAGTTATTTTGTTTATTTTGGTTTAAATAAAAAATTAAATTAAATTACGTGCATGTGCTTTATTCATAAAAAAGGGAAGAAAAATTCGTGCCCAATAATACGATTCCAGCATTAAGAATCCGCCTGACATTATATAATTCGTACTATTGGACGACCACTGTATACCTTAATTAATATCGATCCTTTTGTTCGACAAAAAATAAATGATCATTTCCCTAGTAACACAAGATTCTGAAATTTTTTTACAGAAGGAATGCCCAGGGAACCATAGGTCAAAACCGAATTTTTTTCTTACGCTTCTTCAAAATAAGATCCATCTTACATATGCCTAAAAGCATACTTCAAATTATTACAGAAAAAATGAAATTTCTACCAAGCCTGCAGAAATGAGCCGGTCAATTTCCTAAGAAGAACTGGCCTTTGACCGCTCCAAATGCTACCGGTTATATTATGGCAGTTCGCTCCATCGAATTCGGCAAGCCGGCGGTCGCTACACTTCAACATATTATTGTGTAAAAACTAGTGGACGGATCGCGGTCAAATTAAAAATTTTAGTTTGGAAAAGGTATTCTTTATTCTAAAATAGACTAATTTTGGAAATTTAGTAGTTTTTGTTGGCATTTTCTTTAGAGTAAAGCAATAAATTTTTATATGTTTCGTAGTTTGCACGAAATTTTTGAACAAAATAGGCAACCGATGAGTGTGCAATCTTCCGATATGATCGATTGAATTATTATTTCATGAAAAACATCATAAACTTGTTTAATTTTTATAGTTATTAATTTTTTTTTTAATTCTTTTAAAAAATATCTAAACCTGCTACACCGAGAGAAATAACAACAGTTAAATCAACTACTTAGAACAGTTAAAGTAAGAGTGGTCAAATAAACTGTATTCCGCGTTAAATGCACTGAAAAAGGCAGTCAAATGAACAGTTGAAAAACAGTTACTTTTTATGTTCAAATTCGCTTTCGTTCACTTAGACGTATAAGTTCGCATTCTGATCAACCGTCTCCGGAGGTCTCGATAGCTCAGTGCTTTAAACTGTGACTCGAAAGTCGTGAGCTTCGGGGTTCTATCCCTGCTGGCGGCGGGAATTTTTCTGAATTTTTTTTTTTAATTACAGTTTTTTTTTTGTTCAGAGTGTAGTTGTTTTGGAAGACAAAAATTTTCTCCTAAATTTTTAAGGTTTTAATTTAGTTAATTTTTTTTTAATGGTTCATTTTCAAGCAAAAAATTTTGGGAGTGAAACATTTCCTTAAGCACGTTCCCCAAAACTTGAGCAACCATAAGCTCAAGTGAGCATTTTGACCAACAAATTAAATTCGTTCGTTTAGCGTAATGGTTAAGACGTTCGCCCAGCGAAGTGGAGGTCAGCGGTTCAAGGCTCGGCCGAGGCGAGAAAATTTAAAGAGATGAAAGAGAAAAAGATTTAAATAGAAACAAATAAATAAAGAAAAAATATATCATTTAATAAAAAAAAAAAAAATATTAATAAAAGAAGATAAAAAAAATCAAAGCAAAAAATAAATTTTTTTTTCCCAGTCGCTGGTGACAGTTGATTTAACCGCGAGACAGTTATATCAACCATCAGGTAGTTATATCCTTATTGACTGTGTTTGCACTGTTGAGTTGACCGCTACTGTACATAAGTTAACAATTAACGGTGAACTCGGTTATTTTAACGTACTTTTTCAGTTAATATAACTACCTTTTTCTCTCGGTGTATTAAGGGATGCCTCTAAAGCCATGAAGTTATTGGAAAGATATGAAATATATTTTCTGGAGTTCTTGACCACAATCCCAATAAAACATCTACCAAAATTCATAATTTTTCTCACTCACTACCTATTTAATCTAAATTGTTAGTTAACTTTGAAAAACGAGCAAAAGTGGATACATGTGGGTCTTATTTAGAGCATGTTTTGTGCTCACTCTTTTCTTACAATCTTTACGAAATTTTCCTCTCACTATTTATATTCCCAAATAATAGAAGAATATATACCAAACAAAATGTCACAACGATATCTTCGTTAACGCCGAAGATATACGGAGCAAACAATTGAAAAGCCCAACATGTATCCAGCTTTGCTCGCCACTGTACATCTTTTTTTTTAAAGTATTTACTAACATAGGGGTATAAATTATGGCAGTAACCTCACAATATAGAACAGCAAGTCTTCATACCGAGTTATTCGGACTCATTTTCGAGAATAAAAGCCCCCAACAGCCCCATGGAACAAAATCTCACCAAAGTCGAAGGGTTTTTCTTCAGCATGGAGTCTCGATTTCGAGTGGTGACAGTTAATGTGAGAATAAAGTAAATATAAAAGACCAAGGACCCACACAACTTCAACTTTATTAGAATAAGTAATTTGAAACCAAACCAAACCAAACAAACCAACCTTTCCTCGAAATGTACTCTTTGAAAGTTATTAATACATGAAACATAAAATAATGAAATAAAATCAATAAAAGTGGGTGAAACGAGAAATTTACGTACAAGAAATGTCCTCCGTTGAGGCATACACAACACAAAAAAACAGCCCTTAAAAAAAAAAAAATAGCAAAAAAATAAAAAATATTTTACATAAAAAAAAAAATTGAAAAATAAAAAAAATAAAATACAAACAAAATATGTAATGAGAGAAAAAATGTAAATGCACAAATAAAAGAAAAGAAGTGAAAAGAATAGCAAAATGCAACATGAAAAAGGCAGAAATTCGTGTATGTATCCACATCTTTGCACATAAAGCGCAGCGAAGAAAATGAAAAGTACAGTAAGTAAAAAAAAAACTGAAAAAAGTGGAAAAAATGATGCATTTTCTCTGCATGCATATTTCTCTCCGCCGATTTCTTGACATATGTACAGTTGAGAGGCGCTGCAACCGAAGCGCGTTGACACCCAACAATAAAGCCAAAGCCAAAGCCAAACTATAAGCGCACGAAACTCAACTTTCAACTCTTTTCGAGCTGAGGATCCACATTCACAGGCATTCGCTTGCTTTGTACGGCCTTAGACGATTAGATAAAGTGGAGGAAAATTTATGAAAGAGAAAAAAGAAGAAGAAGAAAATTTAAAAAAAAAAGAGCAAAGCGCAAAGCCCAAGGAAGAAACATAGGGAATAGGAATTCGGTTCGACGATTGACAAAAAATAGTGTTTGAATGTTAAAGTGAAACCTTTGAGGGATTGAAATCAATGAGTTTCAAATGCAAATTATTTTTATCTCCTCCAATATGTTTGACTTTCCCAATCAAGAAAAGTGTCGGATGATGAAAAGAGAAAACCTTTTTCCCATAGTAAGGCTTAATTATTTTGTAAAATATTGGGGCTCCCTTGGACACTCCTCTTAAGCGGACACCTTCCTTAAACAAAATTTGATGAAGATAATGCAAAGTTTAAAGGTGGCGCAATGACCTCACAGATAGAAAAATCGTATTTTTCGATTTTCAAATAGCCATAACTTAAGAACTACTATTCCTAGCTATATGCAATGTTATAAGGGGATTATTAATATTCAGAGCCGCATCTTTCTTCTTGAGGTCACAAAACCCTAAATCTACACATAACAAAATTTCTCTAACAAAAACATATTTTTGAAAGAAAAAAGTTTTCTGCATTTTACGGGTTAATCTTACCTCTGACAGATACACCAACAATTACCAGTCCCACTTATTTTCAATAGAGGAAACTTGTTCACCTTTGCCGGGAAACTCTATCTCAACAAGGTTATAGACTTATCATAGAAAAATTGGGAAAAAATGTTCTCTTGTCCTCAACGAGGCAAATGTCAATCTGAGAAAGGCGATAATGATGCGGGACTTATTATTTCTCAGTAAGGAAACATTTTTGATTCTTTATCATAAGATCGTCTTGTTACATATGATCAAATCCACAATAAGATTTCAAAATTGAACAGCTGTTAACATGAACTTGAAGAAACTAGTTCTATAAAAATAACAAGTCTGGAAAGATATACTTAGAACAAGTCAAACAACTTTGTGAAATTACTGCAGTCTAGAGGAGTGTTAATCGAGCACTAAAACAAAACGTTCATAAATGAGTCGAACCGCCCCACAATAGAAAAATTGCTCTTACCTTGAGGTTTCCAACTCGCCCTAATTGTAATGTATTTTTAGGGTATGAATCCGAATATAGGACAATAAAATTCCAACGAGTCTACGTGTAGCCAAACCTAAACAAGTAAAAAAGCTAAAGATCGGTCAAGCCCGACTTTGAAATACCCAGCGTCCCGAATTATGAGCGCATGTTTGCTTCTCCATTTGTGGGCTGGCAGTGAAGCAAAATAAATTGTATTCCAGTACACCTTTCATTCAGAACAACTTGTCACCTATGTTGCGAATTGAAGCTTTCTACGCCATATTTACTTCCAAGTACGATACCTTATTTGTGCTATTTGAGAGGCGCTGGCAACCGAGAGGCGGACTCCATTTTATTTTCAGGATAAATGTCCCTTTTCGTAGTTTACGACGTAACCAAATATTCAATGGAATGTGTTCGAGCTGG
Source organism: Chlorops oryzae (assembly GCA_020466095.1). Lineage (NCBI taxonomy): Eukaryota > Metazoa > Arthropoda > Insecta > Diptera > Chloropidae > Chlorops > Chlorops oryzae. The sequence goes on from CM035808.1 coordinate 38,556,774, forward strand.
TGCCAAGTTCACAAGCATTTTACTGAACAACACATTATATTCATTTGTGGAGGTTGGCAGATATAAGCAAGGATGCCCACATTTTTAAAACTTAGATCATACTCGGATCCCGATATACCTGTTTGCCAAATTTCGACTTGATTGGTCACAAAAGCCGTTTCGGAGAGTTAGATCCGAAACCTAGGAGGACGGACAGACAATGTCTAAATCGATTCATTTTTGATCCTGTCCATATTCTATACATTTCACCAATCGGATATATGCACCGGATCAAAAAGCATGAGAACAGTGTCATATAAGCAGTGATCATATTTGTAAATATTGCCCCGGTTATAAGCATCAGTCGAAGTCTGCATATATTGAAACCCCGGCTATAAGCACAACCAGTCTTATACAAAAATCGATTCAATAACAAAGTTTTCGGCGTACACAATAGATATATTGAGCTTCATTTAATTTTAAATAAGCATAACTTTATTAAAAAAACCAACTATATGCAAAAAATTATTAAATTCGAGCTTTCTATCGACACAAAAAAATCTACAATAAAGTTTAAAATTATGTTAACCCTAACATAATTTTACGAAAAGTAGTCAGATTTTCTGGATTGTCTTGTTGTCTTTTGGACAAAACTCATAATTAGAATTTTTTCAATAGTGGGACTATGCGCTTCGACAAATTGTGCGGATGAGAAACTTTCGTCACACAACTGTCATAGAATTTATCATGAAAAATTACGATGGGAAAAAGTTCCTGCCTCAACGAGGCATTTGCGAAGCTGATGAGTACTACTAATATGCGACTTATCTATTTCTCTAGTAATGAAATTGATTTGAGGCATAAGGTTAGTCATAACGATTTTCAGCTGTGTAGCTTGATCAAATCAGGGCTTGTTTGTATTGAACAGTGTAGAAAATGGCACAAATTCCGTGATATAAGCGTGGATGACTTAGAAGCGGGGTGCATATATCAAATTAATTTCAGTACAATTTTGATGAAAAAACATGAAGCACGTTTAGATCAACGTTCCAATAACCGGATGCTTATACCGGGGTGCATTCATCACTGATATGTATTTATGTCTATTCTCGTGAGCTTATTCTCCACTGTTACAAGTTCGCACAAAACTAATATACCCCGCTTACGCTGTATAAAAAGAGGACCAAAAACCTCTCTCAAAGATTACTCTTTGAGGTTATGTCTAAATATGCAAGCGATGGAGCTTTAACGACCTCATATTCGGATTCAACAACGGCAAACACATAATTAAGCATTAGAGATGGGAATCTATCGATATTATCGAAGGAACTATCGATGGTTTCACAATATCGATGGCACTATCAGTCGTTTTTCGACTGTCGACTGTCGAATTTGCTCAGTTACATGCGATATACTACTTACAAGATCTTTTGGGTATATTTGTAGATGAGGAAAAAAAGTAAAAAGGAATTGATGAAGATGACACAGCTTTTCTGGGAAAAAACACAAAACTTTGGATACTTGGAAGTTTTTTTGTCATGAACTCAATTAGCGCCATAAGAGTGCTGGATGCTACACCATTAGAAACAGTTCATTCAGCGCTTCCACAAAAAAACTTACGTGGAATTTGGTTTTTTCAGCAAAGGGGAATTCAGACGTTCCGACTTTTCATCCAAGGCCGGATCGTCTGAGGTCCCTATCACCGTGTGAATCCTATTTATGTATGTGTTTTAAGTGTCGATTGTATCAATAACGATCAATGGTCAGAGCCGATAGTATTTTCAAATTATTGCCCAGCATATACAGCTCGATTCGAAATATTCCTGCGAGTTTTTCCCCTCGGATTTTTAGCAAAATTCTACCATCCTCAGATCACGTGAAAAGGGAATATAAAGGTAGGAAAATTTCGAACATTTTGAAGCAAAGGTCCATCACATTTTCTCTCTAATTGACGCTTAGTGGGCTCGCAGTCTTCAACCAAGATTTAACTTATCAGAGGGTTAAACTTTCAAATGATAGCTCTTATGACAGATTAATCCAGGTTTAATACTGCGGCTAAAGACTACAAAATAAATGAATACATATATTCGAAAATTTAAACTTTCGAAGTTCTAAAACCGAGTTGGACCCTTAGAGTACATACAAAAAATTCCCCGGGAATATTCATTTAGAAAAGGGTGGTATAATTACAGCTACAACAAAGATCACATGAGATTACTACTTATGCTCGATGATCCCATGAAGAAGCAAAAACACTAGAAATTGATTGTTTTTACATACATAAATTTTGACAGTGTTTCTCTGGATTTGGCATCAAGTGTAGGAACGCCATTCGCCTGTTTTATATATATATAAGTATACATAGTTTTTTAAAGTACTGACAGAGAGGTTTAAGTAATGGCAGTAACCTCACAATGTATATAGAAAAACATGTCTTTATACCGAGCCGTTCGGACACAATTTCGATAATAAAAGCCCCCAACAGAGAAAATGTTTCGCTATAATTTCTCATTCGATTTCAATTGCTTACCTTGTATCGACTCATTTTACGTTGCTTCACCAAAGGCATAGCCAAAACTTTCTTTTTTTCAACGGCGGCAGTTCATTTTTTGAAATACATTTAAGAGTTTATTTTCTGCGGTTTCAAGATTTATTCAGCGATTTTGATATTGAATTTTTTGGTTTTTGTTTTTGTATTTTTTTGCCTTTTTTTAATTCTCTTCTTTCAAGTCGATTTATTTTGCTTGATTTGAACACTTTTTGTTGTATTTTAATTGCTATTGAATTATTTATAATTTAATTTTTTCAATTTATTTTCATATGAAATCACTTTTTAAAGGTCCTTCCGAGCTCGTAGATCAGCTGTTTTTACGCTAGATTCGATGGGGAACCAGGAACCGGAACCTTATTCGTATCGTCAACGATCGATGCCATTCAACTCAAATTCGATGAGTTCGAAGAGTTAACCGTTTGAGTGCACTTTCTTTCTTTCGGTTATTCAATTTAAACGTTTAATTGAATGGACTAATCCTTTATGAATGGTTTCAGCTTAAGGTTTTTAGATTTATTCAGCAGAATTTCCTGATTAAGACTTTGGAGTTCGCTTTTCACATTTATGGCAGTCCTTTTTCCTGGTAATGTGTAATTTTTTTTTTTTTAAGTTCTAAGGAAATTCCCTTTTGCGGAGAACTATCTACACATAAATTGGAGATGGATGGATTGGTTAATTTATGAAAATTCTTGCAATTAATCTTAAATTTAAATTAACAAAATATGACTGACTGACTGGCTGACTGGGCACTTTCAATGTAGTGGGTTTCACACGTCATCACTGACTCAGTTCGATTCACAAATACACACGGAGCAATACGATGAAATCCCTCGGGTATGTTTCAGACAAAGTTTTTTTGCTTGTTTATCTCCCATGTGCCGTGCACTCGAGAGGCATCATTTCGAGTGCAATGAGATTTTTCCGATTTTTTAACGATTTCTCACCGAACGCCACAAACTGCAGCGAAGCGTTGCATTAGACTGAAAATCTCAAAAAATCTTCGCCCGTCCATAGATAGATAGGCGCACAGAGAGGGCAATGGGTATACAGCAGTAGCAGCAGCAGCAGCAGGGTCGAAGCAAACCACAGCAAGTAAACAAGCAAGCAAGAAAACGTTTTGGCAGAGAAGTAGGCAGGCAAGTAGGCGCAGGCTGAATAAAGTTAAGAAGGCAAAGAGGGAGTTTGCTGCCGTGAAATTCTGTTGGCGAACAAAAAACCAAGAAGAAAAAAACGAAAATTGCAAGTGCCTGAACGAAATTGTCAGAAGCGAAAAATTCAAAACGAATGCGATAAAAAGTAATGAAAGTCATAACAAAAACTAATAATAATAATAATATTCTGCTCTTGATAAGATCAGAGATTGTACCATGCAACAACCATTACATTTTCATATGGCAATTAGTAATCCATTAGGAGGAAATCTATAAAATATTTGAGGTTTTAATTAGAGCTAATCGCTGGTGCGAGTGACTTGGAGCGTCATGGTTGTACATTCTTTTTAAATTTTCAATCGATAGTGCCTTGTCTTCCAGCTGGAGGAGGACCTTTCTTGTGGAACTGTTAAAACCAGAGCTTTCAATTAAAATCCCATGGTTTTCTGAAAGCTAACACTTTCAATTAAACGAGCGAGAGCATGAAAGTGTTCATCAAATAATTGCGATTCAGGAAAAGTCTGGGAACCCCTGCACTAAACTGCATATTGGTCATATGGACTGAAGAGGGAAAATATACAATAAAATACGAACGATATATTTAATTCGAATTTATTCTATTTTTTTTTTATCTTCCACTTACTCCCTCCACCCTCTCTCTCTCTCTCTCTCTCGGCCCCTCACTCAATCGCTCTCTCACTTAGTTGCTCTCTTTAATTCGACGTTAAAAGTGGGCAGCAAAAAAATTCACATTTCAGACACTAGAAAGCACAGTCGAACTGAATTGTGTACGAAAATCGCATAATAAAAAAAGGAAGAAACCCAATAAGATTCGCAACGAGCTGCGTTGGAACGCGTGCACAAATGAACTAAGCAACCGACTCTCCAAGACATAAAACAAACTACTCACTCACTCACTCGCTCACTTACTCTTACTTTACTTTCTACTGCAATTTTCAACCGACAATGTATATTTTTACATACATATACATATATATATTTTTTTTTTTTGTTTTTTGTTACTACTTTTCGTTAGATCAAGCCACTGTAGCACCAGAGGAGCAGAGCGGAGTAGAGCGGCGTGGGGTGGAGCGGAACGGAGAGAGAAATAGCAGTTACGAGTGATACAAACCTATAACCAAAAGCAAAGTGCACAGACGATAACAAAAAAACAAAATAAAAAATAAGGAAAGAAACTAGACGCAGCCGCCATGTAACAACAAACACAATAACAACAGCGCGATTCCAATTTAAGCAGCACATTCTCTTCGAGTTGTCAATCAATTGCAGGCAGCAATATGTAGTCGGTAGGTTGCAACTCGCAACATGAAGCGACGACAATGTGTCGTA